>CM040978.1:19339390-19375228 GCA_022985145.1 Pangasius djambal
TAGATTTTGACAAACCTTCTCCAGAGTATTCTTGACTTCTGTTGATGTTGTGAAGGGGTTTTTCTTCACCAAGGAAAGGATTTTGCGATCATCCACTTTAGTTGTCTTCCGTGGTCTTCCAGGCTTTCGATGTTGTTGAGCTCACCAGTGATTTCTTTCTTTTTAAGAATGTACCCAACTGTTGATTTAACTGTTGGTTTTTTCTATTTCTCTGATAGGTCTCTTTTGATTTTCATCCTAACGATGGCCTCCTTCACTTGCATTGAGATCTCCTTGGACTTCATATTGGTAGCTCCAGTCAAACTACTGCCAAATGCCAACACAATACCTGATATCAACTCCAGACCTTTTATCTGCTTCATTTGTTTTGAAGTAATGAGGAAATGAACCGCACCTGGTCAATAAACTTCTTGTCAGTCAATTGTCCAAATACCTTTGAGCCCCTGAAAATGGAGGTACTTTGCTTAAAATGGCTGTAATTCCTAAATGGTAAATGCCATATTTTTGTGGAACCTCTTAAAATAAAGCTGAAAGTCTACACTTCGATCACATCTTGATTGTTTTATATATGTGTGTGTCTGTATATATATATATATATATATATATATATATATATATATATATATATATATATATATATATATATATATATATATATAGTTACACTGTATTACACTATATATAGTTCGACCAAGGACCTGTCAGTAGTTGATGACAGAAACATTGTGAGAGCTGTGAAGAAAAACCCCAAAACAAGTCAGTGACATCACCAACAACCTTCACAGGTCAGGGTTGCAGGTATCACAAACCACCATTTGAAGAAGACTTTGAGAGCAGTAATATTGAGGCCATACCACAAGATGCAAACCATCAGCAGTAAGAATCAGAAGGCCAGATTGGAATTCGCAAAGAAATACATAGATGATCCACAGAAGCTCTGGAACCAAGATTAACCTCTACCAAAGTGATGGAAAGCCCAAAGTCTGGAGAAAGAAAGGATCTGCTCATGATCAAAAACATACGAGCTCATCGGTCAAGCACGGTGGAGGTAGTGTCATGGTTTGGGCTTGCATGACTGCTTCTGGAATGGGCTCACTATTCGTTATTGATGATGTAACTCATGATGGTAGCAGCAGAATGAATTCAGAAGTCTACATAAATATTCTGTCTGCCAATTTACAGAGAAATGCATCCAATCTAATTGGGAGGAACTTCATCATGCAGCAAGACAACAACCCAAAACACACTGCCAACACAACAAGAACTTCATCAGGGGAAAAAGTGGAAGGTTTTAGACTGGCCAAGTCAAACATCAGATCTTAACTCAACTGAGCATGTATTTCACCTCCTGAAGAGGAGACTGAAGGGAGAAACCCCTCCAAAACAATTATTAAGAAATGTGGTTTAAATTGTACTTAGTAAGTAATGATTAAAGATTATTGAAAATAATTCATTGAGACAGTAATGACAGATGTTAAACAAGTGAAGTCATGTTAATTGTGGAATAAAGCTAGCAAACTCAAGCTGTAAATGTTTCAATAACAGCTAACATTACAGTTTTATAAATGACTAGAAAATTTGCACTACAGCTGACAGAAAGGAGTACTAACCAGCAGCCCCACAGCTCTATCTCTTCTCCTGCTCACTTCATCATCATTACTTTGCCCTATTTGCATCACTTAGATGCCAGCTGAGTTTATAAAACTGTTCTTTGTGTGCTGCAGTGTAGTTGATCCCATGTATTTCCATTAGCTTGTTTTCCTGTTATCTTTATTCCTGTCCTTCCTGTAGTTTCTCTGCTGTGATCCTGACCCATTTCTGTTCAATGAGCTGTGCTAGATGGTTTACTGTCCTATTTAAAGAGTCAAGCACATGCATTCAGCTTTTCAGTCTGATTCATTACTGAGGATTTCACTGCCAGTGGATACAGCAGCCAGTTAGAGAACTGAAAGGTCAGTTGCAGACATATACATCCCACAGAATTTTTGTAGTAAATCAAATAGTTCGTAGATTAGAAAATTAATTGAAAGCTCGTATAACCTTCAAAACCCAACTGACAACTGTGAAAATGTTGACAGGTGTTAAGGTCTTGTTATTGCTTGTGAGTCATTTCCCAGCAGATATCAAGAAAGGAATGAATGCCACATTAGAGGGTAAAGTGTCCCTTAAATACAGTACTGTGCAAAGGTCTTAGGCACCCTATTTAATAGAATAAACTTAATAGATTTTTATTTTGTTAAATAATAATATTTTATTTTATTGCTTCTACGTTATTGATTCAGTACAAAAATCACTTTAGATTTCCAAACATTAGTTTTCCAGAACAAAATTAAATGTTACAGAAAAATGTTTGTATGTCAGTAAAGAAAGCAGCAAATTACATAAGAGACACTTTTCAGACAAAATACATAATGAAGGCTGCTGGATTTTGCTGCAAAAATAAGAAGCAAGTGCGACAGTCAAAGTCTCCAGAAGAGCTGTGGCTGCTTCTGCAAGATGCTCAGTAACACTTACAGCTCATTTCCTTATAAAACTGCACACACTGCACCTGAGACTACTATTTTTTTTTAAAGCGAAGGATCGTCACACCAAATATTGCCTTGTTTCATTTATTACTATTTACTGCTCTTTATAGTATTTTTTTAAAATGTAGAAACATTTAATTTCATTATTTCTGAAGGCATCTTTGCTCTACAGCATTTCTTTGCATGTGCCTAAGACTTTTGCACAGCACTGCACATCACATGGTGTTATATATTTCAGCTCCATTTGCGAGCCATGTTTTGGATTCTTCATGTCAAGGAACCATGAGAGAAAATGAAGCATGCCACTTAATTTGGCAGAATGAAGATTTAGCATCACATTATCATATTCGATTTACACCTGAGATGTATGTCACAATGCTGAGCAGCATAAATCAGCATAGGGCTCTCCTCAGCACTACTGTATACCATCAGCGCCATCCTCTTGCTTTTTCTTTTTGCTGGTACTGCTGAATTCCATTATCTGCTGATAGATAAAATTACCCCCTTGATATGTTTTCCTGTGCCATTTGCAACATAAAAACACTGCATCAACTTGGTCACAGCCTGTTTTTATTGTTCTTGCATGCATCAAATGCATCTTAGTAACGGTCAATTTACATTGATTACCACTTGGATTAAATCCATACACATATTGTTTTTAAACTACCTTTTCCTCTTCTTTATAGTCTCAAAATTTGTGCCAACTCACTATTTAAACTAACTCTTATAGCTATGGAAAATATCATGATTTCTGATAATTGTATGATTTCTACAATTAGAAATGATTTCTATAATTATACTTAGAATAAGATAACTTACAAGTGTGGCATCTTACAATCCAAATATATAACTGTTCAGTGTTCAGCTCAGTGGTTAAGATGTTGGGCTACTGATTGGAAGGTCATGAGTTTAATCCCCAGCACTACCAAGCTGCCACTGCTGGGCCCTTGAGCAAGGCCCTCAACTACTCAGCTGTGTAAATGAGATAAATGTAAGTTGCTCTGGATAAGGGTGTCTGCCAAATGCTGTAAATGAATGAACATGCAGAAACAAGAGTTGGAGTGTGTGCTAATATTAAGATCTAAACACTAATTATAAGGTACATATATCAATTAGTCTGCTTTCATATTAGATTTTAATTAGTGAATTAAATTTTTAATTGCACTCTCTCTTTGTTTGAACGTGCACAAACATACAAACATTTTATTCATACTAAACAATGACCAGTGACCACCACAGGAAACAGGAGTTAGACACCTGACTTCTGGGTTCATTAAAAATCTCATTAGAAGAAAAACACACATTATTGTATCTCAGAAACAAGATCAGTGTCAGATGTGAGCAACACTGGAACAAGGTTTGATAGATGAGACACGCTACCTATTTATCTATCTATACAGCTGCACAGGCATTAAGGACCTGATGATGTGTGGGAGATTAGACAGGATTGGTGTTAAAATGAAACCTGAATCTCCCTTCAAATCCCCACAATGCTTAGCATCAGCTCACTGGCCCTGATTCTGTCACAGTGTTTGTGTCAGGACAAATTCCAAGTGTCTATGGTCACAGTGTAATTTGATTAGTTGGTGGTCTCATTACTAGGGAATCTGCATGCACAAAAGCCTGTGTGTCTCTTTGTAAGGACAAAACAGTTCCGACTCCTGGTCCATATGACGTTTTAAAGCCTTTAATACAAATGCAGCCTCCCTTGAAACAGCAAAGGCATTTTGATTACCGACAAGTTTATATTTAGCTATTTGTCTATAGTATTTGTCTATACCAATTTCTACAAATTCATTAGTGTGGATGAATCTCCTCCTCAGATCAGACTTTATGCCACTGAATTGATTAAATAGGATTGCTCATTTGGGTGTCAAAGTTGAATCCTCTAGAGGTAGCTTGATAACAAATACTATGTGTGCCAATGAATGGTTTGCGCTATCTTTGCTATTGTGCATAATTATCCATAAAACATTATTTTGGGGGTAAGGTTTCAATATTAGTACTGAGGCTTAATGGTGTTGTAAATATGCAAACAAGTTTTTAAAAAAAAAGTTGTGACCACAATATGAATAGACTTGTGCTAGAAAGTAGTAAAAATTATATTTGCTCAAATTCCAAATACACTCTTAGAAAATGTAAAATGTAGAACCCATAAGACTTCTTGGGTTGTCATTAAGGGGAAACTTTGACAAACACCCATGAATAGGGCAATCAGATGACTGCTGTTCAGGAGCAGGACGGCAGAGCTGCTGTTTCGTGCGTATGGATGACACTGCCAAGATTCATCAGGGTTAGAATTGTGAACGAATGGCTCAGAGAGCATAAAGAATCATTTTCACACATGAATTGGCTCCTCTGAGTCCTGACCTTAACCTCAGTGAAAGTCTTTGGGATGTGCTGGAGGAGATTTTACAGAGTGCTCATCTTTTTCATTGTCAGTACAAGAGCTTGACCAAAAATTGATGCACCTCTTGATGGAAATAACATCACAACATTTATCCCCCCAGCACATCCCAAAGACTTTACCTGAGGTTAAGGTCAGGACTCAGAGGTGCCAGTTCATGTGTGAAAATGATTCTTCATGCTCTCTGAGCCATTCTTTCACAATTCTAACCCTGATGAATCTTGGCAGTGTCGTCCTGGAATATGGCCATGATACGTCTTTCTACGTGGTTATTAAAGAACTAAAAAGCTACACACTTCATCTTTTAAGATTAAAAGAACTGTTGCCAAACATATAACATGCTAGAAACATTATAATCACTCTAATAATGATCCATTCATAGACTCTTATGTATTTGCCTATTAAAATCTAAACAGCGTCTTTTTTTTTGGCCAGGCAGTGTAGTTTGCCAAGGTTGGTGTGGATGAAGCTCAATGGCCCGAGCTCTGACCTCGAACCCCACTGAAATCCTTTGGGATGAACTGGCAGTTGGAGTGGTTTGGGCACTTACAAAGATGCCTTTGCTAAAGCTGTACTAGTTTGTTTTTCTTTGCTTTTTGTTGCCTCATAGTTCCAGGGTCCCCAGTTCCGTCCTGAGCTTGCACTACTGTCTGTGCAGAGGTTCTGTGCATGTTCTCCCGTTGTCCATATGGGTTTCTTTCCATTGTTCAAAACATGCCAGCAGGCGGATTGGCTATGCTTAATTGCCCCAAGTGGTGTGTGCGTGTGTGTGTGTGTGCGTGTATGGTGGTGCCATGCATTATGGACGGGCTGAAAGAATGAATGAAAGTTTAACCATTTTTTGAATTCCTTTTGAGTGCCTTATGATGCTATATTGTCAACATTTTCATAGTTTCTTATGAGCATTGCCTTTATTACCTATTTTTGTTCCTAACTCTGAAAACTTGCACTATATGTACAGTAACTAGGCATTGTTACAAGTGACCAATGCACAATAACAATATTACAATAATTGAGCAACATTGTCTTAAGAGAAAATTTTCATAACAGAGAATTTTCTTTGATAAGCCGAAGAAAAACTTTGAAAAGAGACTGGAATAATAATGAGAGACACTCAAGATTAAACCTTTTTTTTGGACCATGTCTGACTGTCCATCAGCTGTTGGTGTGGAATAGCAACAGCTGTGCTACTTACATAGCATATAGCATATATTGCTTT
This sequence comes from Pangasius djambal, assembly GCA_022985145.1. NCBI lineage: Eukaryota > Metazoa > Chordata > Actinopteri > Siluriformes > Pangasiidae > Pangasius > Pangasius djambal. The sequence goes on from CM040978.1 coordinate 19,345,542, forward strand.
TCACATTATGGCTATTCTGCCAATTCTTGCAGTTTTAGGCATAATAATAGGTATCTACCTTATACTGACCAGGTCAGAGTCAGCCATTAATCACTGAACAAAACAGAGAAATACAGTCACATTTATTTTGAGGACAAACAAATCTATTTTCTATGTCCTTTTGAGTGCTTTGCCATAACTAACATTTAGGAAAATAACGTATGATATTCAGTTCAAATGTGACATTTCTACTGATATTATTATTATTGTGTTTGTCGAATTTTTAAATATAACTTCAGCACTATGAACACTTCACAGAAACTGTGTCCTTTGTGGGTTTCTTGTCCTGCCTGTCACCTTAGGCGTGATCCCATCAGAGAGTGCTGCTTGATTTACTTTTGCTGAATCAAGATGGATTTATTTCCTGAAGGAGATTGGTAGAAGGTACCTAGATGACTAATCCTAATATTACACATTGTCTGGCCACATATCGATATTGTAGCACACAATACTCATAATAGAGAGGCTTCCATACACTTTAGGCTTTAGCAGTGCTTAATTGTGGCAGCTAGTGAAGAGGATTTTTAAAAAATTTTTTACTCTGTTTTACTCAAATACAGCTTCTAAATGAATATAGTAAATATAAAAGTTAAATCCAAATGTAAATATAAATATATCGGTATACAACTCACTGTGAAAATGCTAGATGTAAATACTTACTAAACATGAAGGCAACATTGCCTATTTTTCTTTTATTTATGTGCTATAGTGTGATCACACTTCTTCCTTTACTCACAGCTGCAGGTATTTTGTGATTCTTTCTTTCACCATGAGTTGCAGGTATTCTGCAATTATTTCATCACTAGTCATTATCACAGTTCTCTAGTTCCCTCATCAGTAGCATGAGATCGAACCGAATCGCATGCTGTGGGTTATGAGCAGTCTGAATAGAGCAAAGTCCGAATGATGTTGTTAGAAGACATTTGACAAACAGTCTACCAGAAACTATAGTTCTTCTGAAGTAGAATTGGTCTAGTTGCCTTATTTTAATGATACACTTTGTCATGCAGGACTTGTAGAGTTTATTATTAGCAGTTAAACTATTATGAATCGAAATGTGGTCTTTGTCAAAATGTATATCAAATATATAACTTAGTAAAGAAAAATATACTGTCATATAAACATGGTTTACTGTTGGTGGTCAAATGTAGCCTCCTCATTGTTCCTGGATGCTGCTTATAGTGCTGAATCAACTAAATCTTGGATTGGATATATTTCATTACCTTAAACCTGACTCTGTACTTGTTAAGGTTACATTTTGATCAGTCAAAGTGACTACATGCGTTTCATCCATGCAGTTGTTCTGTAATGCTCCCATTGTGCCGCAAAGATTATAATATTTCTAATGAAAAAAATGTCAACGTTAAAAACTAACAAATCAGTTTGTGCCTCTGTCCTCAATATATGGTCTATATTCAGGTTTGTTATAGTGGCCCTTATTCAGCAAAGTTGAGCAGCATCCTGGAATGATGTATGGGTGAATTTGTGATGGAACTCGAAACATGAATCAGAAATGTTGTATGACATTAAAACTGGAAGTGATCTGAGAGCATCTGATTAGCTTCAGCTGTGTGGATGCAAAACAATTTGCACAAATTTGCCCTTATATACATCTCATACATATACATTTACATCAAACATGCTCCAATTTATTCAGATGTCGCCGCAGTGAGCCAATAAAACGAAAGCAGTCAGCAGACTACAAAATTAATTTAAATGCTGTTGAGTTAACGGTTCTGTTGTATGGGGTTGCCGCAAATAAAAACATTCTTTTCAGATGCCTCAAGAACATAAAAAGCAGTCAGTAGAGACAACAATTGTCCAATAGGTTGTCTTTTAATTCTTTTTCTTTTACTGAAATTAAGGGTAATATAATGGACATTTCATTCACTCGCTAGGATTGAATGGCATGTGGCAGCCATATGGTTTACAAATGTCAACATGTTTTTGATGTTCAGACTCTACTGAGTACTGGGACATCAATTTTGTGATGGTACGCCAAAAATCCTAGGGCTAGTTTCAAAAGGTACGTTTTACCATCCATTTTCTGTATCACAGGGTCGCGGGGAGCCTAGAGCCTATCCCAGGGGACTTGGGAAACAAGGCAGGGGGACACCCTGGACGGGGTGCCAACCCATCATGGGGATCAATCACACACACACTCAGGACAATTTAGAAATGCCAACCAGCCTACAACACGTCTTTAGACTGGGGGAGGAACCCGGAGTACCCGGAGGAAACCCCCAAAGCACGGGGAGAACATGCAAACTCCACACGCAAAAGGCAGAGGTGGGATTCACCAACCCTGGATGTGCGAGGCAAATGTCCTAACCACTAAGCCACCATGAGTGGACTACTCATGGTCACCAGGCCGAGCTATCTCATCTCTCTTGCCTGAGTAGCAGAAGGAGAAACTATCTACTGATTAAGCTTCATATCTGTATGACCTGCAGTCTTTGTTCCCCAAGACCTTTTAGAGAAGAACCATTCAATACAAATGATCTTATTGTGCAAGGAATCAGAGGAAAAGGATTTTTGTCTGTATGACTTCTTCTTGAGATATGGGTCAAAAGAAGAAACACTACACTATAGTGACATGATTAGGCCAGTGAGGGTCCCCTTACTTCACTGAAGAGAAAGGAGGATTAAGCACCTTCCTGCCAGATTTGAAGTTTTTATATCTTATAATCTTTGCACTCTCTGATGTTTCAGTCAGTACTTAGATAGCCTGCTTCAGATCTTCTGGAGACTGGCTATTACATTTGCTTCTGCTTCTGCATGTAATGGTAAACAGCTTCTATTATATTTTTTGATCTGAAAAGTGATTTATTAATAAATGTTTTCTCCTTCAGCTAAATACAAATATATAATAATAATACAAATTTCTCTAACATTTATAATTTCTTTTGAAAAATGAACCGACAAATAAAAATTCAGTTGTTAGAAAGTAAGTTTACTTTGAAATGACCCCATATTTGTGCCTTCACAGAGCTTATCTCAGTTCTGTATTCAACACAGAAAAAAAAAGATATTTTCAAAATGTATTTATGCATTTACCAATGAAATCAATAATATATTATATATGTCTCTATAAAAGAGATTATTTCTGAGATCTGGGCTTGCTTCATATAATTAGAATTAAATCCAGCATTTTATTTTAAACCTTTACTGAGAAACAGATCTTATTGGGTTTGTCAACTTTTTTCTTCATCTGTGGTTCCTTCTTGTCCTCCTTACTTTGTGTTAGAGGTGGTATATAAACAGCATGATGTATTGCTTTGCTCTGCATTGTTATTATGTGCCACAGAGGTAAGCCTGTAGGGTATTAATCATGATTCCTGGAGGATAATATGTATAGGAAAACATATACCTTTGACCATGGGGAAGTTCTTTTCTTTCCTTTTTTTCTTCTCTAATATATATGTGTTCAGTTGACCTTCAGCTGACACTGAGTTTATTAATACCTATATTTAAACAATTTACAAATTTATTGGTATATCCATTTGTGTGGGATCTGTAGCAGACATTGTTTTTTTTTTTTTTTGGTCTTATTAAGATTTGCTTTCTGCTCCTTTTTCTTTGTATCTATTTTGTGTGTGTGTGTGTGTGTGTGCTCAGACTAATGTGAGAAATGGGTGACGTAAAAGCTTATACTTATACGGTATACCTTCAATAGGTATATTGTTACCTCATTATTATAATTTTTTATGTGGCATTTTGGTATAAAATGAGTTAGCCATATAAACTCCATCACTGAGTGCTATCCTCCTGGGTGTGTTTTTATTTATTTTGCATAAATAAAATCTTGGTGTAATATATTATAAAGATCTTTCTGCTAAGTAATCAGCATCAGGATGAACATGGGATGATCGCAACATAGGAAGCCTTGATCAATCAATATCCATGTTCTATTTACACTATGACAGCAGAAAAAAAAGACTTGAAGCCTGAGTATGACAAACCAAGAGGAGGAAGTACTGTTAGTTGTTCTATAAGTGCTCAATTAGAGTAAGAAAAAAGTAATGCTGTTAAAAGGTCTTAATGAAATTTCATGGTTAACTTGTTTAGGAACCTGTAAAGTTTTTTAAAAAATTAAATATGTTGCATTTTAGATCATAGGAGATACACGGAGAAAACGTCAACTTATTGAACAACATTTATGACCATATGCAATGTGGTCTTAGGCTCAAAAATTGTCTATTACCATTTATTAGTTATTTAATGACATTTGAACAATTACTCATGCTTAAGAGGTGGTTATTAATTAACAGCCCTTATTTCATTGGAGGTATTTTAGACCGATCCTTCGTTAAATGTCACAAAAAATACAGGAAAGAAGATAAGCAACAGAGGATACTGCCGACAGAAACAGAGAGAAAAGTAGGTAGTGCTTCATTACGTCTAAGGGAAATGAGAGGATGGGTTTCATCCAGACATTCAATCAGTCCTCCTTTGCTGCTGCTGCTGCTGCTGCTGCGCACACACACACACACACACACACACACACAGACCAAGTGGGCCAGAGATATGCAGGTGTGTATGTGTTGATTACTGCCAGGACCCAAGGCTGTGCTGAGAGCTGGAGCTGCTCATTATGAGAAAGGCATAGGAATTAGAGTTGAAGTCAGAATGAAATATTTCTCCAGCTCTCTCTCATTTATGAACTGCCTATATGTATGTTCAATTAGGATTTAATAAAAAAAAAAAGTTCCCATTGACATAACTGTAACACTAAACTAGAAACATCTATAAATATTGTGATTCTGTTAAAGGCAAGTCTTTGAAAGTACATAGAAAAACATACCCTGACGCAACAACCAAACACAAGCAGCAAATGTTAAATTCTACATTTTTGCTACACAGACCTTCCAAAGATAAAACAAGAAAGAGAAAAACATCAATATAACATTAATTTCCCCTTCTATGGAATCAAGTGTAACAGCATTACCAGTTGTCATAAGAAAAATACATAGAATGGTATGAAATCTGAGGCTGATTTCTTTCTAGCCCAGACTGTAGATTGATGCAGCCTGTCAGAGACAGTGATTTGACACTGGGTGAGACGTCCCCTAGATTTCCTCTCCATTTGGGCTGATATTTCTCAGCACACTTCACTGACACATCAGTAATCCGTCAAGTGTGTGTGTGTAATAGTTTGGCCCAGTATTCTTTTTATGCTATCAGTAAGACCTCAAGGCATAGTGTGTTGAATAAACCTAATAGTTTCATTGTCAAGCTATTGATAGAGATTAGCTTATATCCCTCCCATCTAATATCACATTTCCAGACCCAAATGAGCAGCATTACTGTTCCACAAAATTATGTAATTATTGTATTGCTCCTAAGAAAATCTTTTTTTAAGATGAGCTCTGAGAATGATCTCTTACAGCAATATGCCTATGATTAACACACAACTCTGTCTGAGAGCCCTTCTATTGAGCTGAAACACAAATCATATGACAGTGTCTGACATGCTGAATTAAGAGCAACTCGTAGGGAGGTTTATCTCTCACTGTCTCACAAGCAGTGCTATGATGCTGTATATTTTGTGAGGGATGATGAATCTTCCTCCAAGAGATACAACTTTTCTTAATCCTGTCTCCTTAGATTCTTTAGGTTCTCTTATTTCATGGATTGTTGTGGTGAAAACCTTTAAAAAATGTTCAAATGTTTCAGCAGGGGGTGTGATTTGTCCTTTTCCCTAACCAAGGATGCTAGATAGACTAGCCTTCAAAATGACACCTGGCATGACCCCTATTCCTTAGTTTCTCAAAAGATGCAATATGTGTGTATTTTTCTGTCTGACAGAGTTTATTAGGAAGACAAATGCCTGCTGTCACGGTTTTGACCTGTGACTGAAGAACTGTCTGCACAGATTTTAAATGAAGGCCAAAGCACAGCAAACAAATGCTCGGTCTAACTCAGCACTGAACATGGGACTCATACACTCTCTCAATGATTTAAATGCATTTTAAAGGGGCTCTATTGCGAAAACTGGTTTCCTTCTGTGTTTCTGTGCATCGGTGTGTTTCGTAATTTTGTAAAAGATCGTGAAGATTGGCAGCAAAATTGAGGAAATATGAAATCTATATTTAGTACAGTTATAATGGTGACAAAAACAAGAATTCGTTTAAATAACTTTCTGCAGTTGGACCATGGCTGAAGTTAACATACAACTCAACCATCAAACAGGCTGTGCCCCAAACCACATATTATCATTTTACATAGTAGGGTGCTTCACTATAAAGTAACAGTTATTACTGCTTTCACATTCTGCAGTATTTGTGTGCTAGTATGTGATTTGTGACAATGCACACAACTCTCTAGTAGCAAACTGCAATTTATAACCTGCAACTTATAACAGAAACTTAAAAGAGGAATGAATAGAATGGCAAAATGAGCCATTCTTTTCATTTGTTCTTTCAACGCAAGGCTCTCCATGATCCGTTGGGTAAAGTTCTCCAACTGCTCTCCCTTTTTGCTCACAAAACAGCTTTTAGGACAGCAATAAAAACAGGCCAGTATGTCTGCCAGTTTTGACTTACTTCATGATTCCATGACTTTGAATAAAGACTCAGCATTATTACTGTTTCAGACAGCAACAGATTACAAAAAACTTCTTTAATTTAAAAGCAGACGTCTGCATGTATTGGTGTTTAACATGCTAATGAACAATAAAAATGACTAAGAATCTTCTGAGATATGGACAAGACGGTGTCATAGACACTCAGAAATAATATAGTACGTCTGAAAAGAATAATTTGAAGATTTATTATTTTTAGTCATACTGACCACATAAATGAATCTTTCTTCAAGCATACGTCTTTCCCTTCACCATGACATATACAGTAGCCTAGATCAAGTGTATATGAATGCATGCATAACATATACTGTATAGTAATATAAGAAAGTTCTAAAAATATTATACACATGAAAAGCTTGTCTGTAACCTCTGTAGACATAAGTCTGAATCTCATTTCAGCATTTTCCTCTTAGTAGCGAAAAGTATCAAGTAACAAGTATCTGAATGCCAGAGAAAATTGTGTGCTTTCCACAACTGACTTTGACATAAGCATCACTTTTGTGGTTATTTGTGGGGATGTATACTATATAGTGCACCAAAAAAAAAACCATTGCTGCTTAAAGGCTTGGCTCAAGAAAAATTAGGATGAGGATAAAATATGTAGGCCATTATCTATTTTATCTATTTCTAAATTTGCCTCATTTAATACTAATACAAGCTCAGAGAAATGGGTTCTAGGATACTGCTAGAAAGTGACATATTATTGTGTAATGAACTAACCCCAGGAAGGAGAAAGGAAAAGAAGAGTGCAAATTATATACATTACATACTGTAATCTCCTGTACATACCACTGGATGTTAGATAGATAATATTATTGTTACAAAAAAATGCTGTCTAACTGGTATGATGATTTTTTTTTTTTTTTTTGTAAAAAGCCAAGAGGCTTTCAAGTGCAATTCAAGCACAATTACATAAATAATTGTACCCCAACCTGTTGCCATCAGAAATCACATCATTTGTTGATTGGAGTCTGCCTGTGCTGTGATCTCGAAATAAACAGCCCTGTTCCTGAAAGGCCCCAGAGTTTGTCACAGAGTATTCTGATCCTGACCTCATGTTACTGCCTCTGCAGAGTTTTACTTGTTCTCCTTGACCTTGGTTTCCTCCTCTCCAGTAGGTGGTTTAGCTACTCTAAAATGCCCCTAGATGCGAAGTGTGTGAATGCGGCATGCCATCTAGGAAGCATTCCCACCACACCTAGTGTTCCTGGGATAAGGAACCAGGATAAAGCTGTTACTTGAGATAAATGAATGAATGAATGAATGAATGACGCATATGAACAAGTAGCCATGTCTCCGTTAAATCTTTTATGACATCACTTTATTTAAGCAATGTCACATGAGCAAGAGTGCACAAAAGGCCGTTATACAACAATTCTAAACAAGAAATTAATATCACGTAACTGTCATTTCAGACGCAATATGTCCAAATATTTTGTTTATTTTTGCTCTGTCAACAAAAATCTTTCCCAAAAAAGCCACAGCTTGACAGAGTATTGCATGTTGCCATGGTAATGCACAGACGGACTGACAGCCTGTAGTATAATGGTTTTGATGTAACAAACTATCGTTATACTACTACTACTACTACTGTTCCTACTACTGTTATACTAAATATCAGCACTCTTGGAATGCCACTTGTCCAATAAAATTAGTGAACCTGAACTAACTCTTGTATAAGATGTTTTTATATTCCATTTATTATACATTGATTTTGAGGTATGAATAGCTAGTGGCCCTCAGTACATCCATACGTGTATGTGAGGTGTTGTTTGGAATTGTGCATCTCCTCTACCCTCTGTGCCCCACAAAAACACATACACACTCACAGTGAGAGAGAAACAGTGAGTCAGAGCAGCTCTGTTGCACTGGTGTGTTTTTTAGGTTTGTGGGTGATGCTAAATGCCAGATCTCCATCTGCTACTGTGATTTTTGCCTGAACCAATAAAAATTGTGCCTTCTGGCTGCCAGAATGTTGCCAGGGCTTAGTGATGTCAGTATACACTAATGTAGTGTACAGTAATAATACTGGAAGGTGATAATGTTTATGTGCTAACGTCTGTCATGTCAACATTGTGCAAATTTTATGATTCATGCGCACAGGCCTCACAACCAAATGAGCAAGCACTCAAGAGAATTCAGCCCATTTCTAAGAGGTCTAAGCTCTGTTACTGTTGATGACATTTCAGGTCTATAAAATGCCCCGCTATGTTCAACTATACAAGAAAAACTCTATCATGTTAACGCTGTATGACATTGGAGCTTTTGCACACAGAGCAAATAAAAGGAAAAAACCACAGGCTATGAGGCTGATGCATTAACAGAGTAGCACAGAAGTACACAATCGACTTTCAGACCTGCACACCAGGCTAAAGTGATATTGATTTGAGAGGGTTGAGAGTTATGAACGTACACTTTTTAATTCGGATGATTTCAAAGATTTAAGCATTTACAGATTTTTTTTAATGACATGCCATAAAAGTTTTACATGAAAGCTGGCATAGCCAAGGAAACGTTATGTAGAAGTGCTGTATACTGCTATCATATTGCTACAATATTTTTTTTTGTTGCCTACTTTGAAAAAGTATGTTTCTGTAGGGCCTCCATGTAGATGTTTGCAATGCTCGGCTTCAAGTTAAAAGGTTCACACGTTGCATGTCATATTTAATTTTAAAGCATGGTCAGTATGATTTCTTGTACTCACAGACACACACATATGTTTATAAATCTGCCCAATCAGCAATTTGAGCATTATTACCTTTGTGTGTGTGTGTGTGTGTGTGTCTTTGTTTGTCTGTTTTTTTAGCTTGTTGATGTGAGTTGTTGTGCAACCAAAGTCTAAGCTGCCCTGCTCCTCAGCTGAGGACACTTCGATCCACGTCCTCGGGGACAGGCATCATTCACTCAGAAGGATGAAGGATCCCTCTGTCTGCTTTCTTCCTTTCCACTGCTTCACTTAAGTTCTGCAGCAGCTCTATAAATCACTTAATAACGTAAATCAGTACCCAATGTTCCCATTTTTCATTTTTTCTCTCACATTCAGAAGTCTACAGTCAATCATATTCGTAAGAATTCGTTATGGAAATGCAAAGCAGTTCTCTTACAGCACATTTATATACAGTATAATCATCACAGTACAGTACACATACAGTATGTATCACCACAGGAGGTCTCATCACTACACACCACACGTCACTGTCTATATGTGTGTGGGTCAAATTCATGATTTACTCATGCTGGTATGAAAGATGCCCCTAGAGAACTATTTTTGTATTTTTATCCTTAATGTGTGCACGCACACTCTCACATGCAGTTTATCTCTGCATATTCCATGCGACTGTCGCCTCACTGTAAGAGCCTGAAGCACATTTAACATTTACAACAAGCCCTTCGGCACATTGTTGTATGCCTATAAATGTTATCATAAATTTACCTCCTGCAGAGGTTAACAGAAATCATGAAAGATGGATTTGAATTCAATCTTACAGAAATGGCGTTGCAATTTTGGCTACTACAGCAGTACTGCAACTACAACAGAAATGTTGCCACATAATTCCCTGTAGAAATGAATAAATCTAGCAACGAGAGGGAGAAATCCGAAGCCTTCTTGTGTACTCAGAAAAATTGTGTTTCTTCTAGCAGTGTGAACGCTGTGCAGCACACAAACACTGAGCCAACATACAGAGTTCATTACAGCATGTGAGGCTAGTCAAGCATACCTAAATCACTCTGAGAGAGAGAGAGAGAGAGAGAGAGAGAGGGAGAGAGAGAGAGAGAGACATGTCTGAAGGCATATAAAAATAAAGACATTAAAAGGTGTTGAAAAAGAATGAAATTCTGTGAGAATCATTACTCCTAGCAGGACATCTCACACACCCACACCTACTGACATCACCCCTACTTTCCCGATTTTATATATATATTAACATATGACAAATAAGCGTGTGTTGTATGGGTGTGTGATTGAGAGACTGTGTGATGCAGACATGAAAGATGAGTGTGCCTGGAAGCCATGTTGTGAAAGATACATTCAGTACACAAACACGCACACACATTACCACTGATATCCACTGACATTAATATTAATGCAGCCAAATAATGATATGTTTATAAGCCTAACCCTAACCTTAACCTCAGTAACCAAAAGGAAAACTTTGGATCATTTAGGTTGTTTTTTTTTTTGGGTGTGTGCATGGTAATAATAATGATAATGATAATAAAATGGTCACATACAAGCTACAGATATGCATTATCATTAAAACACTTTTACATATTAAAAATATATAACATTTGTTACCAGTTTGAACTCGCACCCCGTTTTCAACACAGTGAAAAGAGAAGGATACAACAATGTAGTGTACAATGTAACTCAGTCCGTCTCATTACCACCTATGAGTGGTCCTATGTGAGCCAGTTACCTAAGGACTATTTCCACTGCCACTCATTATAGTGGGACAATATGCAAATGTGTAAACACACACACACACACACACACACACACACTATGCAAATGTGAGAACACACCACAGACTGCTGAAATAAATGGGCTGCCAGGGCTAATCTCCCATCTTTCGAAAACAAAAAGAAATCGATATAACATTTCATTTTTGGTCTCGATATCAGATTACTTGCTGCTAACAAATGTACTAACAAATTTCATGGAACCAAGCACAACAGCACCACCACTTGTTGTGAGAAAAATCCACAGAGTGGTATGAAGAAGTGAGGCTTGGGCTGATTCTCTCTAGGCCAGACTGTAGATTCAGTGACAGCCATATCAGATGATTACACAGAATTATACCCCCCCCCTTCCCCCCGAGAACATGAACAATGTGAATTATTTACTTTATAAACTAAAAGTAGATGGTCTAAGCACACATTGTCCAATCAAATACAAATTACACAACAGGACAGACAACACAACCATATGTTTAGTGCTTTCTTTGGTTTGAACAAGAGGGTTACAGCTTTTCTGTTTACCATGTTTTGTATTTGGAGAAAACATGGCATGGCATTAAAACACTTATCCAATGCAGCTGCATCTTTCTCTCTCTCTCTCTCTCTCTCTCTCTCTCTCTCTCTCTCTCTCTCTGTGTGTGTGTGTATGTGTAATAGTTTGCTCCACATCATTCTTACTATGCCTTTGATGCCTTACTATATAATGATATAATGAATTGCTCAACCCTAACAGTTTCATTATCATGCTATGGACGGTTATTAGATTTTAGCCCTCCCATTAATGATCAGCCATCAATAGAATGCACACACATAAAGTGGAATGCAATTTTAAATCTTGAAATAAAACTAAACCTTTGAGAACTGCTGCATATTTGAGAATTTTGGCTGATGCAATGAAATCAGCCTGTTTATTATTCATTCCATGGAGTCTGCACTGAAAAGCATGGACACTGATTTAAATGGAGCTAACCCAATTTTACCCAGAAGGAACTGTCATGTATTAAGACCATGTAACAAGCACATCAAATATCAAGTAAAGAGCTCCCCTGAGTTGTAGTCATTAAAACAATCAAGGATGTCTGGGCTTTAATGACAAACACTAGTTGCCTGTCAATCAGAAAACTCTCAAAAAACACTGCCCTAAGTGAAATGCACAGTATAAAATCCTTTATATTTCTGCCACATTTTTTGCAAACAAACAGCCTTTATTGTCATTATACACATACACATGTGTTTAGAAGAATAGATTTTTTTTTTTCATATCCAGGCTTGGATGGTAGCTGACATCAGAGTGCAGTCTTAGTCATGATATGGTATCTACAGTGAGTGGGTTTTAAACTCTCAACCTTTGGATCAATAGCTCAAAGCCAGGTTTGTCCATAGAACCAGAATACCAGGAGAAAATCCACACAAAAAGTAAGCATAACATGCAAAACATTACACTTTGAACCCTTGACCCTGGATCTGTGTCAGGGACTGTGCCACCACTGTGCCACCATGCCACCAAATAAGGCTTTCAGATTCAATCCATAGAAGAGATGCAAAAAAAAAAAACTCACGCAGAAGTTCCACAAGTTCAAAATAACTGATTAAACACAGATGAGTGATGCCTCATTGGCAGCCAACATGCTAACTGCAGATTTATGGACATGAGTTTTCAAATCTGGCTGACAAAAGAGTTTGCCCTGACTGCTTAGCATTGGTCCACGTTTGCCAGTTATATACTTGCCATAAGCCAAGCAGACTCATTCCTAAATTCAACTCTATTTGGCCTGGAAAAGTAGTTCAGAAATAAATGGAGAATAAATGAGCGAATGATGCAAGTTTCCAATACGCATCAGGCAGCTTGATCATGAATTAAAGTCCCAATGAAATAGCTTGAGAGGGGTGATTTGTTTCTGTATGTTGACATATTTCCTTGACTGATTTACACAACAGTCAATAGCATTCAACAATCGAAACAAATCCGACAGTAGCTTAGCTAACTACCTTAATATGGGGAACAGAAAAGAGGACTATATCCTAGTCAACAAGATGCAGTGTGTTTTACATTACTATCAAAACTACTTGATAAAATAATATTACTTACTCCTACTGATGGAGATGGCGCGAGGTGTAGGCCTATAAAGATCGTGATCAGTCTGAATTAGACACACGTTCTGACACTGAACAGCCTCCGTCACATAAATGCAAACTCTCTACAAAATGAACCTTTTTTTTTTCCTAAACCACAGGATCCCAAACCTGGCCCTGGAGTACCCCTTGTCCTGCATATTTGACTTTTCCCTGCTCTAACACACCTGCTTTAACTGAAGAAGAGCTGTTAATTAACTTATTAGTTGAATTAGGTGTGTTGGGAGCAGGAAAAACACTAAAATGTGCAGGACAGGGAGTACTCCAGGACCAGGGTTGGGAAACATTATTCTAAACCAAGGGATGGTTGGAAAACTAAATAGTGTTCGGCATGACATGCAGCCAAAAACACACACAGATGAATCATGTTACTTACTTAGTTATTATGTTACAGCTGCTAAGGAGCTGCTACTGTAGGGTAAGACATGCCCCTGGGGGCGGGGCATATACGTTCTAGAGAACGTTTAACTGGACGAACACAAGACTGGTAGTGGAATATGTCATCAAAAATTAATTATTTTTTTTTAAATATATATTCTCATTTTAATGTTATAGTTGTGGGGCATGGTGGCTTAGTGTTTAACCTGTTTGCCTTGCATCTCTGGGGTTTGGCGGTTCAAATCCAGCCTCTGCAGAGCTTGCGTGTTCTCTCCATCCTTCGGGGGTTTTCTCCGGGTACTCTGGTTTCCTCCCCGGTCCAAAGACATGCATTGTAGGCTGATTGGCATTTCCAAATTGTCTGTAGTTTGTGATTATGTGCTGTGATGGGTTGGCACCCACCTGTGTAGGGTAAGTGGTATGAAAATTGGAGGGATGGATGTTATAGTCAAGACAAACTATAACATTAGAAATGAGAATATATATATATATATAAAGTATATCCTTGATATACTGTCGTATTGGTCATGGACAGGTACAAAAAGCTCTAAAACACCCACTGTGATTTCAGGTGCACTTAAGCTGTCTGTTATACACGTTATTAGAAGAAATATCAAAGAGCCGAGGAAATCATGCATGGAATTTCTCACCTGTGTAAAGTGGAGCGTACAGGGATGGAGGCACGGAGATCATGCCTGCATAACTCTGATGAGCCGTGATGTCATGTTTGGGGGGAAAGGGTGGATGAGGAGAGAGAAATAGAAGAGGAGGGTGGAGGAATCGGCGCGCATTGGACCCTCCACACTCCACTCGTACCGACAGTGACAAAGTTTACCTTCTGTGCGTTTTACTGCGCCTGAGGTACAGCAGCCCTGCGTCTTACTGCACTATTTACCTTCTACTGTTTTCCCTCGAGCATCCAGGTAAGCCAAAAACTACGAAACAGTAAGCCTACTCTGAATGATGTGTGTGTGTGTGTGTGTGTGTGTGTGTGTGTGAGAGAGAGAGAGAGACATTGTATTTGTGAGAAACAGTGAATTTACGGAGCGATTTTACGCGTCGTCGACAGTAAGTTTGCGCAAATGTAATCTGAACTATTAAATTTTAAAGGAATTTAGTATTTTTGTACGCAGAGTTAAGAAGGTTGTGGTCAGGTTTAGGGGTTTAGGGTTTTAGGGGTGGGCTTAGCGCTTTTCATACAACTTTATTCGTATAGTTCGAATGCAGTGGTATCCGACCCCGTTCTCAAACGATTGCGCATTGTGTGAGTTAATATGTCATCATTTTGCGCCTTATTAAGTTTGTGTCATCTGTCTGACAGCACGGAGACATGGACTGGGACCTGGTGGACATGCTGAGGGAGGATAAGTGCGTGTCTGAGTGTGAGCTGAACGCGTCTGCGAGCAGTGAGGCGGATCCGCGCAATGTGCCGCCTGAGCGCATGTCGCCTCTCCTCCCGGTCATCACCGCCGTTTACTCCGTAGTGTTCGTGGTGGGACTGGCGGGGAACTGCCTCGTTATGTATGTCATTATCAGGTAGGGATCACATTACAGAATGGAAAGCATTATATATGGCGTGCATGGTGGTTCGCACCTCCGGGTTTGGGGGTTCGAGTCCCGCCTCCGCCCTCTGTGCATGTTCTCCTCGTGCTTCAGGGGTTTCCTCCCCAGTCCAAAGACATGCATTGTAGGTTGAGTGGCATTTCCAAATTGCCCATAGTGTGTGAGTGGGTGTGTGAGTGTATGTGCAATTGTGCCCTGCGCTGGCACCCCATCTAGGGTGTCTCCTGCCCTGTGCCCGGAGTCCCCTGGGATAGGCTCCAAGATCCCCTGCAACCCATAGACCCAATAAGACAAAACCTGTCTTACTGTCACACATCTATGAACACACACACACACACACACACACACACACACACATATATATATATATATATATATATATATATATATATATAGAGAGAGAGAGAGAGAGAGAGAGAGAGAGAGAGAAAGAGAGAGAGAGAGAGAGAGTCAAGTCAAGTGGAGTTTATTGTCATTTCAGCCATATACAAGTACATAGTGAAACGATACAACGTTTCTCCAGGACCAAGGTGCTACATAAGACAAACACAGAACAAAACAGAACTACAGGGACTATATAAATTAAACATAAAGTGCACAAGTGCAAACATGTACAGACAGCACAAGACAGAACAAGACAGTACAATGACTACAGCGCCGACCAGTACGCAGTTCTGTTTAAAGTGACCTACTGACAGTAGTGCAAGTATTACAGAGTTCGCTATAAATGGCTGAAATAGTGTAAACATAATAGTAGCAGCAGCATAGAACATGTGCAAAACATGTGTAAAACATGTACATAGAGGATGGAGGATGCTCAGTTGTGTGTGTGTGTATATATGTATGTGTGTGTGTGTGTTCTTACAGTCCAGTTTCTAGGTATATATATATATATATATATATATATATATATATATATATATATATATATATATATATATATATAATATAATAGACTTTCTTACTGTCACACGTCTATGAGTATATTCATAGACGTGTGACAGTAAGACAGCTTGTGTCCTCTTTACGTCTATGCTTCATCTCTAGCGTGCAAGAAAATACAACAATAAAGACCCACATACAGTGCATACCTATCAAAGTAGGCATTATCTTGGTTTCTTTCTAGTAGAAGACTTGCTAAACTTGATTATATAATTGTAAACAGGATATAAGACTGTTCATCTGTTAAATCCCACCACTTCTGGTATCTGCACAATTTGCAATGTCCAATTTCTATTTATCACTGCATGCACTCACATCTGTAGGCCTGAATTCATTGATATTTCACTGCATGTGGGATTGAGATCGATTTGTTCATATTAATGGAGTAGAGTGTGTGCCATAGGCTAAAATTGACCAGGCCTAGTTTTAATTAGTTTTAATGAGCAGGCATACAAAAAGTTTTTTCTTAATGGAGTGTGTGTGTGTGTGTGTGTGTGTGTGTGTGTGTGTGTGTGTGTGTGTGTGTGTGAGAGAGAGAGAAAAATAGCTAGATAGATAGAGAGAGAGAGCCTGACTGCATGGCCAGAGACCAGTTTGACCAGAGAAAAACTGCAGCTTTCATTAAAAAAATAAATAAATAAAATTCATTTTAAAAAAGAGCCAAAAGGTTTCCCTTTGGTTACTGAGGTCAAGGTTAGGGTTAGATTGTGGTATCAGGTTTCATTAACATTTACGTCAATAGAAGGTCCTCACAAGGATAGGAAGACAAATGTGTGTGTGTGTGTGTGTGTGCGTGAGTTTGATTTAAAACAGCTGTTGTTCTCTTCTGTAATTCACAGAATGCTGATATAGGAGTTTTTAATAGCGTTGCTGTAGAAGTGTGAAGCTAGAGTTCTATTTATGAGTTATAGCTGAGATATATCAACACTCAGACCTAGAGTAAGAGGGGTAGAGAGAGATCATTTTACCAATTTCCCCCGAGTCACCCTAATGTTACTCACTGGTGATCCTTTATAGATCCAATGTCACTTATCAATATGAAAGTCACAAGCCCTTTACTGATCTATCGCTATGGGATGCATGGCTTTATTTTCTGCCTATTCATCCTCAAAATGAAGTCTAGGTTTAAGTGTAACTAGACAGATTGAGAGGATGCTCGATCTCACACCTTGTGGAATTCTGTGCTACTTTTATTCCCAGACCTTCCAGTGAGCCACAGTCGGACCCATTAGTGAAGCACTTATACAGTATGTTTGGATTGTATCCTACCTCGTTCCTAGGTTGTGTTGGATAAAAGCATCTGCCAAACGACTAATTACACAGTGGTGGCTCAGCATTTAGGGCTCTGAGCGACTGATGGGAAGGTTGTGAATTCAAATCCTGATCCTGCCAAACTGTCACTGTTGGGCCCTTAACCCTCACATGCTTAGGCTAATTATAAGTCACTTTTGGAAAAGCATCTGCTAAATGACTAAATGTATAAGTATAAATGTAGTAAGATTATCAGAGCTTACATATAATTTTTTATTATAGATGTGAGTTGCAGTGTGTTCATCTGAAATGGCAACAGATGTAAATACTGCTTTCAGCACTGTCCCTCGAAAACACATGAAGGACAGGGTTCGAATGTTAATGTTAAAACTGCAATAAAAGATAACAACAATACAGATCCAGCTACTTCATGTGAGTGAATATCTACATTTGTTCCCACAGCTGTTCATTTTTAAAGCTAATTTCCCACTCCATGCTCTTTTATCACATCAGTAATAAAGCCTTGAAAACAAATTGCCAGTGCCGGTTGAGTATAGCATACAATGACACTCACACAAGTGGCATATCATTTTAGGAATTAATTATATTATTTAGTTTATTTATTTCAAAGAAGAAATCCACTCTGGGTTCTTTGATTTATATAATGACAGGAACAGCAAAATGGCACAGCATATAGAGTGTACACTAGGCTAATGTCTAATTCTTTGTGAGTTCATTTTTTGTTGATTATAGCAAAAGCCATTTTTGCACTGAGTCATCAACATAAATTTGTAAAAATCTGACTTGAATGAAAACTCATGAATGGTTAAGAGGCAGAGTTAGTGGTCATATCTTTTTTTTTTCAGTGACATTTATATCAAATCTAATGAAAACACTCACACAAGTTTCCAATTCTGTGTGAGACTGGGGGATAAGATAAATTTAAGTTAGATTTAAATTAACCTTCCAACAAACACAACACATTTTATGGTGTGTTCTGTAAACAGGCTGATAATCTCAGAGTATCCGGATAAGCCTTCTTTAGGTGTTCTAATAAATTGTGGCATTGGCCTTATACAAAAACAACAACACTAAGCATGACACATCACAGGTATGATAATTGTATTTATTGTTATGATAATTGTAGGATTTTTTACAGATCAAATGACAGATATTTTTTTTTTTTACAAGGCATATCACATACCTAGCAACATTCATGCAACCAGAATACATTTTATATAGTCATAATCACAATCGGCAATAAATATCTGTCATTTGATCGGTAAAACAATTACAATTATCATAACAATAAATACAATTATCATAGTGACAATTATCAGTAACATATTAGTAACATCAGTATTAGTAGTAGCAATAGTAATAAAAATAATAGTAGTATAATAGTGAGGATGAATCCATTAGCAACTTGGTTTCAGGTTGTTGCTTACAGTGGGTTTGATAAGATAAATGAGAAACACCACTAAACTTGGAGAGATGATTTGGCACTTCTTAGCTTGTACATGTGCACTTCATCTAGCTGAATCTTGTTCCAGCACCTACCTAGACACTATCTTTTAAATTAAAGAATTCCTTTTTAAATAAGTAATTTTTAAAGTAAAGCAGTCTGTTTTGATTACTACTAAATAATCCAGTCCACCCAGTATAGTACTTTTGATGCCTTCTAAAGATCCTAAAACCCCTTCCTCTGTCATTGGCATCTTTGTCAGTGATGAGAGAAAATGAATAAGTGAGAAGGGAAAAGAAGCTACAGACAGAATGCATCTGTCACTTAGACTTTCACTTGAAGATCTAATCAGGGGCCTCACACTCAAACCCTCCTTCTTGTCTCCTAGTTGCTGTGATATATTTATCCATTTAGAAACTGCAAATTAATTGCTTTGCTCTCTCTGCTTCTTTTAGAACGTGCTGAAGTATCCGTACGTGAAAAAGACATCAAAGAAATTAAAATGTAGAAAGAAATCATGTACAAATGTAGGATTGCTTTGAACATTAATTTCATTTAGCACTGAGAATTTCTGGTAACCCATTATCTGCCATTATTCAAATTTTTTTTCTTCTTTCTCTTGTTGGGCTATTCCTCAGATACACCAAAATGAAGACAGCAACCAACATCTACATCTTCAACCTGGCTTTGGCTGATGCTTTGGTTACCACCACAATGCCATTTCAGAGTGCAGACTACTTGTTGAACTCCTGGCCATTTGGTGAAGTAGTATGCAAAGTCTTCATCTCCATTGACTACTACAACATGTTTACCAGCATTTTCACACTAACCATGATGAGTGTGGACCGTTATGTGGCTGTGTGCCATCCTGTCAAAGCACTAGACTTCCGCACGCCACTCATGGCTAAGACCATCAATGTGGGCATATGGGTACTGTCCTCAGCAGCAGGAGTGCCGGCCATGGTGCTGGGGGGAACACAGACCAATAATGGTGAGTTGTGCTAGAATCACAGTAGGCCAGGGTTAAGCTTTCACGTAACTCAGCCAGGTAAAACACCAACCAGGTTTAGATCTGGTTCTTTTACTTGGGCCAGACTGATGCCACTGTGCCCTAACGGGATGGGAGATTAATATACCTTTGTGAATACAGAGTAATGCTAGCTAATAGCGGGTGACCAACAGGATATAGGGTGTGGCGGTTAACAAACTCCTCCCAATATGCCAAGCTCATTGTGAACAGCACTCTTAGAACAGGGTTCTTTGGTTTGTCTCTCTGGGCGAACCATACAAAAGAAGTTTCAGGTAGAAACTCTTTAAAAAGCTTTAAATATTAACCATCCAAAGGAACCACTGAATAATATATATTCTTTACAAGGGTTTGATGAATGTGTGGACTTTAATCTGGCTGCACATTATATTGAGCAAAAGTGTTAGCTATGATCATTCCAGGTTGCTATCTATTATGGTAACTATTAATGGCCTTCTCATCAATCTCTGCATGAAAGTCAGGATATATATTTGAAAAGGCACTGCTATCTTGTTTTGACCCTAGCCAGATCCTGGTCTTTTATATAAGCGTGCCCTGCTTCATCTAGTTTTCTTCAAATGACTACTCTTTGTTTGTACTTCTCTTACTGTTTCTGAACCAGTTATCCTCCTTTTTCATTCATTAACAAATCCCTTGCTTTTTCTTGCAGGCACCACAGAGTGTGCCCTTCAGTTTCCCGACCCTTATGAGTACTGGGACACTCTAATGAAGATCTGTGTGTTCGTCTTTGCTTTTGTTGCTCCCGTCCTCATCATTAGCATCTGCTACTCTCTCATGCTTCTTCGACTGCGTAGTGTCCGCTTACTCTCTGGTTCTCGAGAGAAAGACCGCAACCTTCGCCGCATCACCCGTTTGGTCCTAGTTGTTGTGGCAGCTTTTATCATTTGCTGGACCCCTATTCATATCTTCATTCTTCTGAAAGCTGTAGTGGCCATTCCTGAGACCACACCACTTATGGCTGCCTATTTTCTGTGTGTTGCTCTTGGTTACACCAACAGCAGCCTCAACCCTATTCTCTACGCATTTCTAGATGAAAATTTTAAGAGGTGCTTTAAGGACTTCTGTGTGCCAGCAAGGCGAAAGGGAGATAGAGGAGTTGGAGGGAGCAGACTAGGGAGGATTGCATCCAGGCAGTCTCCCCAGGCTGCAGAGAGTGCCCCAAGGACAGCAAAGCCAGCATGACTAGCCGTGGAATTGTCCTTCATCACGCAATCTGGAAAAGAGGACTCCAACACAATGGGACTGACACAGGTCTCTTCTACACTCTGATCATAATGCAACCTACAGTTGGTGTGAATGTTGGTGTGACTGTGTCACTCGATGAGATAGAGCACTGTGACAAGATTTGTTATATTACACCCTGAGCATAGTGTGATAATGTGCATGCTGAAGTCAGCTGGGAATTCTACCATCAGCTGCCAGCAATGGTTTTGCTTTGGTATAATGGTATAATATATAAATGTAAATATGCTTTAGTTCTGCTGACCCTTAAAAAAAAGGGCAGCTAGCAACATTTGATTTATCTCTGATCTCTCTGCCAATTTTTGGCTGTTTTGATCATTTGATCATTTAGTTTGATTCGGTGACTCTCACCCATGTATTCATAAACTAATGTTTTGTATATAGTGCAGTTCATTCATTCATTCATTCATTCATTCATTCTTCATAACCATTTTGTCCTGGTCTGAGTCACATGGATCTGGAGCCTGTCCCAGAAATACTGGGAGCAAGGCGGAAAGACACCCTGGAAGGGACACCTGTCCATCTCGGGGCACCATGCACACACACATTCACACACTCATTCATATCCTGGGACAATTTAGTGTAGCCAATCCACCTTATAGCATGTTTTTGGAGTTGGGAAGAAACTGGAGAACCTGGAAGAAACCCACGTAGACACAGGGAGAACATGAGCAGAAACTCTACTGCATTACAGTTGCCAAAAAATGAAATTACTAGGATATTTGCAATAATTACTCATAAGTGTGGTCTTCTTCTAAGTCACAATTCTAAACAAATACACTTAAAATAATTACAAACAAGCAGTTGTACTTGTTCTTGTCCATACTGACTTAATTATTTAAATGTTCACAGCGTAGGCTTAAAGAAAAAAAAAGTGAGACTCTGGGCTAACAACTTCTCCAAAAGCTATTTGGCTTCGGGTGTTCCAAGTAATGAGAGAAGATTGGAGGTGTGAGTTGTAGAGGTTCTTGATAATGCAGGTGTGAGTTGCAGAGGTGAATGATAATCAGTTCACAGTAAGACAGACTGTCTACAAATAGAGGAAATTCAGTACTGCTGCTACTCTCCTAAGGAGTGGCTATCCAGCAGATTACACCAAGAGCACAGTGTGCAATGCTGAAGAAGGTGAAAAAGAACCCAATGGTAGCAACAAAAATCTCTAGAACTAGCTATACTCTTTGTACTGCATGTGTCCACTATAACAAAAACACAGAACAAGAATGGTGTTAATACAAGGAAACCATGGAGGAAATCACTGCTGTCCCAAATATATGTCCCAAAATACCTTGCTGCACATATCAAATTTGCAAAGGAGTTTGTATCCGTCAGTATGTTTAATGCCAATGTACAACACCAACATACAACGCCTTTGGGACAATGTCCTTCAGACAGATGAGACAAAAGCACATTTTATCTCTTGACCATGATGGAGGGTGTGTCATGGCTTTTGGCTGCTTTGCTGCCTCAGGCCCCGAACAGCCTGCAATCATTGTGAGAACAATGAATTTGAAATCATACCAAAACATTTTACAGGAGAATATCAAAGTAGTGGTCTATCATCTTAAGCTTAATACAAGTTGATTGATGCAACAAGACAGTGATCAAAATCAACAACAGAGTGGTTTGGAAAGAAGAAAATGTATGTTTTTGATTGGCCAATTCAGCATCCAGACCTTAGTCCAATAGGGATGCTATGGCATGACCTGAGGAGGACTGTTTATGCAAGATATCCCAGAAATATTGATGAACTGAAACAGGTTTGCAAGGAGCAATCTAAAATTCTTCCTTACTGGTGTGCAAGTCTGATCAGCAGCTGCAGAAAATATTTGGTGTAGGTTATTGCTAGTAGAGGAGGTTCTACCAGTTTCTACTTTTAAAAGCAAGGTTGCACATCCTTTCAGGAAAGACAACCAGAAGTACAATCGTGTTATGAGTTCAGGCAGATTGTCTATTATTATGACTTAAATTAAGATCAGACCGCATTTTATGAGTAATTAATGCAAAGATCCTGGTAAGTCAAAGGGGCTTCACAAAAAATGTTTCTTGAAACTATATACACGCGCTGACTACTTTATTAGGAACACATGTACACCTGCACATTCATGGAATTATCCAATCAGCCAATCATGGGGCCGCAGCAAAATACATAAAATGATGCAAATACAGGTCAAGAGTCGGTGCCAGATGGGCTGGTTTAAGTATTTTAGAACTATTGAAATCTCCTAGGATTTTCATATTCAACAGTCTACAGAGTTTACACAGAATGGTGTGAAAGCAAACATCCAGTGAGGAGAAATTCTGCATGTGGAAAGGCCTTGTTGATGGTCAGAGGAAACTTGCGAGACTGGTTTGAGGGACAGGAAAGCTATAGTAAATTAAATAGCCACTCTGTACAGCCATGGTGAGCATTAAAGCATCTCGGAATGCACAACATGTCGAAGCTTGAAATGGATGGGCTGCAGGAAAAGAGGTCATGGGATGGGCTGCATCAAGGTCCACTCCTCTCAGCCAGGAACAGGAATCTGAGGCTGCAGTTGGCACAGACTGACCGAAACTGGGTAGTTGACCTGTATCCGCATGCTTTTATGCATTGCGTTGATGACGCATAACTGGCTGATTGGAAAATTACATGAATTAGGAGCAGTTGTTCCTAATAAAGTGGAATAATAAAGTTACATACATGGGTTTAAATGTTGATAATGTATGTTTCATGGATTTGGCCAGTCAGTGCTGGATGTCTGTTACCCTTTGATGTTACTGTCAACTGATTTGACTGTGATGTTCATTTTCAAGACTGTTTCGAGATTTTATCCATCCAGACAATTATTCATCTTTAATGTCTTTCTGACATTTTTGCATTTTGGTTCTTAATGCTAATTTGTTTGGGTGATTTTCTTTTGATCTGATATAGCTGACCATATAATAATACAGTATAATAGTATAAAAATGTGCATTTTTTGTCTTTCCTGCACTTCCTGTCTTTTTTCTATCAGGTACAGTCTCTAGTGTACTTTAAATGCCCATATCCATGACAACTGCAGCAGAGTTTTATCTAGAGCCGCAAGCACAACTGACTTGATGTGTTTTTGTCAGTGTATGGCAAAAAATAACACATAAAACAGCAGCATTTTTAGGATCATGTTTAGGATTTAAGCTCTCAACCTCTCTGCTCTCTCGTTGTTCCTCGCTGCTTCTCTCGTTGATCTCATTGCCATTGACATTGAAATTCTCTTTGAGATTGATATTCAGATTGAATTTCTTTATATTCTTACTTCCATTTTGCCCTAAACTGTTTTGAAATGATTTATGAATATGTTTAATCCTGGACATTGTCTGTGTCAGTAATTCCAGTTTTTTGTATCTGCACTTTTTGCTCATTATGTATATATATCATATAGAGATGAAAGACAATTTAAAGGGGAAAAAAACAAAAAACAATGGCACTGTTGTGCTGTGGGGGGCATTTTGCTGGTGTGGTTTAGGTCCATTGTTCCACGTTGAGGGAAGGATCACTGCAAATCAATACAAAGTAATTTTGACTGATCAGCTTTGCCCTATGATGAAACATTTCTATCCTGATGGGAGTGCTCTGTTCCAGGAAAGCAATGTCCCCCTCCAAAGGGCACAAGGGTTCACTGAATGGTTTGATGGACATGAAAATTATGTAAATCATATGCTATGGCCTTCACAGTAACCAGATCACAACTCAGTGGAAGAGTGCCTATGGGAGATTTTGGACCAATGTATTAGATAGCCTCGCTAAATCACAATCAAAACACCAGTTAAGGGGAATATCATTTGAAAGAATGATGCTCATCCCTGCAGTACAATTCCAGAGACTTTTCATCATCTATGCCAAGGCACAGTGAAACTGTTCTGATGGCTTGTGGTGGCTCGACACATTACTTTTCTTTTTTTTTTTTCTTTTAATTTGCCAACCTTAAGACCACCGTTGACCAGATATTAGTAATGGACTTTTTATTTTCTTCTGCGAGATGGAGCAAAAAGCTGGTTATATGAACTGAAACGTAACTTGTACTATACAAACACACTTAAAAGACCTGACTAATGAATCAACATCCATTTTTGATTCCTGTTCCATCTTTCTGCGCTCTAATCCTTTCCCCATCTATGACTATGTGCCTATTCGAAATAACTCACCATACCTATTTCTGCACGATGATAACTATTTTATTCTGCAGCTTACCACAGTGTTTATCTACCATTCTGTATTACTGCATCATCATTCAGCAAAACTTTTGTTTGTAAGTCCTGACCAGAATTGTTTTAAAATTGGACAGAGGGCTTAATCTTGACATGCTGGAGATCTCCAGGTCAAGCAACAAACATTATATTGACACTAAAATGTGTGTGAATTTGTACAGACACAATTTTGCAATATAATACGCATATAAAGTGTGCATTTCTGTCAATTATGTGTATATAGTACACTTATCTGTCACTAACCAGTGTGTCAACTGTAATTCACCTGAACCTCTCCTTATAGAGTGTAAGCAGAAATACTGTCAGCAATTTATGGTACGTAAATAGGCTATATATTGTATTTTAATTTATTTGAATTGACTGCTTCTGGATTGTGTGCATTTCTGTGCTGCTGTAAAGCTGTCATCGGGCTGTAAACAAGTCAAAGCCATACAGTGACTAGCACCAATACTAACACATGTCTATGAAATTCACATGTTAAATATTGCTTGTTGCATAGCTGTTACATAGCTTTGCTTGTTGCTTGTTGTTTGATTGTTGCTTGTTACATAGCTGTTTGCTGTAGAAGAAGTCTGGGAGTGTCAGTATGCCAACTGTTACATATGTGCTAAAGTTTACAATTAATTAATTTGTAAATTGATTCAACAAATAGAGCAGAGAAAACAATAAACACTAATATGTTGTTCTGGGACTGCGCGTAGCCACACAAACATTTACTGAAGTCAACTCTATGTGTTCGCATGGTATCATCTTAATAAAAATGATTGCTGTAAATAACAGATGGGTTTTTTTTTCCCTTGGTTTTTGATCATCAGGCCTTAGTACAACTTAAGGACTTCAACAACATACTTTTAGTTATAGATTTTTATTTTAGATTTCCCGACATTAGTTTTCTAGCAAAAAAATTAAATGTTAGAGAAAAATGTTTGTATGTCAGTAAAGAAAGCAGCATATTACATAAGAGACACTTTTCAGACAAAAAAACATAATGAAGGCTGCTGGATTTTGCTGCAAAAATAAGAAGCAAGTGCGAGTCAAAGTCTCCAGAAGAGCTGTGGCTGCTTCTGCAAGATGCTCAATAACACTTACAGCTCATTTCCTTACAAAACTGCACACACTGCACCTGAGACTACTATTTTTTTTAAAAGCGAAGGATCGTCACACCAAATATTGACTTTGTTTCATTTATTACTGTTTACTGCTCTTTATAGTATTTTTTAAATATGGAAACATTTAATTTCATTATTTCTGAAGGCATCTTTGCTCTACAGCATTTCTTTGCATGTGCCTAAGACTTTTGCACAGCACTGTATATTGTTTCCAGTGTGCAGAATTATTTATGACAAAAGTAAACAGTGACAGGACTGGAACAAATATATTTCTCTAACATTTAATATATGTATTTTAATGTATGTAAATGTAATTTCTGCTTTTGCAGATGTTAATGTGAGGGAAATCAACTGTCAGTACATGGCATGTGTATAATACCCAGAATATGTAACGTAAATGCAGAACAGTAAAATTAATAAATGTTGTACTAAGCTGTGCTGTATAAAAGTATACTACCTTTATTACTCAGTTGCATGAACTTGTTTAATTTGAGTCAAATCACTTAATTTAATTAAAACCTTTTTTTTTTTTTTTTTTTAAGTGACTTTTCCAATTCAGTTCAAGCATAAAGCTGAGCAAATGACGGTTAAGGGTCTTGCTTAAGGGCCCTAACATTCACACCCTTTACATATATTAAAGCATGTTTACATTTGGAGAAAACCCAACATCGCATTGTCTTTTGCTAACCGTGAAATTTGCTAGTGGAGTCAGTAGTGGCCATCTTACGTCAGTAGTTCAGTAGATATTTCAACAGAAGCTCTCTTTTCAATAACCACAAGTGTCAGGCCCATTCAAAGTGAGGGTTTTCTGAGTTCAATGATTGCTATTTATTTATTTATTTATAAAATCAAGTTACACTTTCCAATTCTTAAAAGAGATGTGAATGTAGCACAAACTGGAACTGGTAACACTACAGCCTGCTGATCCACCGATTACAAAAAAGGGGGAGTTTTTAATTTACTTAACATTTATAAAAAAAATAGTGGTAGAGCAAACAAATATGTATTGTATCCAGAGACAGTGGTTATCAGTAAGACCCAATAAGGGTGTGTGTGTGTGTGTGTGTGTGTGTGTGTGTGTGTGTGTGTTCTACAAGATTCTATGTTTTTATAAATTATAACAGTGTGACTTTGAAACAGACTGAGCAACGCTGTATGAGATGTGATCATAGTATAAGATACTTTCTTAAAAATGACGAAACATTAAGAAACATAATTTAATCTATATACAGAACGTACCTATTGAGACTGATCTTTAAGAAAAAAATTAAGCACGTCTTTGTAGGCCACCAGATAGTAGTGATGGCATTTCTGCTCTGTTATTTGACAAATGTCCTCTGGTTTGGTTCTGTGTTGTGTATGGCAGCTCCATTACATACAGCAGGATTGATAGCGTCGAGTGTTGAACTCTGTCATGACTCATCACTGATCTATCGTTCTGTTAGAGATCTTGCAATTCTTACTGCCATCCTTCACTGTTATCTATCTTTTCTCGTCTTAGATTTGTAGACTTCAATGTAATTTCACTTTGACCACACTATTGTTTTACAGTTTTATATGGCTACATTAACTATGAGAAGACTTAATAATCTGCAAATTATTGCAGCAGCTGAAACTACTCTAGCTAAGCCTCTGAGAGAACTACACTTTATGACCATAAGTATGTAGACACCTGACCACCACACCCATATGTGGTTCTTCCCCAGACCGCTGCCACAAAGTTGGAGGCATACAATTGTCTAGAATGTTTTTGTATACTGTAGCATTACAAATTTCCTTTCACTGGATCTAAAGGGCCCAAACATGTTCCAGCATGACAATGCTCCTGTGCACAAAGCGAGGTCCGTGAAGACATGGCATGCCAAGGTTGGAGTGGAAGAACTCGAGTGGCCTGCACAGAGCCCTGACCTCAACCTCACTGAACAGCTTTGGGATGAACTGGAACACCGACTACACCCCAGGTCTTCTCACCCAAAATCAGTGCCTGACCTCACTAATGCTCTTATGGCTGAATGAGCAAATCCTCACAGCCATGCTCCAAAATCTAGTGGAAAGCCTTCCCAGAAAAGTGAAGGTTAGTGGAGCTTATTATGACAGCAAAGTGGGGATTAAATCTGGAATGGGACTTTCAGCAAAGACATATGGGTATAATGGTGAGGTGTCCACATACATTAGCCCATATAGTGTATGTGTTGTAGCCGAGATTTTTACAGAAATCCATCATGAAACTTCTTGCTTTAAGCATTGTATTATCCTCTGATTCTCTGGAGTATGTTTTTTGCTTTTATTTATCACGTAATTTAGCATCGAAACTATGTTCACTGACAACAAAACATTGCGTATTGTGCATGCATGGAAAAACAAGTTATCACGCTATGACCAATTGTTTCAATTGTTAACCCACAGAGCAAAACCTGGGACAAATCTACTGTTTTATTAAGGGGGTCATGTCTCCATCTAGAGGTTGATGTCTATCTCTGCGGGTTAAAATATCTCAATAATACATTTACACTGAATAATGCTTAGACACAAGAATGTTGCTGCCTCACAGCTCCAGGGCAAGGTTTGAGCCTGTGCTCAGGTTACTGTATGTGTGTGTGTGTGTGTGTGTGTGTGTGTGTGTGGAGTTTAGCACGTTCTCCCTGTGCCTGAGTGGGTTTTCTCCGGGTTCTCCAGTTTCCTCCCACCTCCCAAAAATATGCTGGTAGATAGATTGGCTATGCTAAATTGCCCCTGAGATGTGAATGTGTGTGCATGGTGCCCTCTGATGGACTGGGAACCATCCCACCTCACACCCAGTGTTCCCAGGATAGGCTCCAGCTCCACCCTGACCCTGATCAGGATAACGTGGATACAGAAAGATGAATGAGTGAAAAAAATAAACATTTAAAACAATCAAGTAATAATAACAATAATAATAAATTAAGTCTTGCTGCTGACATTGTTACTAAGCAGCATCTGCATCATCACACATATTTTATTAGCATAATCATGTAAACTAAATCCAAAATGTTTGTTAAAATTATACAGATATGATAATGTCTGTTATAATGACAGTTATACGTCTCAGCTAGGCCAGATGAGAATAGCCAGTTAAAGAAAGTTGAGGCGTGTGCGATAGACATAAGAGACTGGATGCTAAGCAACTTTCTCCTGCTAAACCCAGAAAAAACAGAGGTTCTGGTACTGGGACCACAAGCCGCTAGAAGTAAGTTTAAAGATCACACTGTTACTTTAGACGGTCTCTCTGTT
>CM040978.1:19383555-19405067 GCA_022985145.1 Pangasius djambal
CCCTGCTTGCTCATCAGAGACGTCACACACTCTCATTTCACTTACTTTTGTTTGTGTAAAGCTGCTTTGAGACAATGACCTTTGTAAAAAAGCGCTATACAAATAAAAATGAATTGAATTGAATAATATCCATGTTGTTTTATTTCCAGTCCCATTAGCAATTACTTCTTAAAGAGGGCCATTTTCAGTTTGGCTGATCCATGTTTGTGTATAGATTGCTCTATAGCTATAGTCTAGCCATATGTTGTGAAAGGCACTGAATTACACATGAAGCTATGTTCGATATGTTTATGTTTTTTTGGCATACTTACTCAAATAGGGGGGCACGGTGGCTTAGTGGCTTAGTGGTTCGCACTGTTGCCTTGCACCTTCAGGTTGGGGGTTCAAATCCCACCTCTGCCCTGTGTGTGTGTGCTGAGTTTGCATGTTCTCCCTGTGCCTTGGGGGTTTCCTCTCGTAGTCCAAAGACATGTGTTGTAGGCTGATTGGCATCGCTAAATTGTCTGTAGTATGTGATTGTGCCCTGTGATGGGTTGACACCCTGTCTAGGGTGTCCCCTGCCTTGTGCCTCAGGTCCCCTGGGATAGCTTCAGGCTCCCTGTCACCCTGTGTAGTGAAGTGAAGTGACTAACGTAGGATAAGTGGTACAGAGAATGAATGGCTGGATGGACTTACTCAAATAGCATAGTGGGTTAAATTTACACTAATGAATGAGATCTACACAGTGGAATAGTGAAAAATTTATACATTGATACACATTATGTGCCTGTGAGAGAATGTTGATATTCAATATACACTCTCTGTCCACTTTATTAGGAACACCTGTACACCTGCACATTCATGCAATTATCTAATCAGTCAATCATGTGGCAGCAGTGCAATGCAGAAAATCATGCAGATATAGGCCTTGGGGTAATGTTCACAACAAACAGCAGAATGAAGAAAACGTGCGATCTCTGTGACTTTGATTATGGCATGGTTGTTGGTTGCTGATGAGCTGGTTTGAGTATTTCATAAACTGCTAATCTCCTGGGATTTTCACACACGACAGAGTTTACACAGAATGGTGTGAAAAACAAAATATCATTGAGTGAGCGACAGTTCTGTGGGTGGAAACACCTAGTTGATAAGAAAGGTCAGAGGAAAACGCCTAGATTAGTTCGAGCTGCCAAGAAGGATATAGTAACTCATATAATTACTCTTTACAACAGTGGTGAGCAGGAAAGCATGTCAGCATTCACAAAACATCAAACCTTGACGTACAAAAGCAGAAGACCACACTGGGTTCCACTCCTGTCAGCCAAGAACAGGAATCTGAGGCCATCATGGGCACAGGCTCATCGAACTGTACAGATGAAGATTTGAAAAAAAAAAAATAATAAATCACCCGGTCTTTTTCCAGACTTACTGACAAGATAAGAAAGCAGTGCGTCAGCACTGTATTAGGCAGTTGGGGAGATGAGACTATAGAGTAGTGGTAATGGTTAGGAAAGAGAAAACTGACAGCACTCCACGGTAGACTGGGACCAGTGACTGTGAAGGGGAAAGAGATCTTTCTCCTGGGAACATAATAAATGAGTTATTCTATTCAATGCATTTACATGACGGAGGCTAAACACATCTGAACTGTATACTTTAAAGAACTACTACTTTTATGAAAAATAATTCTAACTAAAAACAGCAATTTAACAAATACTTTGATGAAAATTGATTCATTGATTCATTTAAACCCTTGCTTGGCTTTATGGATGAATTTAAATCACGTGATTGAGGTCTGACGTCAGTGTGAGTCTATTTCCGGGATTTTGAGGTGGCTAGTGTTGCTGTTGTTAGGAAGCACAATTTGACTGCTGTTTTAGATTTTTCTTTTTAAAAAAGTGTCAAAATGAACCGCATTTTCGGTAGAGGAAAACCTAATGCACCTCCTCCCAACCTTACGGACTGTATAGGAAACGTAAGTATTTTTGTTTATCCAGGTTTTAAGAGCTGTCTAACGAAATAAACAACGAAACTGATTTGGTGGCTAGCTAGCTGTTAGAATAAGGAGGGTTTGCTGTCCCACACAATAGAGTCGCTAAAGTTACTGCCTTTGAACTGCGTGTAACCTGGTTAAAAAAAAAAAAGCCTGCCTTTAGCTGGCTGCTTATTGTTTAGCTATGTTTTTATGTGAGTAATGGTCAGTAATAGCGTTAGCTTAGCTGGTTAGTAAACAGACTCGCTCTGTTGGTTAGGCAGCACTGACAGGTTAGCTCACCAGCTTCACCCTGACAGCTAGCCTGTTTGCTAACTGGTTTTGTCTCGCGCTGAGTTTTTGCTGTGTCATGTGGAAGTGTAGTGGAGATGCAGACAGACATAGGAATTTTCTTCCTATAAGGTTTAAAAATTATAATCATTAACGTTACAGTTACAGGAATCTGTATTATATGATGTCCGGTGCTATATAATTTCTGCTCTAGTTGTGTGTACATAACATATTGTGACAGACCCCCAGTAGTGACATTCTTTCTTAATAAAAAATCATAATAATAATGTCTGACCATGACTCAGTGACTCGAGTATATCATTATTAATTCATTTCAAGAAATGGAAAAAAAAAAAAAAAAAAAAGAAATCTCTGTTTTTGTAGGAAAACCTATCCTCTGTCCCCTTGTGGCCACACACAAAAGAAAAATCCACCCTGAACGATATTAATCTTTACAATTAACGTGTGATCTTCAGTGGGGTCCCAGATTTAATACAATTCTGAGTTTTTTAGTTTAAACTTGTTTCGCTGACATATTCATCTGTTTTCACTTTGTTTAGCAGTTCCCTATGTTACCCACAATGCTGTTTGTCTACCATGTGAAGTGAAGTGTAGCCAAGTGTGGTGCATTTAACCCATCCGAGTGCACACACACACACCGTGAACACACACCCGCAGCAGTGGGCAGCCTTTTTTTGCTTTTTTTTTGGGGGGGGGGGGGGGGGGGGGGTTCAGTGCCTTGCTCAAGGGTCTCACCTCAGTTGTGGTATTGAGGGTGGAAGAGACCGCTGGTCATTCACTCCCCCCACCTACAATCCCTGCCGGACCTGAGACTCGAACCCGCGACCTTCAGGTTCATCTTCAGGTTACAAGTCTGCCACGACTGCCACACTGCATGTGTACCTGAAGGGACTGTTGCAGCAGTGCTTTAATCCTTTAGTCAGCCCTAGAGGTCTGCCTGGGCTTTAAATTGAAGCCTGAACCCGGTCTGTACCCGAGATCCTTTGCCCCGACCCGACCCTACCTGTACTGTTAAATTTTAAGACCCAACTCGACTCGAATCCGAAATTGGTTTCTCAGAACAACTAACTTTTTGCAGTATGTCAAGGCACAGCAGCCCCTTCAGCACACAAGAGCAAAAGAGAACAAATAGTTACTGACCAGTTCTGAAACTTTGCTTTGCAAAAAACAAACAAACAAAAACAGCTTTGCAAGCCCTACATTGCACGTAACTGCTGAGCTCTTTATTGATTGTAACGACAAGGTCACAATTCTTCCGCAGTGCAGCTTTCCCTGAATCATTTGGCACTGTAATAAGTTCTCCCTTAATAATTTTTTTTGCTTTAATCTCACTCATTGCGCACAACTGGGTTACTAGCTAAATTCACTCATGAGGTGTGCTTGCTGTCTGCCGTTTTCTGAAACCCGTGAGTTTTTGGGGACCCGTCGGGCCGAGTAGCAGACCTCGAGTCCGTCTAGCTCTCTCACTTCCTGTAATGTACATCTGTATGTTCTGCTCAAACAGATAACATAACAACTCTTCAGCTTTCATTCTAAGACCTTGTCTAGTTAATCATCTCCTTCTTAATAAAAATGATAATTAGACAGCTTTGCAAGCCCTACATTGCACGTCACTGCTGAGCTCTTTATTGGTTGTAACGACAAGGCCATAATTCCTCCATAGTGCAGCTTTCCCTACATCATTTGGCACTGTAATAGGTTGTAAATAACCTTGTCTAGTTATTCATCTCCTAGATCTCTAACTAGACAGGCCAAATCTCGGCTGAAACCCGGCACAATTGTGTCATATAGCTGCAATGTATTCGGCAACTTTGACTCCGGCGTTTGCTGCCTCCACTACTTCAACACTGGATCTCAAATTCGTATGATGTTGAATGTCACTGAAAAATGGTGAATTGCTCTTTTGTTTTTAGGTGCTGACTGAAACCTGGGCATTATCTCTTATGTCTGAGGCCTTGTGATGTCAGTGTGACACATAACTGCTAACTTCTCACAGCGATAATGAAAATACAGCACCAGTCAACAAATTAGTAGCAGAATCGCTAAGCACAACACATTTATTTGAATATAAACACATTTAATGTTTCAGGGTGGAGTTTTCCTTTAATTAGCTTGCTCCCAGCCCTGTCTAAGTTGACGACATGCATTAGGAATCCGTTCCTACGCATCATGGCCATGCACTATTTTGATTAAGCAGAGACGTCACCAGCAGAGCTCCATAGTCAATAAAGGTTGGACTGTGTTAAATAGTTCCTTCAGGATGAAAGGGTGTGTAAACGGCGTGTGACCAAACCGGTCCCACGTGTTTTTTGCAGATGATTGCATCACAGACACCAAGACATTGTTATGTGCATCCTTTACCATCTGAAGTCTTGACATTTCACCACATGACTAATTGGAATGGATATTATCTTTTCACTTTAAGCATTAACCGCAGTTTCTCCAATTTCCTTTAACCCTAGGTTGATTCTCGGGCCGAGTCCATTGATAAGAAGATATCCAGACTTGATGCTGAATTGATGAAATATAAAGATCAGATGAAGAAAATGAGAGATGGGCCATCAAAGGTAAGGATGATATAGACACTGTCAGCCAAGAACAGGAATCTGAGGCCATCATGGGCACAGTCTAACAATCTGGTAGCTGGACAGAATAAAAGTAAACGAATCATTTGTACTGGGACATTGTAAAGCTAAATAAAAGTATAACGAGTAAGAAGCAAGTTTTTCATTTAAATGTAATTGAGTACAATTGTTCATTTTCAGCTAAACAAATCTCCTAAAATACTACTAACAAAATATAATTACTTGAATACGTTCCACCTCTGTTACATACTTGTCTGCATACGCATGTCTAATCCTTCAAATACTGCTGTAACGTTTGAATTACTTGAATTATTGGCAGAAGAATGGGGAATGGAGTGTGATAACATTAACATGGAAACATTAACATAAATTAGATTTTGATTTACTAATAGTGTTGACCATTGTCTCTGCGCTGTTGTCTTTTTCAGAACATGGTAAAGCAGAAAGCCATGCGGGTCCTTAAACAGAAAAGAATGTGAGTATAATTTGCTGTGAACAAAACTTTTCTAGCATTGTGCCAATGCTACTAGTGTTCAGTACTCTGTGTGTGTGTGTGTGTGTGTGTGTGTGCGCGTGCAGGTATGAAGGACAGAGAGATCAGCTGATGCAGCAGTCATTTAACATGGAGCAAGCCAACTACACCATTCAGACACTTAAAGACACCAAAACAACTGTAAGAACACACTCCTCCTGTTCCAAACCACAGCAGTTATACTTTGATTGTAGTACTTCTTAAGGAACAGCAGAATTACTATGCCA
This sequence comes from Pangasius djambal, assembly GCA_022985145.1. NCBI lineage: Eukaryota > Metazoa > Chordata > Actinopteri > Siluriformes > Pangasiidae > Pangasius > Pangasius djambal. The sequence goes on from CM040978.1 coordinate 19,389,163, forward strand.
CATAAAACGCACACAGCTACTGCTGCTGAAACCAAAATAGTTTATTTAAAAAGTAATTAACAAATGTGATTTTCATTTTCTTGAAGTAAAGGCTCCAGTATGTAATGTTTGTTTACTATGAGCTAACACAAGGACTTGATGGGCTCGTGTCTGACAGGTGGATGCTATGAAGATTGGAGCCAAAGAAATGAAGAAGGCTTACAAGAACGTGAAGATTGATCAGATTGAGGTAAACACTCTCTTCCTGTTACTGAGTATTGATGCATCATTAAGTCTTCAGGTATATAAAATTGACCAATGGTGTGATTTAATCATGTGTTGAGAAATGTAGATAAAGCCTAATGTGGGTTGTAGGATCTTCAAGATCAGTTGGAGGACATGATGGAGGACGCTAATGAAGTACAGGAGGCTCTGAGCCGCAGCTATGGAACGCCAGATATTGATGAAGATGATCTAGAAGCAGGTTAGTATATGATGAAGGTTAGAAGATGAAGAAGGTTACCTCCCAGGCACTGAGTGGTGGAGGCATTATGTTTTCAGGTTGTCTGTCTTTCTGAGATCCTTGTAGGTATGATATCTCAAGAACGAGTACTTGAATGTTTGTAGGATTTATATGGAATTCTGATTGTAACCAGTAGATTTACTGCTTAGATTTTGGGTCAAAGGTCTGAAATAGTTTTTCTTCAATAGCTTCCTTCATGTTTAAAGTATATTTGAAGGGTATTTCTGGCATACAAATTAGTAACAAGAAGGAGCAGACGTGGTGGTGGTGGTGGTGGTGGTGGTGGAGGAGGAGGAGGAGGAGGAGGAGGAGTCATCCCCATCAAAGCCTTTGCCATTGAGTCATTTTTTGATCATGTGCACTGATGGATTTGTGGTGTTTGTTAGAGCTGGATGCACTCGGCGATGAGCTGCTTTTGGATGATGACAGCTCTTACCTTGATGAGGCCTCCTCGGCTCCAGCTATACCAGAAGGCACTCCAGGAGAGAAGAGCACCAACCGGGTAATAACAAACACCGGAGTTATTTGTTCAAATTCCTGCTCCAGAGCTAGATGTATTTGGTGGTGTTCTTTATCTTGGCAAGGTAAATCAAAAGTAATCAGTTTAATTAATTTGACATGTATTCATTTTTCCCTAACACAGGACGGAGTTCTGGTCGATGAATTTGGACTTCCTCAGATTCCAGCGTCATAAAAACACGAAGAACCTGTTTTATCACCCTTAAACTTATGCATCATGCATCATATTTATGCATCTGACATGTAAAACACTGCGATCCTTGCATTTACAGTTTTCTACAAAACAGGTTCATAAAAGATTGAATGCTCTGGGGTTAAATATTTTAAAGTATTCAATTGTAAACACAGCCAATCTTTATCTCTCTCCCTGCTTATTTTCATGTTTCATATGGAATGTATTCACTTTAACTAACTGTCAGGAATAATCGTTAAGGTCTGTAGTTACAATAATTTTTTCGATTTTCTATAGATCATCATATATACAATTCTTTGTATTTTGTTTCTAAAAAAAAGTACCTCATTGACTTTGTACAGCAACAATGGGTTGCTATCTACCAACAAATAAATTATTCTATATTTGGAAATGTGGGTACAGGCTTTGATTGCCTTGAAAAGGCTCTGTAGTGCTTCATCATTAACAGTGCACTATAATATGAGGATGACATACCAATGCATATTTGATTGATTACCTGAAACAAGCCGTTTACGCTGTCCTTTTAATGGAATTAAATGTAATGGAAGCGAATTATTCCGCATACATAAATGTAAATTGGTGTGAAATTACAACTGAATTTATATTCACTATTATTTGATAAATGACAAAACAACATTTTAAAAGCACCATGGTCCTTTTCCTTTATTTAAACAAATAATTTATATAGGACTTAACTCACAGGTTTAAAAAAAAAATACATTAGAGACTATAAACTGGGACATCATTAAAAAACAGCAGTACAAGACATTAGCTTCCTCAACATGTAATGCTGGTCTATCTGTTTATCTTCTGAATATATTTGACAGGGCGTGAACAGAGGCTGTTTTGTGAGTCTAGTATCAGAGTAGTCTGCATATGTTTGAGGGAGTGAGGCTGGCATGGAACCTGCTGCATGTGGAAGACTAGTGGTCACCAGCTGAGTCGGTATGTGTGAGGGAAAATCTTCTTGTGCAGGTACTCGACTGTGTTGACTTTGTCCTTCAGGTTTTCAAACTCATAATAGGGAATCTAAAAAGAAAAAAATTTAGTCCTTTAGCACAGGTAAAGTTAAATTTGCTCTATGCAGAAAGGATTCTGTTTTGGGTTGAAACAATAACTACATCATTCCTACATTATTCTCTTCTATTATTATGCAGGGAGTGATCATTAGATTTTAACAGAATATTAAAAAAAAAAAAAAAACAGTATGGAAAATGACTGAACAAACCCACCCAAAGCAGTTTTAAATATTAGTACAATCTGGAATAAATGAATGGGCAAAAAAAACAAACACATTGTACCCCATTTGACCGCTATATGCTTAGAACAGAGCAGCGTGATAACACTCACCTGAACAACTTCATATCCCAGAATCTTTAGGTGTCGCTGTTTGATAGCTTCCTTCCCCAGAAGCTGTCTGGCATTAGCAGCAAATCGTTTTGGCCCATCAATACAAACGGCAATTCTGAGTGTGTATACAGAGATGTGCTTATTAACACAGTCCAAACGCTAGTGTACTCTTAAATATACTCTTTTAAACACTTATTACCTTTTATATACTTCCTCAACATGGCTGGCAGGCAATACATAGCCGTCTTCATCCAGTTTAATCTCCACATCTGAAGAAAAGCACTTATTTAGACAGTTGTAACTAGTTTGTTTGCTTCTGTAATCCGGTATATTTGGGATTGAGACAAAACACTGTATGATTTAACTTCAGAATGTTAAGTTTCATTTGAGATTTTGTTGAACCAGTGATTTTAAACACTCATAGATGAAATTTTGCACTTGAAGATTAGCCATTATTCTATTTCAGATGAACTGAGTGTGCAGGAGTACACAGCCAATACAGCTGCGATTGTCCTCACTGTACATAGGACTAAATGGACTAAAATGAACTGGTTTAACTACAGTGCAACTGCATATTCTGCCACATGCATTTGTGGTTAGGGTTTATTTGTGGATGTCTGGATACATTACCAAGTGTGTAACAGTATGGTGTAAGGACTCTGGAGGCAAAGTAAGTTCGATCCCCCAGCAAATCCACTAGCCCATTCTTCACCCCATTATAGAGATGAGAGTCCACCAGGCTTTCCAAGGAACAGCCAGGAGACAGAAATGACTTCACCCGCAGCTTCGGTAAAAATTGTGGACCCTAAACATAATCATACAAAAAAAAAAACTAAGCATTAAAAGCATTTTTACTTGCCATGTTGGTTTAAATGTGCAGGATGCATAAATACACACCCGATAGAATGGACATTCCAGTTTCATTGTCATGTAGAGCTGTGTAAGCTGAGCCAGCACCCCCTGATCCATTACGCTGCCCTCTGACAGAAAACAAGACAAGGTACTCCAATAAAAAATATATATATACACACACTGCACATGCACACATACACTCAGTTGCCATTTTATTACGTACACATCCTGTATGTGCTGTGTAGGTCTACACTTCACTGTTCCACATTAGTATACAGCAAAAGTGAATGGAGGACTGGATGTGGTAGAGGAAAACGGGTTGTGGTTTGTGTAATGCTAGGAGGCATTAGATGGTGGGGGCAACTGTATGTGATATAGTATGTTTTTTATATACAATTCAAAGTCACTAGTTACTAGCAATTTGTTAGCGCCTTCTAGTTTGTTCCTTAATAGACAGGGACTATCACAGGACCCCAGACTGAGAGACTGTGTGTGTATATAAGGCACAGTGGCAGTGTTGTGGCACTGGATTTTTAAATCCAGTGTACGCTTACTATCCACTTCATTATACTCCTGTACCTTGCTAGTAAGTATACATCATCAGTGACAGTTCTCTGACCACAGCACCACTGTTGGATGGACATTTTTGGTTGGTGGACTCAACCCAGCAGAGACACTATGGTGTTTATAAGTGCACCTATACTGCAGCTGTACTTGATAAAAATGGCCAAACTGTGTAGGTACAAGACAGACCCTCTTACCCTGAAGCTGCTGTAGGAAGAATGGGCTGAAGACCTTTGAGACAAAGTTGAGTGGAAATCTCTGCAGAAGGGTGCAAGCGTGCAGCAACTCAAGCAGAGTTCGAGGCTGGAAGTGCGAAAAACGTGCATTCAAGACAGACTCCACCTTCCGGAAAAGTCGACCAGCCTCCTGAGGTACATATCCCACTACTCCCAGCGCCACTATCTGCCGAGATATCTGTTCCGTGGTGTACTCATCTGCCCTGTACACAAAGCTTTCAGCCACTGCGTCAAAAACTGGGGGAGAAAAAATGCGCCGCCGTCCAAAATATTGCATTACCCTGGTTACTGTCTCAGGATGAGCCGTAAAGGCTATTTTGGGTACATGGCGTTCCAGAGCCTCAATGAGAAAGTGATCGCTGTGTCCATAGTGCATAAGTGCAGACAGTACAATCGACAGTTCTGTATCCGCAAAGTTTGGCACATGACGCACAGCCTGTTTGCACAAAGCAATCACCAGTGGGAGTGCCTGCGTTTGGCCCAGCTTCACAAGAGCTCCTAATGTTTCGCTGATTGTTACAGGGTCCATTCTTGGGGCAAGCCTGAGTGCTCGAGTGTTCATTTCATTCAGCAATTCCTGGTAACGTCCACCCTCACTCAACCCTGCAGATAGCATTTTATAGACAGAGGTCAGTTCACCTGGATTCCAATGAGCTGGATCTTTGTTCTGGATCTGCCTCATAGCCTGCTCTAGGATGCCACAATTAGGCCCATCTACTGAGAAAAGTGCTTGCACTAACTCACACAGAGTCTCGATGCTCAAGCGGCCTGTGTTTAACCGTACCTGGCTCTCGGACATCAATCGCATCACCAAGCGACTTTGTGGGTCGAGATAAAGACGTGTACAGCCCAGCAGAGCTCTTACCACCACCTTGTCTTCTAGCTCACCAGCTTCATGCTGTAACCTCAGACACATCTTGTTCAAAGCCGGATCAGACAGCATCAGCTCTGGCTCCCTAAGTCCTCTGGCTCCGTCCTGCTCCAGATCAGCCAGTCGGTGGAGAACAGCAACAGCACCTGCACTTGAGAGACGTGGTGTGGAGTGCACAAGGTGCAGCACTTTTTGAGAAGTCATGCAGGAGAAAAGGCAATCTTTGAAGGCACGTTCCTCATCAGAGCTCAGGCCATGCAACAGAGAAGTGAGAGCTCCTCCTGTAGAGGGGTCACGGGGAAGCCGGATGGATCCGGCTACAAGAAACAGAGGCTCGCGGGTTGTGATGCACAGCTGCCTTTTTTGCAGCTTTCCTTCTTTCCCAGAGAGAGAATGACGGCAGCCCTGAAACAAGGTGAGAATGCCTGGAGCACACACATGTTGTCTGACACACACATTCAGAGTGGTGGGAGAGAGCAGATGGGGACGAGCCGCTTGCCTCAGCATGTGCAGCCTCCGCACCACTTTCAGAGCCATGAAAGAGCGTTATGACATCCTTCACCTACAGTGATAAATAAAGCAAAAAAAAAAAAAAGGAACCAAAGTGGAGAAGCTCAATCAGAACTAGGCATTGTCTTCATTTTCAATTGCAGTGTTCCCCAACCCAGACTTTGTGGACCACTAAATGTTCCACATATTTAAACAATCCCACTACCAACCAGCTCTCCCCACTACCAACCCAGTTCTGTGTTCATGACTGCTTGATCCAAGCAAGCACAAAAAGATAATGCTGAGATGGTGCTTGGGAACTGGCTTGGAAAACACTGTCCTACTGTACACTGCATGCCAGCGCTTTAGTGAATTAAATATCTGAGGGTGTTTTCACACTTGGTCCATTTCAGTGCTCCAATGACTCAGCTTTTTTTTTTTTTTTTTTTATGCATATGCAATGTTACACAACTATTCCACTATGGTAACAGAGTCATGGTGTGAACAAGGTCTGAGATCTCATCAATGCTAAAATGTCCAGAAAGAGAACTGAGTCCCCTTCTCAGTCCAGTTTTGTTTTTTTGGAAAACCAAAAGCACTGAAGCCATTTGCAGTTAGTTCCCTTTCGGGTCCACTTTAACACTGTGGTTCATTTAAAAAGAACTACAGGTGAAAACACCCTTAAACTCACATTCTTACTCTTGTATTTTGCATACCCTGTTCTTCTGTAGTGACTGAATAATATATGTTATGATAAGCAACTGAAAAATAAGCTGTTTAATGTGTTAATGACAGTAACAGTACAATGATCGTAGCAGTAGACAGTATTGCTATATAGTTGTTGGTCATGTGGTTTTGAATTTATGTGGGAAACTGAATTAATTTCAAATAGTAGAAATAAAAACTGAAAAAGCAAATGCTGCTCAATAATGTATACATGGTGTATACATGGACTATACTACTTTTGTTGGTTAAAGGTCCCAAAATTGTTTTCTCAACACAAGACAGGAGATGGATTGATATGCTGCAAACTGGCAGGCACCAAAACAAGTTGTTCCATTATCTGTAATCGAACCTAGTAACTGTGTAAAGTGAAAGCCTTCCTCCGGTCACATCATAACAATTTCATTTGCCCTTGTGCCACTGAACTTACTAAGGGCTAGTGCAGGCGGAAGTTGATGTGTCTACCGAGCTTAATGTTATCCAATTAGCAATTACAAATGACCGATCTTAGCTAAAAGCCCTAGATAGGTCTCCAGCCACATTTAGATGAATTCGACATTTTAAAAAAAGTACTTTACCAGAATGATTAACAGCCGTTGTAGCGTGCTATCTTGCCATATTCTTCTGGACTCGCTGTGCAATGTACGCATGTGCTCGATGTTGAATTCCCATTGGTTCAACTATGCTATGGTGGGCGGAGCTTAACCCAGACTAGAAACGTGCCCCTCACTGCGGTACAGAGATGAACCCTACGCAGGGCGCATCGAGTGGGGACACGACCACGGTAGCAAGTCATAGCCTCGTTCTTGGCTCAAATGATAAGAAATATTTACTTTAAAGTGCTCTTCAGACGGAACAACCAAAGAACTCTTATCTCCCGAGACGTTTTGCGCTGTTTTTTTTTACGATGAATAACAAAATGGCCGCGGGAACATCATAACTTCTACCTAAAATGAATTAAACAGCTGAAGGTAGGGCTGCAGGAAATACAAGTTTTTCACAACTCTAGTATTTGTATTTTATGTTCCTGATCACTTGATTGCAGCCACATTCAATTGATTCTTGTGTTACAGAAATTATTTACGTGCAGCACTGTCAGGTGAAACTGGACCTCTTTTGAACTGCTGCCGGGTTAGGATTTTGGCAACGTCTACCATTTATTCATGATAGACGTACAATAACTTCTTTATCCTGGTCAGGGTCATGCTGGATCTGGAGCCTATCCCAGGAACACTGGGTGTGAGGCAGGAACACACCTTAAATGGGACACCAGTCCATTGCAGGGCATCATGCACATGCGCGCGCACACACACACACACACACACACACATTGTTCTGCATACATCACATATGATATTTAGACATTATGGCAAAAGTCTGTAGACACCTAACCATCGCACCCATATATAAGCCTTCCCATAACTGTTATAATAATAATAATTATTATTATGATTATTATTTATATAGCACCTTTAATACAAAAAGCTGTTCAAAGTGCTCTCCAAAACAACCCTTATATTTACAGTTTATATTTACAGTAAAAAATGGCAAAGGATATAGAATTTACTATAAGAACCCTAAAAATATATGATTAATAATTAAAAACTAATAGAGAAAAGGAGGAACATTCCAGCATTCCAGCCCAGAGTCCTGACCTCAGCCACACCTTTTGGATGAACTGGAATGTCAACTACATGCCAGGCCTCCTCTCCTGACATCAGTACCTGACCTCACTAATTCTCTTGTGGCTGAATGAGCCCATAATCACGCTCCAAAATCTAGTGGAAAGCCTTCCCAGAAGAGTGGAGGTTATTATAACAGTGAAAGGGGGACTAAATCTGGAATGGGATGTTCAACAAGCACATATGGGTGTGATGGTCAGGTGTAGACAAACTTTTGGCCATATTTATTTAAAAACAGTGTTTTAAAATCATACACTCTTCTACACTGTACCCTACTGTATGGATGTTTTATGTTGCGTCAATGCATTGGTATGCTCATTCCCATATCTTTTTTTATTTTTTTACATTATTTTTAATCATGCAAGACTTTTAAATACTGATTAAGGAAGATCACTGTAATTGTGCTTTATAAAAAAAAAAAAAGTTTGACATTTACATTTTTCAGTGACGCTCATGATGTAGGTCCCAGCTGCATTCAGGGTTTGGAGGTGGCAAGGCACTTTTGGCCCACAGACTTGGTAAACCCTGTTTATGAAATTTTTAAGCAGTCTAGCTTCATGTCACGAATGTGTCTGAAATTCAAATTAAATTTAATTTAACAATATCCTTTATCATAGATTTGTAAACCACCATGTTTAAAAACCTAGAACTGCAGAGGCACTGTAACTTCTGTGGGTGAGCTCAAGCAAGCTAGGACATGCTGACTGGTATGAGGGAAACAGCTCTGGTATGTATAAAAGCATCCATACCCATGTATAATCTTACTGCACATGGAGGGTTACCTGAACATATAACCACGCAGTCTGAAACTGAAATATCACTATTGGAATGGTCACAGTTTTAGGCGACTAGTTTGACTGGCTGAAGCTTCAGAAACCTCATGCAGCTGTATTCGTGCACCTCCTCAACAAAAGAAATCCTGCTAAATGAACAGAGAAAGACTGCAGATGCTACAGTTTAAGGAATTTATTGAAAAAAGTTCATATTTATTATAAAATGTAAAAATTCAGCTAGATCGGGACATAACAGCAAACATGCTTGTAGACCCCACCACCACTTCACATTTTACCACATTTAAAGCACTGAGAAACTGGACCTCCAGGAAGCCCAAGACTGTTACGTGCAGTTGTGCTGCATCTAAATTAAGTGTCTGTTGAGTTTACTTGAAGGTACACTTTAGTGGGATAGACATTTAGAAAAGGGCCTTAAACACATAATCAAATATCATAATTAATAATGCATAATAAACCTAACTAATTACATGTATGTTTTCAAGGGAGTCTGAAGTAACCTGCTGTTAAACCAACCACAACAAATGACTCACTCACATCCCTAAACAAACAACCGTGCTGTGTCCAATACTAGACAATACAAAACAACTTCAGCAAAAGGGTGATTAAAAAAAAATTATCCTAACATGTTCAGTGATTTGGTCATAATCTAGATACACTTTCCCCTTAAAGTTTACCGTTAAATAAATCACACACAAACAGAGCAGCCTGGCAGATTTTTGAGGTTGGCATTTATCTCAGAATATTTCCAGAAACATTAAGTAAAGCTCCTTTAGCTGAGAAGGAAGATTAAAAAGGAAGGATGATGATGATGCATGGAGGTTTCTGTATTTAGTCATCCTTGTCTTTGGCTCCGTGTTTGAGGATACGTGTGAACTCCACATAGTTAAAGTTGTTCTTCTTGTCGATTGGGGCCTCCCTGAAGAGCTCATCGACCTCCTCGTCTGTGAAGCGGTCGCCCATTGTGGTCAGAAGTTCCCGCAGGTAGTCTTCCTGGATAAAGCCTGAGTAGACAAGAAAGGAATGGTTGGTGAACAGATGAATGATTGCACATAGGGTAGATGAAGCGAAATCCCAGAGGTTTCACAATCCAATCATAGTTGTAATCAATAAGGCTTAGTGGTTAATAAACGAAGACTAAGTATATTCCCTATTGCTAAACGTCCAGGATATTTACCCCACTAAAACACCTCTAGACCATCAGAGCACTTTTAATTTTTCTTTATTATGGGTTAACATCATATCACAATATTGTTTTTCCAGGGTGTATAACAAGCATATTTTATTTATTATGATTGAATTAAATTAGCGGTTTGTAAGATTCGGCGGGCTAATGCTGCTTACCGGTTCCTTCCTCGTCAAAGCAGGCAAAGGCGTTGCGGATGACGTCTTCTGGGTCAGTGCCGTTCAGTTTCTCTCCAAACATGGTGAGGAACATTGTGAAGTTAATGGGCCCCGGGGCTTCATTCATCATCGCCTCCAAATATGCATCAGTCGGGTTCTTACCTGAGATTAGGGGAAGAGATGTGGAACAGCATGAAAAACTCAAGTATAACAACAGTACAACCCAATATCACGCTACCTGCTTACACAGATTTACACAGAGGACATAAGCTGTGAAAGTGCTACCCACCACTGAGCACAAGAGTGAAAATCTCATTGTGATATGAAACTCTGTACACAGTTGTATCACACATTCATCTGGCATCCAATAGAGACATTTGCATGATCGCAGAAAAATGATGCTCCATGCTTCACACTGCATCTAGAAATGTTTTTCTGTGACATTTCTATTGATACTGACAGGGTGACACTTAGTGGTTAACTATTCCAGATGTGCTGCTATAACAATACTCAGTCATCCGGTAATCAGCTAGCCAAAGCGACAGAGCACAAAAGGCTACACCCTCTTCAGAGATGTCCATTCCTTCACCTACTCCACCTATTCCTGTTAAAGTCAGCCTAAAGGCAAGAGTGAACCCTAAACAGCTACTGGCTACCACAACACTCTTTTCAGAAATAATTACATTTGCCAAGAGTTGTTTTGCAAAATTCAAGAGAAAATAAATGATACTCGACAGTACCTAACGTTTTGTTATATGTATATTGTATATTGTATAGATAAACAATTTGCATGTTACTGGCAGCAACAGGAGGTGAGAATTACCCAGAGATGCCAGCATGTCATGCAGATCTTCCTTGTCCACAAAGCCGTCACGGTTCTGATCGATCATGTTGAAGGCCTCCTTGAACTCCTGGATCTGTGACTGATCGAACATGGCAAAGACATTGGAGGTCGCACGCTGAGGGCGCTTCCTGGCAGTCTTTGCCTTCACACGACTTTTGCTGGACATGTTGCCTCTGTTGTGATTTTACCTAATATCAAAAAACAAAGTAATTCAATAACAGCTGCCCTCATAACATCTTTTTTTGGGTTGCAAATTTAGCGGCTACATATTTTTAACTTGTTGGTCAGTATCTGTTCTGTTTAAAGCTGTGCAAACCATCATCACAGGGGAAAAAAAAGGGATTTGTATAGTCTTGTCTGGCAAAGCAAATTTAAGAGAAATCTAATAAACCAAATAAGACAATGGTGATGCGCAAGCAGCTCTTTGAAAAGAAATATACAAACTAATAACTAGACCCAGAGGTTTCTTTACCGCAGAGAAACTAAGACACAAGTACAATGGTCACAACAGGAAAGCCCATTTCCTTCTTGGATGCACATGTAATTCATCTTTACAGTAATTAAGCAATAAAGGACCCTTCGTTACAGGGCATCCAGGACACTGTGAGGATGACGTGATGATTAACACAAAGCATTTTAACTGGACCAGCTGCAACACTCATATGGAAGAAATTTGCTTGAAAGATTCCTGTTGTTCTAAACCACTCTATTTACTCAGCATGCTGGAATTCAGTCTTTTCACAAAAGCAGATGGCAATTACACAATATTGAAGAAGCAAAATATCAGCACTGGCAACATCTAAAAGATTTCGCAGCAGGATAGCTACGAAAATGTAAAAGCATTATTGCAACTGGCCTATATTTTCTCCCTTGAGTCTGCTATACATAGACACACTACAAGTCAACCCAGTTAACACTGGAACACTTCTGTGCTTCTCTAGTTTACATATATTTATACACGGACATGTCTAAAAGGTATTATTCTTAACAGAAAGAATTAACATCACCTCTAAAACCTACAGTGACACATTTTAACCCATGTGTTGTGCCTGTTGTGTCTGGATCAAGGGGATCCATTTGAAAAATGATTTTCTGTTCTTTATGATCATGTTCATGTAGGTGAAATAAACCATGAACATTATTGTACTGTGAATACTCAATACGGGATACATTCAGTACAAAGCTATTTCAAGCAAAAGGGTGATAAAAAACAAACATCCGAACATGCTCAATGATTTAGTATCTGGTATTTCTTCTCCGACCTGCTCCCAGGGAAAAAGATAGTCAGATATTTTATCATTATTGCTACAATTACAGTTCTATACAATCCAAACTGACTGGACAGAATATAGAGGTTAAGGATTAAGTGAAAGCACTGGATGCTGAATGTTAAAATGAGAGGTTTTGTGTTGTGGAAGGCGACGGGACTCGTGTTTAAAAATAAAGATATTATACAGAAGACTGAAGACGTTTCACCTTGCGTTTTTTTTTTTGTTCATTATGTTATCTCAGCGACATTGCTACACCGACAAGACACTCTTTACTACGTGCTGTTCAAAATGACCAGAAACTAAGTGGCGAAGCAAAGCCAAGTCTGTTGTTTAACCCAGTTACTTATCCGGCTAACTTTAATTATTAACATATTTTGAGTTTGTATCTCGCTCTACCTGACCGGCTCGTAGCTAATGTGGCTAGCAAACCTTGCTAACTAGCGCTATCGCTACATCCGACTTCAACAAAATGACTGAATTTAGCGAATATAGGAGAAATAGCTATCCAGGTTTCAGATGCACCGTGATAAAACGTGCAACACGAAAGCAATTTAGACAAGTAACAAAAAAAAAATTAAAACAACACGCATACCTGAAAGCCAACAAACTGACGGCCTGCGCAACCACCGCCCAAACTTCCTGATAGTCGGAACGGCTGCTTCCGGACAGGATATCTAGATCCGCTCAGCGAGGGTTATAGGGGTGTACAATACAGCAAGGGTTTAGAAAATAATACATAAGAATTGTAAACACGCTTTAAACAAAGCCTACAACAACTTATACATGTATTTTGTTTGCACTTATAAATATTTTTCCAATTACTTTCATGCTAATGAAAGTTATCTAAATACATACATTACGAACACCCCTGTGTGCTGTGACTTAGTTCATCCAAATCCACCCAAAGTCTAGTCTACGTAGACTCTTCAATATGTCCTTATAGGGTCAGGGTGCTGTGACTCACGAGTCACAAACATCACAGTGAGCGCTTAGAAGAACAGCTGTTTTCCTCTGGCACCTTTCTTTCACAGACTCTAAGTCACCCCTTGCTTATTATCAACATCTATTTCAGTTTTTTTTTTTAATTTCAAAAAATCCACTGAAAGGTTATTCAGGGTAAAAGAAAAAAAGACCAGGTCAAATTAAATCTATCCAAATGTTAGCCATATTTATCATACTATGTTTTTTGGTAAAACATATAATCCAATATTACAATACCAAAATGGTGAGCTAATAATGTTACTAGTGCTTCCTTAAAATTCCCCAACAAAATGTCATTGTCAGGACAATAGCTGGCGGAAGAGCCAACCTAAGGCTAACAAGGCAGTAGAGTACAGAAATGGAAAACACAACACAACAAAATCTTGTTGTAACAAGCATTTTAAATTCATAATTAACACAGTAATCAGAACAGCAGCACTCCATGTATAACAAACCGAATGCTTTTTCATTGCTAGGATACACATGCTTCCTTACTCGTGCTCAACCACCAGCAAAACCCTGTATTTTACAGCCCAACTTTCAGACATTTGCACATTAACAGCTAGCCTGTACACTCCAGATCCACCACAGTTCTGACCATCATAAAGCATTTACTGAAGATAAATGAAGTAACAAGCTTTTACACAGAATTTTGTTTCCAGGTGTATAGCAAGACATAAGAAACAAGGTGAGGTGTTGATAAGAACGCATAGTCAAATGAACTACACCTTAAGTGCCCCTATGACTTACAATCTTACAGTGCATGTTAATAGAGCACATGTTGTACATGTTACTTTATTTATTTATTTATTTATTTCACCTTGATTGCCTAAATAATCGCAGATGAATTGGTATGTTCCATACAGTAGAAATATAGGCTTGTATAAAAAAAAATACAATATTAACCAAACAACAATCAACTAGTAAATATTACAGTAAATAGTACAGTAAATATTTTATTACACCAAAGATTTACAGAAAAGTGCTCTAATGCCACAGGGTGTCAAACACATACAAATACACAATATGTAGTAAGAACCTGCAGTATTGTATGGGCTTTACGATACTCATACACTACAACAGACTGGTGCGCAAAGCAAAAATATTCAATATTCAAAAACATTTAGCAATACTAAGAAACAGCAGTGTCAAATTTGCTAAAAAGGCAAATCTTGAAAAACAATCATGTTGGCATAAAACAGCTCCACCAACATCCATTAAAAAGGAACAGTGACCGTATAAAGGCTTTGTCAGTGACATGCCTGCCCTTGCTGAACAATAGATCCAAATGGAATATGTGTGATTTCTTTATTAATTTCATATTTTATTAGACAGTCTTAAAGCTGGGAGAAGAAAGGACCAAAACATGTTTACTGTTTAAAACAAGAAGACATAGAAGGAACCTTATTGGTCAGAGGGCTACTGTTCCACTGCCAGAGAGGTCACAGAGGTGTCAATAACGTCATATAGCCAACACCAGTAATGCCGTTAAAACCATCAGTTCTTATAATACAAACTACCTCATTAGATTTCTTTATGAAAGACTCACTTTATACTAAGGGAGGGGACTATTCAGGCCTGCCATGCCTCAGGTTGTCAGCATTTGGCTGAATGTTGCCTTCCACCAATCACCTTGGGAATGATTGGTTTGCTGTACATAAGTGTAGGGTGATGTAGTTTTCCCCTTCTTACTTACCCTTTCTGAAACAAATAGAAGAATTTTTCACCGTCTGCTGGGTGATGGAAAGTGTATGGTCATCTACCCCATGACAAGTTATATCTCTTAAAGGTCACAAATGCTGACGACAGTCAAAGATGGAAACATCATGGCAAGAGGGTATTTCCCTCATTGCACTGTTGGAGTATATACAGGATTCCAATCGGCAGCCTGTTCCCAGAACACTAGGTGCGACGCAGGAATGCACACACTGGATGGGACACCACTCAATCACAGGGCACAGGGCACTATGAACACTTGTTCCCACCAATGAGACATTTACTGTGGCTAATCCACTTACCCGCATGTTTTTAGGTGAGAAAGCCAGAGAACCCAGAGGAAACCCACACAGACATTCACAGAAGCTCTACACAGACAGTAACCTGAGCTCCGGATCGAGCTGTGAGGTGGTGAGGTTTAGAGACTTAACACTGAGACACACTGAAGCATTTTGATTATATCCAAATGCCTCAGCACAGTCACAGACGTCTCGATCATTTTAATCAGAGGTAGGACAAAGTACTGAGAAATTAATTTTGAGGTATGCAACTCATACTTTGAAGGCCTAAATAACAATGTAAGAGTGAAAAATATATTTTTTCCCTGGAAATGTAGTAAAGTAAGAGTACAAGTATTCAATTTCAGTAATAGTGAAATAAAGTATAAATACACCAAAAATAATACTTAAGTATAGTAACGAAGTACAATTAGTCAAGTTTTGTCCACCCCTGGTCTTCATACTGATGTGATGTAAACTTCAGTATACAATACATGTATATCTTGGAGTAATTTTCGATTCTGAAATCCGCTTTGATCGTCAAGTTAACAGCGTTGTGAAAACATCTTTTTTTCAGTTAAGAAAATTGACTAAACTGAAACCTATCCTTTCAAACAAGGACTTGGAGACTGTTTTGCATGCCTTTATTTCCACACGGTTGGATTATTGTAATGCTCTTTATATAGGTATAAGTGAATC
>CM040978.1:19405167-19441299 GCA_022985145.1 Pangasius djambal
ACTAGAAAACGAGATCATATAACGCCTGTATTGATATCCCTTCATTGGTTACCTGTAAAATACAGAATACAATACAAGGTATTAATGTTTGTCTATAAAGCATTGCACAATCAGGCTCCTGAGTATATAAAGGACATGTTAATCTCCTATCAGTCTCAACGTCATTTACGTTCCTCTCAAACTATGCTCCTAACTGTCCTACGGTCTCGGTTGAGGCGTAGTGGAGACCGCGCTTTTTCTGTTGCGGCTCCTGCACTCTGGAATGTGTTACCGTTATCTATAAAATCCTCGTCAAGCATGGACGTTTTTAAAAAGGACTTGAAGACCTATTTATTTTATCAAGCTTTTGGCGTGTGATTGGGTCGGAGAATTGTGAAGGATTGGTTGTTTGTTTTTTCATGATGTTTCATGTTTCATGTTTCATGATGTTTTTCATGTTGTTTTCTTTCTTGTTATTCTATGTTTTCATGCATTTTAGTATTTTATTATCTATGGACAGCACTTTGGTCCATTTTAATGGTTTCGAAAGTGCTTTATAAATAAAGGTTGAGTTGAGTTGAGTTGAATACATGGCAGTTAGACACCACTTCCCAAAAGGCTGAGGTGGGAACTGCCAATAAATGAGTTATCATCATTTCTCTTTCACCATGAATACTGTTCCTTCCAGAATTGCTGGCACCCTTCGAGAAAATTAGCAAAAATATGAAATATTTTGAACTGCATGTATAGTTTTCATATCCATTACATGACTTGTGCAGGCCACCTGCTTTTATATATATATATATAAATAAATATATGTATATATATATATATATATATATATATATATATATATATATATATATATATATATATATATATATATATAATATGAACCCTACCACAATGCCCCCGGCAACACTGGACAAAAACCCAGAGGTAGAAATGCCAGCACTGTCAGCATGGTCTGTTAATTCAGCTCTGACAGTTCCTCAGACTCAACCACAACACTCAAGTTCACAATTTGTCTCAAGCAGAAATGTAGTAAGTGGGAGTGTCTTAACCCTGTGAACCTTTCTGGCAAGCTTTCTATTAAAAACAACATATCTGTGCACCTCCTATTCATGTTTGGTATCCCTAATACATTTATATCCCAGAGAAACAGGACGTGGCCAAAAGCTACAACAGATCCTGGGGCCTGAGAGCAATTTAGGAGAAAAATTAGCATTTTGGATCTGACTTGATGGAAATGATGTCCTGATTTGTCAATTCTCCATCACTCCTCCATAGTAAATTTTATTAAATTTAGAGGTCTTGCAGCTTGGTGAACAAATTACGTGTATTTGTTGGCATGTTTACATTCAGACGTCTTACAGTTAAGTTATGTTTTATTCGGGTGATAGAGGAGAGAGAAAGTGGTGAAGGATTTTAGATTAGGTTGCTCGTATATGCACACATACTTTATAAAGCCAATTTATGTGATTTTCCAAACAAAATAACAGATGTTTACACTGTAAGAAAAGGCTTGTGGAACTTATAATGTTGTCTCATCTTTGTCAAGGGGAAGAGCAGAGCTGGAGCCAAAATACAATCAAACAGACTTGACAGCAAACCAACCCCAACCCCCAACCCCCACCTTCCCCCTAAACTCACACACTTTTACGTGGCATCTTTGGTACGTAACAGAGGTAACAATAGCATGGCTATTGTTAGTGCTGGACAAAGCACTGCTGGCCAGTATGGCCTACTAGTTACACCAGATGTTAATAGTTATGGTCAAGGGGGAAAAAAAAGGTATTGGAGGAAAAAAAGCATTTGAGGAATAATTGTGTGTCACAGGTATGAGAGAGACATAGTGAGAGACTTGTTGGCGGTGTGTAGGAGAGAATGATTCTTTCCATCAGATTTAATTTAGAGGCTGACAAATCGTCAGATTAATCCCATACGTCAGTTCGTAAATATCATAAATGATCCTAATTGACCTCCCTAACTGATTCCACATGATTACCTATACCTTGATAATTAGTAGCCTATCTGTGTGACTGAGATAGCTGAGCAGGGCTATATTTAACGCCTCTCTGGCCATAAAAGGTCTCGCGCGGGGCTGAGGCATGTCGGCCCGCCTCAGTATTATTTTGGTTGTTGGAGATTGCTTCTCCACTGCACAGTACTTTGTGTGAATTTTGAGCTTTGTTGATCCTCCCTCGGACCTGGAGCCTTGTACTTCTGCGCTACCTGACTTGATTTCCAGCCCACAGAGCTTTGGATAAGGTGAGAATGATTCAGTGTGTGGTGTTACCTTTGTAGTGGAAAGTGTTATTGCAGTGTTATATGTGAAGGTTAAAAGGTTTGTTGTGTCAGATGCTCAGAGATATTACATTTATTATGATGCATGATTTTGCCACAATGTCTTTTGGATTTTGTCAGTGCATCATGGTCCTTTTGCATGCGCTTCCTGAACTTTGAACTTTTATACCAAAGGTTTGGATTCACAGGCTCTCTGGATGAAATGAGTAGCCAGCTAAATTCTGATTTAAAACGCTCATAAGTTAAGCAATACTTATCCCCAAGACACAACTACTTATCTGAGTAACTTCACCCTTCACATTGTAGAATGTCATAAATTCATCTGTTATTATAGCATTTTTATAGCTGTATAAATCCAATATTGATAACACCTAAGCCTAATGTGATGCTTGTAGGCATTTCAGAAAGATAACTATGTTATGACTAAAATCCATAAGGCAGTGTATCATAGTGAATGACAAATAAGCACTTGATAATATAAGGTTCCTTACTGATTAAATAAAATAGAAAAAATAATAATAATAATATTCTCCCTATTCAGATATAATCGAACTTACTTAACTTGTGTGTAGAAACTTTTAAGCCTTCAGTGTAAGAGAACTTCAGAGCAGAAGCTAGGCACTGAGCTATAAGGGGAAGGCGATGTCTGGATCGATCCCATTCTACCAGAGGCACCATCGTCACTATGACCGTGCCTACCGTAGCCGGGAGGCGGAGTCTACAATCAGCCAATACAAGCAGAGCTCCAGCACTTACTCCGCCCACAGAACCAACACGAAAGGGTAAGAGACCAAGGAGAGAAATCCACCAACTTAATCATGTCCCATCCTTAAACTCTTGTTTAACATCTCCTTGGTCCAGTTCATCACTGACCCAGTAATTCATATTAGCTGATCATTCTTTGCTTCCTTGCATTACCCTGCATTTCCCACTAAATATTCATCTAAAACCAAACAACTTGTCTGTGAATCCTGCATGCTATACAAATTTCTGTTTTGCCTTTGGTGGTGCCTGCTGAGACTGCAAGAGTGTTTGTCTACAAACTTATTCAAGAGCCGTGTTCAGGTCTGGCTTGGGATGGGTTTGTGAATAAGTGCAGGTTTTGTTGTCGTGTTTGTGGTGTGACAGTTTAGGTTTAAGCTTGAATTTATAGTGTGGTCTACCTGTGGTTAGATTTTTATTAGAGCTAAACACTGCATTTGCTAAAGCCTACACGTTTGGGTTGTTTTTGACTGAGTATGGTCAAGACTGACATCTTTTTGTTATAGACCTTGGATCCTAGTGTAGTTAAGCTTTAGGTAGTCTTGACTAACATACTGTGTGTTGGGTATTTTGTTCTCATTTTTTTCTCTCTAGTTAGGATGATGAGGTCATCTATAAATGGTATAGGGATCATATTAGATGAACGTTAAAGATATATAATACCTTGTCATGGTATAGGGCCTACATACACACAACACACACGCAAACACCTTGAAAGTATTAATAGCCATCTGAAGAGTCGTTCTGTTTTTACACTGATAGCATTAGTATTGGTTTGGCAAGAGGTTTTGGTTTGAGGACTGTAGTTTTTAATTGTTTGCACATATAAAGATTGGATTGGATTGTAATTTGATTGCAATTTGATTGTAATTGTTTTAAATTATTTGGTCGTATTTTGAATAAATCTTGTATTCAGGGGCTCTAGCTTTGTTTAACTGAAATGTACATGTCTAGCAATCATTAGACTTCAAGGCACTTCACCTTCACTTCCTTTCTTTGGTTTTCATGAAAGACACGACTGGGCGCATACTGATGACTCTGGTGTTGATTTTGGTTTTGGTTTTCAGTGGTTTGTACGCAGACTGACATGTACATAAATTTCTGTTCTCAGGACAAATAAAATAAACAAACTTAAAGCTCAGTTAGAGTGCTTATCTGTTCCTTGTGTGCGAGAGAGCAAGCACATGAATGCGTATTATGAATAGCCTGGTCTTTAGGAAAACATAAGAAACATAAGATGCAAAAAAATGCATAGGAGAGGCTTCATATGTGTTGACGGAAGGGAAATTGAAATATCAAAGTCACAGACAAAAAAAAAAAAAAAAAAAAAAAAAAAAAAAAAAAAAAAAAAAAAAAAAACACTGTCAGCTGGGTACTAGCTGACAATTCGTTTTCACAACCAGATGAGGCAAATCAGAAGTTAACATTTAACATTTATTGCACTTAACCAATCAGCTTATTATTCAGTTATTGATTGTAAAGCATATTATCCTGTAAATACCTTGAATTATTTAGTAACTACAGTGAAACTAATAGGAAATATATATAGATATGAGAGTGAGGAATGTAAATCGGGATCTGCTGACAGGTCCTGGTAGTTTAAGGGATTAACTGGATACCCAGTTCAGAGAAATGGATTATTGTTGGGTGGTAGCTCAGTGGTCAAGGTTCTGTGCTTAGTGGCTAAAATGTTGTGATTTCAAATCCTAGAACTGCCAGAGATCCATTGTTGGGTGAAAATGTACTGAACAGTGTACAGAGATAAGCTTTTACACACAACCTGTGGACTGAGCAAATATCTGTTCAATGTAAGCCTCACAGTGCACAGCAACCACATGATTAATCAAAACAGAATTTTAATGGCAATAAGTGGGACTGGATAAGTTACTGCATCCCCCAGTACTATTCATGCACATTCTGGATTAAAAAAAAAAAAACTTCAGTGTGAATCCCGCAGGGTCATAACAATTATACAACCCAGGAAAAGAGAGAAACATTGCTGAATCTGGGATTTTGTCTGATATGTGCGTTTGTATTCTGTCAATGATTTCTATACATTTTTAAGCCATTTTGGGGAGGTATAGACCAAGCTAGGTAGTAAATGATATGGCACCAATTTTTTCATCATAACTTTAGAACCATTTGGTCCTTTAAATCGTTAATACTGCAGGAAAAATCACTCTTTGCTCTATTTGTGCCATTCTAAGATACATTATTGATATTAAACCACAAGTGAATGTACAATTTAACAGAGCAATACGAAAGATCTGAAATATATAGGATTTTGTAAGTAGTATGTGGTTAGAGATCAGATGACTTTAAAGCCCTTCAATATAAATCAAGACACTAATACTCTGTTACGCTGCCTGCAACTTTCAGACACTTTGTGCTAAATTTGCAATCACAGACTCTGTTAAGGTCTGAGTGGATAGTCTTACTCTCACTTGTTCTCTCCACCTCCCTTTTTACAGTCTGTAAATATACCTGCCTCTATGAGAACTACACTATCAATCCATATGCCAAGGTCACAGTGTGTATCTGAGACAGGGACAGTGTGTGCTTGTATAACTTTCCTGGAGTGGACTTCTCTCAAACGTGCTGACTGGATTGTGTTTTCATATGTACAGTAGATTCACTGTATCCAATCCACAAATTCTTTTCCCCCATTTTTATTCTAATATTTTAAATGCTTGGATTCCACCGTCCTGTTTAGGATATTGCTTTCTTATAGAGATGTCTCTATTACTTTTAGACAACAGTGTTAAAAGGGCATTAACTTACTTCCCTCCCTCACCCATCTAATCCCTAATTCTGCATTTCTCTCTCCAACATTTCTTTTATATTCCCTCACTATGTTTTTACATGCCAGACATTTACTCACGTATGATATTTTTTGCTGTGGGCATTTTAGCATCAGAGATACCACCTTTACCTCTCTGGATGAGACGGGGGTGAGTCCTCAGCCAAAGAGAGCCAAGCCCACCTACCTGGCTGTGGACAAAGAGAACCAGATTATAGGCTATGTGGTGCCCATCTTCAGGGGAAGGTATGAGCCAGGACTCATGAGACCGTGCATAGTCATAATGATGGGGGAAACAAATGGGCATTTATTGGACTTCAGGAATCAGTGGTATCTGTTGATACTGGTTTTCCAGGCACAGATACGATAATGATTACAGTGCATTTGAGAATGCTGTCCTCCTTTTTACTTTAATATTACCAGTAATCCATACCTGGAAAACCAGCATCACTTGTATGTATAAGTTTGAAAAGGGTTTTCTCATGTAAATGTGTTATGTATGTACATAAGAGTATATATGCTTCTGTCATGATACTGACATCCCAATCCACACCTACTCCTCCACCCTCACCTTCTCCACCCAAGTCAGGAGTTTGCGAGTGGTCTGTCAGACACTGAAGAGGCTCGGGCTAAAGAGAGTGCTGGTTACCTGGCGCGCAGAGACCTCTTCACCACTGGGGTGGAGATGGAACGTGTGGAACACAAGTCTCGCAGAGCCGTCATGAGGGAGTCTGCAGAACGCATTTCCCTCACCAAGAGGGTCAGTGCAGATCAGGAGCGTGTTCATGGTCACAGTCATCCTTTTTAGATCTGTAATACATCAGTTAATAACTAAGTGTGATGTAGATAGAAGGAACATAACAATAATAATAAAGGTCTGTATTGTGACTAAAACAATACTACACTGATAACTGATAACACATTCGGATGTTCTGTTTAATGCCCAGCAGCGGAAGTCTTATTGACTCAGGTCATGTCTTTTGACTCTATGTAAGAAGCATATACATGTAAAAAGGAGACTAGTGGGTGGGAGCTTTGCGTCCATCAAATTATTGCTCATTATGATTCCAGCTTCATGAAACAGATTCAGTGATACAGCTTTGGTCGTATGTTGTTTCAGGTGCTCAAATCTGCATTTGTTTCTACTTAAATTTGATCAGAGAAAATCTAACATGAATGAATCCTAATCATAGCATTGAGTCAATCTTATAATTCATGTGAAAAGAATATAATGAAATGAACAGTTAATTGTTTTAGCTGAAGTTGTGCATTACTGCACTAGAAAGATCCGCAGAGTGTCCACTCAGTGAACACTTTTAAGCTCAGCCTGTGACAAGACACATTATCTTGAGAGAGAGAGAGAGAGAGAGAGAGAGAGAGGGAGAGAAAGAAAGAGACCATAACTGCATAACACAACTCATTCAGATTAGCCGAGTCAATAATCCATGCCACCCTTGTGCCAGATGCCTGAGGTGTGTTAAGACACAGTAGCAGTGTATTGATGTCTCTGGAGTGTGTGCTAATGTTATGAATCATGTTATAAACGGAGGGAAGCCCAAATGAGAATCAGGTTTCATATAATGATGAAAACTTCTGTGTCCATCCGAAAGCAAAGCAAAGTCATATTAGAAAAGCAAACTTACTGTGGACAGATAAACAATAAACAAGCATGATGACTGTCTGTCAAAGTTTTTGTGCTGTTTACATGTTCGTGGAACGTTGAACATGCGAATATGAATGGTGCATGCCGAATAGCACTGGTAGTAAGAGGACAAAGAGCATGGTATAAATGTTGGCATTTTTTAGAAACACCGTTTTAGCTGTATGTGAAACCTGTGTGTGACCGCATGCCTGTAGATCCATGACAACGAAGAGTACCACAAGCGCCTGAACGAGGATAACCTGATGCATTCCCCGGAGTTTGTGATCAAGCCCCGCTCACACACTGTGTGGGAAAACCAGTGTGTGCGGCTGCACTGCACGGTTACAGGATGGCCTGAGCCCCGGATTGTGTGGTAAGCACACACACACACACACACACACACACCATTGGCAGCATTGTTTCACTCACATTCGGTTAACAGATTATGCAACTTATTTTGCATCTTTTAACCAGTGGCATGTCCTGACAAGAAACAGTTCCACATAATTAGGCTATTCATGAATCCTAAAAGTGTAATATTTACATTAGCAATATGACAATGTTAGATAACCTTGCCAAATGCCTACTTCCTGTCTATCATGATGAACATTGTAAACTGTGGATGATTCCATTCTGTTTAAATTTGTTCAGTCAATCATGCAGTTGTATTAAAATTGACAACATTAGACTGGTAAATTAATTAATCATCCAGAGCGATGGCTCTACATTGTTTTTTATGTGGCAAACTCATAGGACACTCAGTTCAGCTGAGTTACTTAGAGTGAACAGCTTCCATAAGGAACTGTCTACACAGTGGCATGCATAAGTATTCACCCCCCTTTGAGCTTTTCCAAATTATTAAAACTGGAAAGAATATGGCACAGCTGTAGCAAGAGGAGGCCTTCCTTCAAAAGTAAATGAAAAGATAAGGAGGGTGTTAATCAGGGAAGTAATCAAAAGACTGTTGTGCCGTATACTTTCCATTTTAGTTTGGGATATTTTTTTCATAACCAAAACAGATACTCTTCCATAACTTTGTCCTGGATTTGTGTTGATAGCACCTTGGTCTTCATGATGTTGTTCATTTCGGTTTGCTCTGTAACAAACTCAGGGGCCTACCAGGATGTTTTTTATTTGTAAATAATTTAGCACACACTATTGATTACCCCCCCGCACACACACACACACACACACACACACTTCAGTACAATGGCTTATTTTGTGTAGATTTATGACATATAATCTGAGTTAAACTCATTTCAATCCCTAGATTACATGTTTACGGGGGTGAATACTTATGCAAGATACTGTAAATGCCATATCGACACCCATCAGCGAGGCACAAAAATGTGCAGCTGGACACGTTCTACGACTTGATCTATGAACTGGCAGGTGTCACCCCAGCACCCCACCAACACACGCTTTAATATCAATATCCCCACAATTATATCATTTAACACATGCATATTTATATTAACACCTGACACACCAGTATCGACCTCAATTCATTTGGCCTGCATGAAATTAAAAAAAGGTTGAATGAGTACACTATAACTGAACACTTTCTCAGTGGGGAAGTATAACCTAGAATTCACACCAAGTGTGTCATGTAAGTATAAGAACACTTTGCTCCATAGCTGCAGGGCAATACAGTACAGAAGCTGTGATATGAATGAACACCATTTTTATTCATCATTATGACACACATATATGTCTCCTGACCATAATGAGGAATAGATGCACTTATAATAATATGCTCAAAAAAAACCAATAGCTTTTCGTTTATATATACCTTTTGACGCTGGCCTTTTTTCATGAATTTGTTCTTATACTTTGAGTTCTTACCTCCTCTGCTTTGCAAGTTTCTCTGATGTGTTGAGTTCCTCCTGTCTTTATCTTTCCATCCCTATCTTGATTCTTCTTCCATGCCACCCCTGTCAACCAGGTACAAGAACAATGTTAGCATTGACCCAATGGCTCATCCAGGGAAGTACAAAATAGTGAACAGCTACAATGTCCACTCTCTGGAGATTAACAAGTAATCACACCCATAAACCCATGCACACACACACACACATATACTAGATGATTTACACTTGCTACCTCCAGTCATGTTAGTATGGTAAGACATCCTAAATATTTACAGATCTCAGTGGATTATGGCATCCAGCAACTACAAAAAACATAGCAAACACAGAAGACTGCACCTCTCACAGCGTGAAACTGGAGCTCACACTGACAAAACAAATCAGCTGAGCCGTAGTGGTAAATTGCTATTGTACAAACTGTAACCACAGTCCTGCATAGTTCATAGTTCATGCAAATGCTGATACATGATCTAAACCTTCCTCTGCCAGTTGGCCATAACCTAAGGGACACCTAAAAAAAGCCATGCATCATTGGCATTCCTTCCCTCTTAGCACTGGTATCTGTCTCTTTGTCTCACGTACAAGTCTACACACTCGTGCACACAGTTTACAAATACACAAGGAATAACGAGGATAGAAATTAGCTTGAGCTATGGTTAAATATTCAGCTTTCATGATCTCACATTCTAGACAAATTGGAGCCACAGTTCATGGGCTACATAACAGATTACAGTGCCGGTAAAATGATCTGGCCCTGGTGCGGTGATATCACTGCTTGCGGTCTATTTTTGTCCTTGAACATTAATTTTGGAACCTCTGAACTTTGTAGAGATACATGGCAGGCATACAGAGTTCTCAATGATTTACAATGCATTAATTTATGTGTGCGTGTGTGAGTGTGATAGAGGTCCATGTGACAGT
Source organism: Pangasius djambal (assembly GCA_022985145.1). Classification (NCBI taxonomy): domain Eukaryota; kingdom Metazoa; phylum Chordata; class Actinopteri; order Siluriformes; family Pangasiidae; genus Pangasius; species Pangasius djambal. Next base: position 19,415,447 of record CM040978.1, read on the forward strand.
GCTGTGTGTATGCGAATGTCACATGTCTTTCTGTCAATTTAGATGCAACTTTGATGACACTGCCCAGTATCGTGTGTCTGCCATGAACAGCAAGGGGGAACTTTCAGCTTTTGCCTCTGTCGTGGTCAAAAGTATGTCAAAAATGATCAACCCAATTTTACACAAAACACTTTGAAAATCTTCTATTTTATTTTTATGTACATGATTTTATTGATCACAATAAAATCTTTTTGGAAGAAATCTGATCTCTTGTAATTGGTTTGATATTTAGGATTCAAAGGTGAAGTTGATGAGTTTCTCCCAGCTCCCAGACTCTGTAAGTTTCCAGTGGTCGAGTGTCATATTTATCCAAACTTAATATGGCTAGTTTTAAAGATTCTGTGCTCTGTTTATGTGAAGGAACAGTACAACAGCCACTCAAAGGCTAATGCTACTAATGCTAACAGCTGTTTTGTTTCCCATGTACTGGGCGCAGATAAGAAATGGTCCGGCTCTGAAGGTAACCGGGTTAAAGGTTTTTGTGTTCTGTTCTTTAAGCACTGCATGTCATCACTGGTCAATATTGCATGGTCACTCTGTCTCAATCCAAGTTTTGTTTCAAACTTGGCGTCGTCCGAAACTCCAAAAACTACAGATGCTGATAGTTTTGCTTCTGTGTCTTCAGAGATATTGATGTTTTCTCAGATTTTTTTTTAAAGCTACAGTATGTAAGATTTTGGTATTTGGTATTTTGTATTCTCTCTGGTAGAAACATGCTATTACAAGTTCCTTGCCAAAGAAAATTCCATAATGTTGGTTGTGGTGCATTGTTCTTCGGCACACAGGTTAATCTCAAGGCTGGGAGCGCACATACTCAGATAGAATTCAAGGCAGACCAAGTACTAAATAGTAATACCACAGTAGTGAGCGGTTTATGAAGCAGCCAAAGTATTTGTGTTTTAGTTCAATATTACAGAAGTGTTATGAGAATAAATGAACTTTTGAGCGTATCAATGAGCATCAGGTGAAAGAAACATCGTCTTTTAGCTGCCAACAGCCGGTTAGCTCTCACTGCAACTGTCTGATGAAGCAGTAGTGCCTGTGCTTTACAGATGCCATGATGTACCTGTGCTCATTCTACACAATAAAAACTAACCCATAACCTACATTATATACTAGTCACCTCATGCTAACTAGATAAAATATAAAATCTATAGATAAAAAAAAGTGTGTTCTCTGGGTATTATGTTATTTAATTAGTGTATTCGGTTCTCCAGCTTGCCAAAAAAACGAAATTGGTTTGAGTGTAGACAGATATTTTCACTTGCTAAGATATATTTTTTGCAGTGCATCTGGCTGTCTATTTCGGCCCTCCTAATGGCCACAGGCAGTAGAAATGTAACGCTCATTCTGTAAAATCTAGCGAAGGTAGGCAGTTGAGAAGTGCTGACGTGTGACATATCTCTGTTGAGCTCTGATGTATGCATGCAAATTTTCACAGCACTGACTGTGAATTACTATCACGGGACAGTCAGTAGGACTCACAGAAGTTTAGAAACGTCATCTTCTAACATATTTTTTTCGACACAATAATCACGCTTGTTTCATTTTGAACAAAATCCTATGCACCGTAGCTTTAATATTTTGAATATTATGTCTACCGTATGGTTACAAATGTCTGCATGACAGCTGTCTCTGCACTATTTGCATTGTATTCACTTCTTCTTCTTGATATCACACATTCTCTTCCTACACCCTCTCTTCCTATACCTATGGTTTATGTCAAATTACTGATATCTCCATGATTCTTTTCCTTGTGTATTTTGTGGCAGTTGTACATGTTGTTTGCAATGTTTCCGAAGACCAGCTATTGCTGTGTATATTTAAAGTGCCATCTTGTAATCACACCATTAATCTGTTTGTCTGCCCCTTTCATTCATTCATTCATTCATCTTCAGTCAATGCTTTATCCTGGTCAGGGTTGGAATTGATCTGCAGCCTATCACAGGAACACTGGCTGGGAACACAGCTCACCAGTCCATTGCAGTCCATGCACAGACACATTTGCACATACTCGATGGCCAATTTAGTGTAGGATATCTGCCTACCTGGAGGAAACCCATGCAGACACGTGGAAACCCATGCAGGGAGAACATGCAGCCATAAAATAATCCAAGCTTAGGACAAAACCAGAGACCTTAGAGCTGCAAGGCAGCAGTGCTTCTTGCTGCATCACCATGCCACTATGTTTAATAATTTTATACTTAGTTTTTTCCACCAGTTTCTTAGTTATTTAGTTTGATTATTTTGATTATTCTTATTTTTTCCTGTATGGAAGAGCTGTTCTTCAGCTAATTTTATCAAACAATTCCAGGAAAATTCTTTAAAATGACAGTCAATTATCTTCTACACTGATTACAAAAGTGATTCACTGCGATTTCACTGAAAAAAAATGAGCTGTAAGTTGTGTAAGTGAGTTGTAAAGTTAACATAATTATTAAAAATATAATACAACAAATATTCCAGTGCACTATAATACAATTATTCCAGTGAAAAATTACATTGAACATTGTTATTCCTGCCAGATTTTTAGTGCACTAAAAAGAGGAGATCATGTTTTAACCCTATTTAACCTTTAACCTATTTTATATTTACCAAAAAAAAAAACAAAAAAAAAAAAAGCCAGAAAACTCGGCTGAGAACAATAATGCCTGAAAATGTAAATATCTTGACTTTAACGTTTACTTCTTGTTGCTACTAATGTGTATCCTAACCATCATTCTGCAAAGTTTAACATAATTTAAATGTCATTTTTGCACAGGTAACATTCACCAAGTCTGATGTGGAGCACTCTCTCACCTATCAGTATTCTAGTGATTCTGTGGACCGCAGTACATTGTTTATCTGTAGATCTACCTGCACTGACTTCTTATTAATTTGTGTGTCTTAGTGCCCTGCCTGGAGTACGGAGTGACTTTTGAAACACATATTGTAGAGAAGTTTGGTGTGTCTTTTGGACGTGAGGGTGAGACGATGAGCCTGGGCTGCTCTGTTATCATATACCCATCACTGCAACGCTTCCAGCCTGAGATTGAGTGGTACAGAGATGGTGAGTGAACACACTTTCACACAATACAGATATAGCTGCATTAATTGTCTGTTTCAATTTCAAGTCCACTGATTGTTTGAATGCTTTGATCTATTAAAAACCTTTTCGCTGTTCACTGGTGGTTTATGCATTTGTGTGTATGTGTTAGATAAGTTGCTTGTGCCATCTAAGTGGGTTCAGATGCACTGGAGTGGAGACAGAGCTACTCTTACACTCACACACCTCAATAAAGAAGACGAGGGGCTTTACACTCTTCGTGTCATCACAAAGTCTGGCTATGAGACACACTCAGCCTACGTCTTTGTCCGAGGTAAGATTTGGCCAAATACTGGAGGACAGGGAAGATTAACGTAGAACAGTTTTCCATATGTAGTTAATCAGCCAGGATGTGTTTGGTGTCTGAGGTTTGTGTCTTTGTTTTATACTTGAACAGTGAATAGTGGGCAGTTTGGATGCACCAGTACCTTCTCCCAAGCCACAGGGTTAAAATTCTGGTAAATTTGCTAAATTTAGGGTCTTGCTGCCTGAGATGTTGCAGTTCCCAGACCAGACTGTGGTACAGCTGCTGAGGATTTTCTCTATGGTTCCAGTGTAGAAAGAATTGAGGATAGTTTCCTCTGAAATTGAGATGCAGTTGGGCTTTTTTGGCTAGGTAGGTGGTATTGGGAGTTCAGGTGAGATAAAATGCAATAGATAGTGATCACTACAGTCAACAATCATCTCGCAAGACACATTGTTTTGTGAGCAGTTACGCTACAATCTGCTGAACCCCATCAGTCTACAGCCAGTGAGTCATCAACAAATTTAATGACAGGATCTGAGCTATGCATTCAGTTGTCAAGTGTGAACAGTAGTGGTCTAAGCACACAGCCTTGACAGACACCAGTGGTACTGGAGGCAATGTTGCTAATCCTGATTGACGGAAATCTAAGGTCAGGAGCCTTGCCACAGACTCTATGTGTCTTTGGAGTCTGGATAGTGGCCATTGATTTTCTATGCATAGGAGTCCTCTGCCTCTGTAATAGTTTGGGACAGGCTGTCTTTTCCGGTTCTGAGGGCTGCTTTGACATCTTGGTAGGTTTTCAACACCTCTGCATCAGTTGTTTCAATATTTTTGGCATATAAGGTACATATTCAAGTTGTACAGTATAGTGTGTGCTTTAGACAATATTGTAGTTGTGTATGTAGAGTATAATGTGGACTTTGTAAGTGCTCAACGCTAAATGGCATTGTGTTTTTGTATGGCTGAGGTCATGCAAGGGTTTTTTATATTACTGTGTGATTGTGTGTGACAGTTGTTAGTTATAACCCTTCTGCTCTCAGTAGACATCTCAAATTTAGATTATACAATCATAACACAACCCACCCCATGCCCAACCCCACACACACACACACACACACACACACACACACACACACACATGTAATGGCTCACGCAGCTGTGGAAAAATTGATGGCAGGCTTTTTGTTGTTCACCGACTCCCATTATGCAGCATGACCTCATATTAGTCCAAAATCCCAGATTAAATGCAGACTTGGCCTGCATTTGTATTGTGCTGCTATAGGTGTTAAGGTTTTGGTTCAACTTTTAAGCACATCATATTAAAAATAAAGATAAACATGAACACATGACTCATGGAAAGTTGCTTAGAAGCTGGGCATCGAAAACTCATAAACCAATGAATTAAACAACGTGTGGAGTGTTACACCGTGTGTTTATGAGTGTGGGCTTGAGGCTCTCTTAGGTCTCGGGTTTCGTTCTAATTTTATACCTATCTGCTGAAAACATGCAACAGCTCAAGTTAAGTAGCAATCAGAACCTCAGAGAGGAATGTCCTTTTAATATCATGTTAATACAGTACATGGATTTCAGTAGCACATAATATTGTATGATGTAATATACTATGTCTCCAGCAATAGTATTCAGGAATATCATCATGTCGCTACGCAGTAAAATCGCCGGTGTTACCATCTACAGTCATAATTCATAAATTTAAACCACGATTGAGTTAAATTACCTTTCTAGCAAATAGAAGTTTGTACTATTGACATGAATTTTGCATGATCATATGAATTTATGAAACAATGTTCAAATTGATAACTGACCTCTGTGACGTTGCGTGTTATAGATTCCGATGCAGAGGTTGCAGGAGCTCCTGGTGCTCCTCTGGATGTGTTTTGTCAAGAAGCTAATAAAGATTATGTCATCGTTACATGGAAACAGCCTGCTGTGGATGGAGGCAGCTCCGTTCTGGGCTACTTTGTAGACAGGTGCATATGTATAAATCTTTAAAAAAAAAAAAAAAAAAAAAAAGGAAATGGAAGGATATACATTCAAAGAACCTTTTTACCTCATATGAATTTTCACTATGGAAATATCTTGAAAGTGACAAGTTCATGACATGTATGTTATGATAATGTCTAGAGTTAAAGAGGCTGAGAGTTTTTATTGTCATTCTAGCCTTATACAAGTATACAGTAGAATGAAATAGCATTCTCCAAGGCCTTGGTGCAACATGATTGCAAACCTGGTGTGAAACTAATTGCAAATTTTAAATCATGCAGAAAGCTTTTGGATTATGTGTAATATCAGAATGGCAGCACCCCCTAATGCTGCTTCAACTGCTAACAGCATTTCCTTTCACTCACCTCTTCCCTCACTTTGTCCCACAAGGTGTGAAGTTGGCACGTCTCACTGGATTCAGTGCAATGATACTCCAGTCAAGTTTGCCCGTTTTCCGGTCACTGGTCTTGTTGAAGGCCGCAGCTATATTTTCCGTGTGCGTGCGGTGAATAAGTGTGGCATGAGTCATCCTTCTCGAGTGTCTGAACCTGTGGCGGCCATGGACCCTGCTGACCGTGCTCGCAAAGGTGTGGATATACAAGCACATGTCACCCAGAGCTGAGTTCTTTACTATAAATTTGACGGAACTGTAAACCACAGTGTGGCACAATGGTGATAATAACAATGATGTTCATGGAATCGAGTTTCAAACTGCTTTTTTTCAGAAATGTTTTAATTTCAAAATGGTTACGTGTTTTCAATACAATATACATTTGAGCCTCAAATGTTTTCATTTTGCTACATACATGAACTATGAATTATCATCATTATCATAAGATATTTTGATATTCCATGATATACAATTTCAAATTTTATCTAATGATGCATAAATTGAAACCTCTGGTTATCAGTATTAAAATAACAAGAAAAAAAAAGAGAAGGCATACTTTAATATGAAATATTAATATTTTTCTCCTTGTAAATGTGTTTTTTTCCACCCCAATCTCTCCCTCTCTCTCTCTCTCTCTCTCTCTCTCTCTCTCTCTCTCTCTTATTTTATGATGGAAGGAACCTCTGCACCTTGGACTGGCCAGATCATTGTTACTGAGGAAGAGCCTGTAGGTAAGCAGAACCTTGCTAGTGTGTATTTTGTAGAGACACTTATGAGGACAGATCAGTGTCTAGTGGAGTGTGATAGTGCCACCATTACATATGCAAGGCCTAGCATGTCATAGCAATATTCTTTCTGAATATGACACATAATTATATCATATAGATTACTGGGGTGGATTTAAACTAAACACATGTCAGTAAGACTGCGTGACATTTCTTGACCTTTCTGGCTGTTCTAGAGGGTGTGGTTCCTGGCAAACCTCGTGACCTCACAGTTATTGAGGCCACCAAGAACTATGTGGTGCTCAGCTGGAAGCCGCCAGGCGACAAGGGATACGAGGGTGTCATGTACTACGTTGAGAAGGTCCAAAATCCCTATAACTATATTATCACATTTAAAATGCACTACAGTATATGAATGATGCAAATATGAAGTGTAGGAAAAAATGGGAAAGCGTGTATGAAAATGTGAGTATAGAGCTATACAGTGTATAACTGTATACTTACATTTAAAATGCACTATTGTACAGTATATGAACCCCCGTATAATTCTTTTATTTCTGATATCCTGTCAGCAGAGTTAGTTACTTGAAGTAACTAAAAGTGTAAATGTGTGCATTTTATAGTGTGTGTCTGGCACAGACAGCTGGCAACGTGTGAACACAGAGCTTCCAGTGAAGTCTCCACGCTTTGCTTTGTTTGACCTGTCTGAGGGGAAATCCTACTGCTTCCGTGTCCGCTGCTGCAACTCTGCTGGCGTCGGTGAACCTTCAGACCCCACAGAGGCCACTCAAGTGGGAGATAAACTGGGTGAAAAAAGCTGCCACTTCTCACATTAACTTCTATTGTAACAATGTTCTTAACTTTACAATAATAGTGCATGCAGATAAATGGATCCGTACCATAGATGGATGAATGGAGATCAAGCAGTGAATGAAGATGCAAGACTAGTTTTTACATTTCTGCAAAATAAACTTTATTAAAATATGTCGCATGTATATACTCTATTTTGAACTGTAACCTTGATAGTGAGTTTTATTATTTGTTTGTTTCTTTATTATTTTTTTTATTAGTACTCATTATTATTATTATTATTATTATTATTATTATTATCATTATTATTGTTGTTATTATTTAATATACAGTAAGTTTAAATATAATCTTTAATATAGTAAATCTTAGTTTAACAATTCCACATCCTCCACTTTCCAGATATTCCGTCTGCTCCAGGCCGCGTTGTCCCTACCCGAAACACAGACACATCTGTTGTTGTGTCATGGGAGGCATCACGGGAAGCTAAAGAGCTGGTGGGCTACTACATTGAGACCAGTGTTGCTGGAAGCAATTCTTGGGAGCCCTGCAACAATAAGCCTGTCAGAGCCACCAGGTACATTTTCCAAATTCAGAAAGACAGTCAGACTTGCACACACACACACACACACACACACACACACACACACACACACACACACACACACACACCTGGCCATACAAGAACATGATTCTAACAACATACAATCACTGAGCACTTTATTAGGAACACCTACTCATTCATGCAATTATCTAATCAGCCAATCGTGTGGCGGCAGTGCAATGTATAAAATCATGCAATTACAGCCAGCAGCTTTGGCTAATGTTCACATCACCTGTCAGAATGGGGGAAAATGTGATCTCTGTGATTTTATCCGTGGCATTATAGTTGGTTCCAGTATGGTTTGAGTATTTCTATAACTGCTGATCTCCTGGGATTTTCACACACGACAGTCTCTAGAATGGTGCAACAAAGAAAAAACATCCAGTGAGTTGCAGTTCTGTAGAAGGAAATGCCTTGTTGATGAGAGAGGTCAAAGGAGAATGACCAGACTGGTTCAAACTGACAGAAAGGCTACAGTAACTCAGATAACCGCTCTTACAATTGTGGGGCTCAGAAAAGCATCTCAGAATGCACAACACGTCAAACCTTGAGGCAGATGGGCTACAACAGCAGAAGACCACGTCAAGTTTCAATTCTGTCAGCCAAGAACAGAAAGCTGAGGCTTCAGCGGGAACAGGCTCACCAAAACTGGACAGTTGAAGACTGGAAAAATTAGCCTGCTCTGATGCATCTCGATTTCTGCTGAGGCACACAGATGGTAGGATCAGAATTTGGTGTCAACAGCATGAATCCATGAACCCGACCTGCCTTGTGTCAACAGTCCAGGCTGGTGGAGGTGGTGTAATGGTGTGGGGAAGGTTTCCTTGGCACACTTTGGGCCTGTTAATACCAATCAATCATCACTTGTATGCCACAGTTTATTTGAATATTGTTGCTGACCATGTGCCTCCTTTTATGGCTACAATTGCCCCATCTTCTAATGGCTACTTCCAGCATGATAATGCACCATGTCACAAAGCAATGAGTCGTCTCAAACTGGTTTCATGAACATTACAATATTCTTCCCAGTCACCGGATCTCAATCCAGTAGAACACCTTTGGGATGTGGTAGAACGGGAGATTCACAGCATGAAAGTGCACCTTAAAAATCTGCAGGAATTGCGTGACGCAATCATGTCAACACGGAGCAGAATCTCAAAGGAATGTTTCCAACATCTTGTGGAATCCATAACATGAAGATTTGATGCTGCTTTGAGAGCAAAGGACGGCCCTACCCAGTATTAGTATAGTTTTTTAAAATAAAGTACTCAGTGAGTGTATATTATACACAGAGTTTTGTTATACAATGCCCTCTGTTTTTTGTCCATAGATTTGTGTGTCATGGCTTGACAACAGGCGAAAAGTATGTTTTCCATGTGAGGGCGGTTAACGCAGCCGGAATCAGTGACTTCTCACAGGAGTCTGAGGCCATCGAAGTTAAAGCTGCTATTGGTGAGTCAGCACTGCTTAGAGTTTAGTTTTAACAAATGTGTCAATTTTGCTACTCCCTACGTCATGGAGTATGTTGTATTATCTAAGAGGTAAAGTCTTCCTGTTTTTTCAAGAGCAATATGACATCACAGCTTTCCAATGAGTTTGCTTGTGATCATCTTTTCATGAACATGTTTTCAGCTCTGTACACTCAGCAAATCTATTCCTTTTGTGCTCCACACCATTGTTCCACTCTTTAACTTCTCACGTTTTCAAGTGCACTGTGAGGCCACGCCTGCATACCCTGCAGCTCAGCTCATGAATCTCCCAGAAGGTGGGGTTAGGACTTGTAGATTTCCTCTAGATTGGGTCCTAAGTGATCCAACGTAGTGGTGACTACAAAACCAGTTCACCCGTGCTCACACACACACCCTCTGTTCAATCTTTCCACTCCTCAGCATCCACATCCTTCTCCTCCACTATAGCACATCTCTTCCTCACTTCCTTTACCCATGATGCTCCTCTGAGCTAAGCCACTCAGTAACTTGGCATCTGTGTTTGGCTTTGTGCTGAGCTGCATGATCAGTATACCCTTGTGAAACACACATGGCAACATGGTTATGATTTCTGTTCTTTGATTTAATCTTTTGTTCAGTAGCAATCAGTAGGTCTGAACATACTCATAACATTATAAGGAAGTATCAGCTAGCTCACAAAACATGGTTGTTCCCTTCCAAATATCACATTATTGTTCTCATTAACTTACATTCTATTTAATTTATTAAAGTAATCTTCACGTAGTTCAATTAGGTTTCTCAAAGGAAATCATTCAGTTTTGTTGCCAAACAGTTATGTGTTTTCATCAAGGGTTTGCAAAAAGCATCATACTTACATGCATGAACTCAGTTTTCACTTTTCTCCCCACTTTTCTCTGTCAATACCTCTGCTCAATCTACCATAATTCAAGCTCTTCACTCATTCTCCACTATTTTTATTTTCCTCTTTTTTACTGGTTTTTTTTTTTCAACAACTGCTTTCTGCTGTTCTCTTCTGGCATGTCCACTTTTAGATGTCACTCCTCAGCCATCTTGCCTTCATTTTTTTATCTGACAAATGAAGACTTCATGTTGTTCTGCTTTTCTTTAGATTAACTCTTTTTCTACTATGTTTTAATGGGTTATGTTAAATGAGCTATGTTTATTAGCAATATTGACAAGAATATGCTGTGCATGCATGCTGAAAATTGAAAGAATATTAAAAAAAAAGACTAAATGAACAAGCAAAACACTACATATGAATGTGCGTGCAGATGTATTGTTTGTATAAAGCAGCTTGAGTTAATGTGTTCATTTGTGTGACTTCTACTGAGTTCACTTTTTGTTTTTTCTCTTGCTGTTCCTGGCTAACTACTTTAGGGGGCGGTATTCCTCATGGTGTGTTTCTGGAGTCAGGGGGTAACACAAATGGACTAACCCAGCACAGGCCAGGCAAGGAGGGCAGGCATGTGCCACCTTGCTACACTGCTACCACGCCGCTAACTACCCTAGCTAGTGTTAGCGAGAGGGCTAATAGTGCAGGCCCTCAAGGTCCTCCAAGTGCACTAAGTAAAGGCAAAGGGGGGAAGAGAAGCAGTGTAACCTGGGCTCCTGAACCCAGCTGTGAGTTCGACCCTCAATCTGGTACCAATTCAGACCCCAAAATGGCCAGTGAACCTGGCACCAATTCGAACATCAAAATGGCCAATGAATCTTGCAGTAATTTAAACAACAAAATAGGCTCTAAACCTGGCACCAATCCAATCACCAAATTAGGACTTAAACCTGGCACCAATTTAGACACTACACTGGGCACTGCACTTGGAACCAATTCAGACACCACATCAACTGATGAACCTGGTACCAATTCAAATGCTAACACAAACACTTCGAGGCCCATGGCTGAGCAGGTTCCCCGTCCCTCCGCTGATAGAGTAATGGAACCCATAACCAAACAGGCAACTGAAGTGCTGGAAAAACGTAAGTCCTCAATAGACTCTTCTTCGGAGCAAGAGAGAAAACAAGAAAATGGAAATGGGCGCAGAGGTTCAGGTGAGGACATGGAGTGAGAGTGAGAGTACTGACTCCATGGATGGACGCATGTCCACAGGTTTCCTCAGAGCTGAAATGTCTTTTTCTTTGTTCTGCTTGTTGTAGCGCTTCACCTATTTTTTAAATACATTTTTTCTAGTAATTCTGGTATGTCTGACTGCTTTGAATATTGGTTTTGTTGGTTTTGTTTTGTTCACCTTCCTTAAGGGTCATAGGGATATATGACACCAACATAAACACTTCATGACAATAAGCAATTTTATAGACTTATTTCAACAGAAAAAAGTGTCATAAAACCTGCATTTGTCCCTTTTAATGTAAAGTTCATATATATCTAAGTCACGTGACAGATTTTTGTTGACATACGATTATGCTATACATTCCGGGCTTGTCACGTTACAATGTCATATGACACATCATCACCATTATGTGGCTTACATACCAGAAATACACTGTGCAAAAAAAAAAAAAAATCCATTTTGTCTGTCATTTACTGAAAAATTCACAGAGTTACCATATAATTTGCTTGACAATTAATAACTGCCAATATGGGTTAAGTAAAGTTTACTGAAATTTTTCATTTCACTTCATCATATTTACTCACTGAGATCAAACACTTTACATGAATTACTCTGTCTTTTATTAAGTTACTATATGGATTGGTGCATTTCTTTTCCTAACAGCATTTCGTCAACAAGTTAGGCATGTTGTAAAGGAGTGAATAATTAAATATTTTTCAAAGGTAAGTTTGACTGTGTAGTTTTTAGTTAGTATTTTTGTTTGGCTAAACTCCTGATTATAACACATTTCTTGCACACTTAGAGAGCTTTTCTTGCCACCTCCAGCTCGCAGTGCACTGGCCACCCTTACTACCTCATAAAAAGGGTTCTGATGTTTCATTTCACATGTACTATATTAAGAAGGGCCATCAAATTATTGCCATGAATGAACTGAGACATTTACTGCCCTTTAAAAAAGGTATCATTATGTTGGTTGCTTAGCTAAATTGGGGTACTGGAATAAAGAGTAGGTTAGAGTAACACAAGAAGTACCAAGATGATACAAGTAACAAAAACTCTAAAAACCTTACTTTCATCTGCACAGACTAAGATGTCAGTCTTTTTTTTTTTCAACAAGTCTTGACCATCCTCTCAAATCCTAACTGTAGTCCTTCATTTACCCAGCCTCCCCTGCTCCACCCTACGGCATTTCCGTTTTGGAGAGTGTAAGGGATTCTATGGTGCTAGCCTGGAAGCAGCCGACATTCATTGGTGGTGCTGACATCATTGGGTACTTTGTCGATTATCGTGAGGTCATCAATGGAGTACCTGGAAAATGGCATGAGGCTAACATTAAGGCAGTCAGTGAGAGAGCCTACAGGGTAAGTCCATTTATGTTCTCTTGCATTTAAGACCACAGATTAAAAGATAGTGACTTGAATCCTACCATTTATATCATTCAGGAGTTCTCTCTTTCTTTCTCCACAGGTCTCTGATCTGAAGGAGAACATGTTCTACCAGTTCCAGGTTTGTGCTGCAAACATGGCTGGTGTTGGCATCCCATCTCTGCCCAGTCAGACCTTTAAATGTGAAGAATGGACCATTGCTGTGCCAGGTGAGTGAATGTGTGTGTGTTTGTATGAGAGACAAATTTGATTGACAAATTTGATTGGCCACATTTATGGTTTAATAATCATTCATTATCCTGTACTCGAGTGTATTTATTCAGTTAAATATACTTATACACAGGTCCCCCACATGACCTCCAAGTGCTGGAAGTACGTAAGGACTCTTTGGTGCTGCTCTGGAAACCACCAGTGTACCAGGGTCGTGATGAGGTCAATGGCTATTACATTGACATCAAGGAGGCCGATGCAGGTTTTGAGAAATGGAGGGGAGTCAATGAGAAAGCTACAAGCAAGACATACATAAAGGTCTGTCTGTGTGTGCTAGATGTTTGAGATGTCAGTGTTAACTGAAGTATTAAATAAGAGATAAAAATGTAATATTAAATACAGTGTGTTTTAAGTACAGTATGTGTGTGTAATGAGTGCAAGGGATTCCTAAAATTCTTTTAAATGCCAGATTTTTAATATAACACTACTGTAATATTTGAACATATATTGAATATTCATTATGTCAGTAACATATGTATATGTAAGGTAATTGACTAAAAAACAAAGGAATATTCCTTGTAGTTACTCACCAGCCTAGTGGGAAGTGTTTTCTTGTTACAGGAAAATAATCCAGGGGAGGGTGGTGTGATATAGTCCAACGCGAAGCATAGGAGCCTGGTTTATACTTGGAGCAAGATTTTGCGTGCGCGTGCAGAAGCAATGGCAGTGTGAGGGGCATTGCTCACACACTCTCTGCTTAACCTTTGTACACCTGCACGATTTACAAATGACATCCACTAGATGGCATGGCCTGAGCCAAAAACATCTGGTTTCCAAGTTAACTGTAAAATGTTCAGCGATTTCATCCACAATAATGTTAAACAGACTGACGAGCTCTAGCTCTCTTTAAAACTTTCCGCCATCATTGTGATTGTTATCATGGGCTTCATCTCGTCAAAAACTCTGACCTTGTGGCTTGTCTTACTGTGACTCCCAGTAACATTTTAAAATATTAGCATACAAAATCCATCTTCGATATTTCTAAGTTAACAAAACAAGAGGAGATGGAGAACTTCTATCACGATCCCATAGCTTGGGAACTCCTGGTGTAAACAGTGTGTATAAGAACAAATTGACTGATGGTTTCACTTCCTGTCTCCAGATTAAAGATCTGAAAGAGGGAGTGTCATATGTTTTCCGTGTACGGGCTCAGAACAAAGCTGGTGTGGGAAAAGCATCTGAAGAAACAGAGCCAGTGTTGGCTGAAACAAAACCAGGTACAAGAGGAAGTATCTTTGTTTGGGCCTCAAAATGATCTGTGAACATGTAATTCTCAGATGCTAGACCAAATAGAATTATTAGCATAATGTAACAAGAAAGGCAAGCAACAGAACAAAAGCAAGGAGTTAAACTTTGTGATCTGGTTGTGTTCTATTACTGAAGAAACCCTGGTAAACTTAGAAGACCCAACATGCAAAGTAGGAAGAAACAACAATATATCAAACAAAACAAGATAAAGATGAAAATCACATGAAATAAAATGCAAAATCAAACACAAAGCAAAACAGGTTGCTTTCTCATTCTTAGGCACTATGGAGTTGGTTGTAGATGTTGATGATGAAGGCGTCATTTCGCTGAACTTTGAATGTCATAATCTCACTGCTGAATCCAAGTTTGTCTGGTCCAAGAACTACGAGGAGATGAAAGACACTAACCGTATGACCATGGAGACCAAGGGCAGCAAGTAAGTGTGTGTGCAGGTATTTTAGTCACCTTTCTTGCTGAAATATTGGTATGTTATGAGTTGGAGGAGCGTGATCTCCGCCCTCCAACTCTGGTCTGTTAACTGTCCCTTACACTGACTCGTTTAAAGTGTGTAAAGCAGCCTATGACTTTATATTCTTTACCTAGTTCTCAGTAAAAAAAAAAAAAAAAAGACCTTAATCTGACTTCTGCAGGTCCAAAGCCATCTTTAACTGTCCTTCCGAGGATGACCTGGGTATCTACTCCTGTGCTGTTACACACACTGATGGAGCCTCTGCCAGCTACACCTTGACTGAGGAGGGTATGTTAACCTGTTGTAAATTTTTAAACCTACAATCCTGTGTTTTAAATGAACTAATCACATGGGTATCCAAATCGCTTCAAATGTATTTAACCAAGAAGCAGAATTTGGTGTCCATATATGTTAATATCAAGAGTCCATGTAAAGCATTTTCACAATTGGTTCAAACTATTTGCAGAAGAGAATGGACTTATGTGGTTTCTGACTCTGCCGCATTCTGTTGTTTATAAAAAATAAAAAATGGTACATCTGAAAGATCTGAAAACAATGAACAAGAACAATTTGAACCCATATCACTTATTCTGCAACTATTAAATTTGTGCAAAAGGTATTGCTTGGTCAAATAATGCCATTTAAGGCAAACGATGATTTCAGCATGTCTTGGTTCATTAATTACATTTGAGGGAGAAAAATTTCGACCCTTAACTATTCGTTTAACCTGCTATGATAGTATTTCTTCCATTGTAATGAGGGTTGAGCTGGAACTGAGATTGTGGTCATGTTTTGACAGGCCTGAAGGAGCTGCTGAAGATCAGTCATGACCACAAATTCCCCAGTGAGTACTGGCCTTCATTCTGTAGACTCCTCTTACAACACAACTGCATAACTGCCTATTTTTCAGAAGACCATGTTATCCAGGCACCTCATTACATTTTCTTCATGGCAAGGCTACATTAGATTTAAGTCCTTTATGTATAGTGTATATGTCTGGTCATTTCACAATGAGATTAGATGCATAATTATCATTTTCCAACTGCAAAATTGAAAAATCCACCCTGGTTTCTTAGTTTCCCACTTCTCATCTGTGCACATTCTCTTTCCATTTTCTCTGCAGTTATTCCTCTGAAATCAGAGTTAGCTGTGCAGTTGTTAGAGAAGGGCCGGGTTCGCTTCTGGTTGCAGGCTGAGAAGATTTCTGCTAACGGCAAAGTTGAATATGTTTTCAATGACAACATGATCTCTCAGGGAGAGGTGAGCAGATATTCATGCACACACAATTTGATTCACTGGAGATGTATGCATTTTTTCTCATATAAAGGACAATAATCAGGTAAGGTAATCAGGTTGATTTTTTAAACAGTGCTACGGAGGCACTCTTGCTTGTATTCAAGAGTGTCTAATTGTCTGTTTCAGAAATATAAGATGAACTTTGATAAGAATACTGGTATCATTGAGATGTTTATGGAGTCATTGGGGAAAGAGGATGAAGGAACGTACACTTTCCAACTCCAGGATGGCAAAGCCACCAACCAGTCCAGCCTGGTGCTGATAGGAGATGGTACGCACTCTCTAAACCCATATTCCACACACAAACACACACACACACACACACACACACACACACACACACACACACACACACACATCTTCACCACTTTAGTGTATAAAGCAAACAAACAGAATTCATATTTGTGTCTCTGTTTTTGCAGTTTTCAAACAACTGCAGAAAGAATCTGAGTTCCAGAGGAAGGAATGGCACAGGAAACAAGGTAAGCATTCACTAGAGGAACAGGGAAAAAAAAAATCCTTTTTTTTTTCATTCAAGCTAGCAAGAATGGGCAAGACAGTAATAAATACAATTTATTACAGGCAAGTCAAGATTAAAATCATAATAAATTAAACATAGAATAGACGGTATGTGTAATAGTAGGAAACAGGAAAATATGTGTTAGTGGTGTTGCACAATCATTTTCGAGCTTGAGCACAAGTAGCAGTGGAGAACACACAAATGGGATGTCCTGAAAATTACCCTGATCAATTTGACATTATTATCTATTGTCTAAAAATCAATGTAGTGTTTGATCAGTTAAAAGTCAAGAGCCTTACATTAGAAAAATATGAACAAGAGGTGATAGACTCACAATACACATTTTTAGAAGAAAAAAAAAAGACCTTCGAAGTTTCTTTAATGGTTCTGTGAATAGTTAAGGGTTCATAGCTTCCTAAAAGGATGATACTTTGAACCTTTTCTGACAGGGAAACACTCTGTTGTAGGGTTTTCGAAGCTTTAACGGTTCCTTCAAAGGGACAAGAGAAGAACCCTTGAGAGTGTACACTGATGGTATGATGTGAAGTTGGTTAATAAATCTTTCAAAGCACTGGTATTTGATTTTTTTGTGGTGTTTTCAGTGCTGACACTGATATTTAGCTATGAGCATAACTGCCTTTGGAGTAAATATGTGGTTAAATACACTTTCACACTGAGAAGTTTGCATACTAATTACAGTTTTAAGCAGGCAAGTGGGTTTTTTTAAGGCAGGAAAAATTATGCACATGGCAGTATAGGAAACAAAACACCTCAATTTGTACTCTGATACCATACTCAGGCATTCACAATGTGTCTGTTTATATGTGTGTTTAATCACTCGTGTGTTTCCCTTGTAGGTCCTCATTTTGTGGAGTATCTAAGTTATGAGGTCACACCCGAGTGCATTGTGAGACTGAAGTGCAAAGTGAGTGATTAATTCTGCTCAGTTCAGCACATTTCCATGTATGAAACTATTCTGATTATGTGTGTGTGTGTGTGTGTGTGTGTGTGTGTGTTTCAAGGTGGGTAACATGAAGAAGGACTCTGTAGCATTGTGGTATAAGGATGGAAGAGAGACAAAGGCCAGTGAGAAACTGGACTTCTCTGAGGGAGTGCTGGCGCTGGACATTACTAAGGTCAGAAACTTTTAGAAATCCTATTTGTTGATTAATTCCATGTTTTTAACAAATGATTCAATGGTTTTAACTGAATTATGAAGCCTGAATACATCTTTTAAGTGGGAGAATCTTGAAATCAATTTTGTTTTACCGCTACGTTTTTTTGTTTTTTTTTTACAAAGGGAGAAACATAATAATAATAATAATAATAATAATAATAATAATAATAATAATAATAGAGCATTCATTACAGGTATATTTATTTACTTAAAAATTCTGCTAAATCTGCTGTTGCTTGGTTGTTTTGTCAGTGTGGTTATGAATCTGTGAATCTATATAATATATATTATTATATATTATATAACAACTCTTTGAAACATGATGTTATCTGGAGAAGCTCAATGTATAGATTGATGATAAATAATAAGCATTCCAGTGTTCTACGCTCCAGCTTGTTTGCTATCTTATTTCAGTTTCTGACTGTCAGATGACTATCAAAGTACACATTTTCATAGTCAGTATCTTATTCTCTTCTGTAACAGTATTAATACTACTCGATGAATGCTTCAGTTTATTTTGCCCTGCCATTATATCTCTGTCTTTCTCAGCCACTGAGACCTTCTGCCTTGCTTTATTACCTGCATTTTCATTGTCTTTTTGTGCTTTGTTTTTCTTTTTGTTTACCTAGATCCATATTCCTTGGGAAGTGAGCACATGTTTCAGTCTGTAAAGTTACTCTGTATGTGTGTGTGTGTTTTTTATAGATCTCTAAGAAGGATGCGGGTGTGTACGAGGTGATTGTAAAGGATGACAGAGGCCAAGACAAATCCACACTTAACCTGACTGACCAAGGTGAATTGGTCCTTATTTATAAATAACTGTGGCTCTGTGTCACTGTGATATAAAGGATGTAACCAGAGAATTTCTTGATTCTCATTTCCAGGATTCAAGGATCTGATGAACCAAGTTTTCAGTGTTATTGGTGAGATTGTTTGTTCCTTATGAACTAATGACATAAAGTGTTTTGGAATGTGCTTTGACTGAGGGTTAGACCAGCTGAAACAACTGAAAACAACTAATGAATTATTGTGATGGGTATGTCTAAAGTCAGATATGTTTCATAAATGGTATGAACATTAAAGTAAAATTGTCATTATATTGTCAGAATGAGTAATGAATTCTAAAAATTAAATACCACTGGCTTGGTTTCTACACAACCACACATTAAGACTTACAATCTATTACGCACTTCTGATTTCTCCTCAACTTTTTGAGTTCACCTAAACCATATGCTTTGTGATTGTTCAGCAAACTCTTCCACTCCACTGAAGATCCAGAGCACTGAGGAGGGCATCCGCCTCTACACATTCGTCAGCTATTACAATGAAGACCTGCTCGTCACCTGGCAACACAAGTATGTGTGTGTCTGGTGTTTTAGACAGGCTACTGTGTATGTGTGTTTATGAATGGCAGAAAAAAAGACAGAAGAAGTAATGGTCTCTGTGTGTTTGCTGACATACTGTAGTCAGTACAGTGCACAGTGTCTGAATATGGGTATTAACACACTTTCTCATGTAGGGAGTCTGCCATTGCCTTTACTGATCGAATTAAGAGTGGTGTGGTGGGTGAGCAGTTGTGGCTGCAGATCAGTGAACCAACAGAGAAAGACAAGGGCAAGTATGCCATCGAGTTCTCTGATGGTAAAGGAGGACTGAAGAGGACAATAGAGCTGGCTGGACAAGGTAACCACACACACACACACACACACACACACACATACACACACACACACACACACACACACACACACACTATTATACTACACTATAATCTTTTTGATGAACTACAGTAGACTTATTTTACAATGTAATTTTTTTCTGTTTTCATAATTACAGCATATGATGATGCTTATGCAGAATTCCAGAGACTGAAGTAAGTCAATCAATATGTCCTGTAACTGTTTAATTTACTGTAATGTGGATGTGTAATTGATCCACCTATTTTACCTTCCTCTTTCTCCTGTAACTGTTTCATATGCTTACAGAGCTGCTGCCATTGCAGAACGCAGTAAGTACATGTATACTTGCAAAGACACCTGCACTAAAATACACACACACACACACACACACACACACAGAGAGAGAGAGAGAGAGAGAGCTCTTCTGAGGTGTGAACACATGTCTAATGTGTTTCATGTCTTCTTCAGATCGGGCTCGTGTGGCAGGAGGTCTGCCTGATGTGGTAACCATCCAGGAGGGCAAGGTACAAACTCAGTGCAACTACATGTCACATGTTTAATGATTAAATCATGTTTTTAACATCACGATAAATCATGTTTTGTAAAATATTTATGCTGCTGTGTCCAGTCCTGTAACAGCTACTTTGGACATTACCTCGGACTTTTGTCCACTAGGTGGTGCATCTTTCAGTCTCTAGACAGAAAGGGAGAACAAGTGCTGTGAAATGAGTTTTCCAACTAGACATCTATCTTAAAATGGCCGCATGTGTGAGGAGATTGTGGTTAAAGAGCCCGCACCTTCTGCCCAGTTTGGAATTGCTGTGGTGTTCTTTAATCAGCTATCACAGAGCAGCATTTTCTAGCTAAAACAGCAAAGAATAAGGTTATCTTTGTTTACCAACTCTATTTATTTATGGTGTTGGCTGATGAATATAATTACTTGTCCTAGTACAAGGTCATTCTGACTGATCAACTTTTCACCACTATTCTTTCCTGAAACATTTCTATCATGATGAGAGTGGTCTCTTCCAGGATACTCCCATCCACAAGGCACGAGGATTCACTGAATGGTTTGATGAATTTGAAAATGATGTAAATCATATGCTATGGCCTTCACAGACACCAGATCTCAATCTATTTAAACACCAGTAGCAGATTTTGGAACAACATGCTAACAAGCACTCTCCACCCTCTAAGGAAGTGACAGAGTATTTTTTGGACGAGCGTTCATCGTTCCAGTACACTTCCAGCGACTTGTAGAATCTGTGCCAAGGTTTATTGAATCTGTTCTGGTTCCTATGTTCTAGGACTTTCTATGATATTTGATTTTGCCTGGCTAAATTCTAAAAATCTAAAATGTGCCATGGTTTTCTGCCGAAAAACATTAAAAACTAACAATGGCATCTTGACATCTCTCCTCCAGGCCCTGAATCTGACATGTAATATCTCGGGAGACCCCGTGCCTGAGGTGACCTGGCTGAAGAACGAGAGAGAGATGGTGTCTGATGATCACTACGTCCTCAAGTTTGAGTCCGGCAAGTTTGCCAGCTTCACTATCACCAGCGTGAACACAGCTGACTCGGGAAAATACAGCATCTTGGTGAAGAACAAGTACGGCACAGAGAGCGGCGACTTCACCGTAAGTGTCTTCATCCCTGACGAGATGCCCGTCAAGAAAAAGTAGAGAACAACAACACAACTGGGATTACAATAAAAATCAAGTAAATATGCACAAAGGTTGAGACAGAAAGGTTATAACAGAACCAGTTAATACATGCCTTCTTAAAAGTGAATTATAATATTTTAACATTATACTACCAAGCATAGAGAAAGCCTCCATTACAGCCTGTTGGTCAACTGTCTAGGGGTATTTTCACTTTGGAGAGTGATACAGAATGGTGCTAAAATATTTTATAGGTTGAAAATGAAAAATCTCTTGGTCCAATCGTTTCCCCAAACCACCATGTTAGTATCCCAGAATGACACATAGAAAAACTGTAATCAGTGCTTTATAATGCTTTATTATATGTATAGGGTTAATAGTGCTTAGTAAAGTCATGCCGTATGGCCGAAGTTCCCTTAATACCTTAATCAGTATTCAGTTTTCAGAGGTTCCCACAGTCAGGATTCTACAGCTAATTACTATGAAGTGACTGAATCTGGAACCTTTCCTAGTGGCATCACTGAACTTCTGTCTCAAAAATGTTATCTATTGTGTGATCTAACTCAGGACTAGAGCAGCACTTTAGTTTTAGCCTATTATTATGTTGTGTGTGAATTGCTTTATTGTAAAAGGCCTGCGACACTGAACGCTTAGGTATGAAGAGAAAGTGGGCTCCCTGAATATCTGATATGTTGCATTTAGATAGGAATATGTCTGTCGTATACCACTGATGTGTCTTGTCATTAATAAATCACTGCATGTTCATTATGGCTACACATCCTGTCACGTTTGAGTGGATATAACATCATTTCCCGAGTCTGCATCACAAACTGCACCTTTTCCTGGACACTGCATAGAAACTGTGATATCACGTATCACTGTGTTAATGTTTTGGCACCACTTCTTATGTCACTCCGAGATGTTGACGTCGCTGTCCTGTTTCCAATAAACAGAGTACATATTCCCTCACTTCCCTCTCTGTGTCGCTCATTCACTTTGCTCTCCTCCACTTCTCTACTCCTCCACTTCACTCTCATCCCTCACTCATGCTCCTGTACCCGCTGTGGATGAAGTTCCCATGGATACCTGAGAAAAGCTTTATCACCTCCATATAGTCACTCTCTCAAACACACATTCTCAGCCTAATTTACACACACACATACACACACACACACACACACACACAAATACACAGAATAGGAAATTTGAAATTCAGCTATGTGATGGTATATTTTGCTTCAATATTGTAATTAATTGTGATTAGGATAAAGGTTTAGCCACTTCTCTGCCTTTTCTTTTGTCTAATGACTCAAGAACCACCATATCAAGACATTTTTCACTGTAAAAATATCATGACATTTACAGGTGACTTTGAAAAGACTTTCACTTTCTAACACTTCTCGACATTATACATAATGTACTACGGAAAATACAGGCAATGAGCGTATTATTAGTACATTTAAATCTTATTTAAAATTTGTCATGATTTTCCACCACGTGTGGAAAAAGTACAGAAAAACTGTACTTGAGTAAAAGTATGGGTACTCTACTCAATTAATAGAAGAAGCATTGGGACAAAGATCTACTTGAGTGAAAGGCAAAAATTTAAGAATATTAAAATGTTCAAGAGTAACAGTAAATATTTTTGACTGGCCAAAAATTTTACAATGCAGACATGATTTTTTTTTTTTAACTAATTAACATTCCAACCCTGTTAAAATGAATGCTAAAGTAGCATTAACACCAAAACAAAACTGGCTAGTAAATTTAACAAACCTAATGCTAACTTAGCTCAACATGCTTCTTTAGATTTGATGGCAAATGGCCTTTGTCAAATTAGCACAGTTGTGCATGGTTTCATTTGATTTTAAACAAATTCTAAAAAGCGATAGCAGCTGGAGAAAGAGAAAAATAGAAAAAAAAAATCTCATGACATTTGAGATTTTTAACGAGTACTTTGAAGGTTAAAATGAAAATGGAAAAGGACGGAACAAAATAATACTTGAGTAAATTATTACTCAAGTATTTTCCAACCCTGCTTCGCCACATCAAGAATAACAGTCAGCTCCTGGGGTGCATCCACAATCTGCATCATAAACTAGTATTACTAATGCAATAATGATGAGTCCTATAGGACAATAACGATGAGACACATATTAAACCTTTCCTTTCATAAAAAAGCTCAAATTTCTGCTATATGTTATATGATATAAAAAGTTTTCTAGGAGGTGTGAAAGCACGAGTGAAAAGCAACCATTCAAGGTAAGCAAATAAGTAATTCAGCTCTCATGGATTTATCATGTTCCAGTTATCTTATGAAGATCAGCATTTAATGACCTGGGTCAATTTCACCTGCATCTTAAAGCCCTGTTCAAAACCTGGCTGTCATTGTTAAACTTATTTTAATCAACATAGACAAAACCAGGCTGTAACAAACAGGACGGGGTTTAAAACGCTTCGCATGAAGGCAGGAAACTACAAATCGGGAGGGGGCGTTTAGGGGAGGGTTCGGTATGGGGTCTCGGGAGGCGTGCAGTTTTGGACCAAAATGAATTTGGAATGCATCTGAAGATTTTCAATCTCACACCCCTTTTTTGCCATTCCATCCATCCATAAAGTGCATTAATGTATGATGTATTAATGTATGATGAGAAAAAATCGGCTTGAGCCCAATCAAAATATCAATTCGCCAGCTTTAACCAGCAAATTACTCCTGGATTGGCATGGAAATAGAGCCGATAGTGTGTTAAGTTTTAAAGATGTAATATAGAAAATTTCAAGGTTGCAATTCCCTTTCTGAATGTGATCTATTCTTTAGTAACTTGTATTCCCAACCTTGAACAGCTTTCAGATCTTTGTATAAATTGTCCTTGGTTTCCTTTCTGTTCATTTTTACTCTATGTTTTGGATTATTGTCTTGTTCTAGGATACAAGCCACACTTGTAAGTTTATAGATCAGTTGTATTTCACCTACAAAACAAATTTGCCATTTGACCAGTTGTGTGACGTTAGTGCTACTCACTTATATGTCATTAGGGGAAGTCAACAACAGTGCATTAAAAACATTATTACAATGCAGCTTATATGGTATTTAGCTAAGATGATTAGAATATCAATCAGTGTATGCGTTTAACAGAACAAACTGGGTCTTTCTGTATGCACTGAGATCATTCCATTTAAACACATTGAAGAAATATCCATTGAAGAAATATCCAGCTCAAGATTGAGCTTTATTAAGGCTTGCATTTTTGTCATCCACGTGTAAACGATTTAGTGTCTGGTTAGTGAATATTAAAGTAAGTAAATATTAAATCAAACATTAGGCCTCATTTATCAAGCTGAATACACACGGATTTATTCGTAAATCATTTATAAAATCTTTTACATAAGAAATGTGTTATTCATAAAAATCTCATAATTTCTGAAAAATGGTTGTATCCTAATCCTGCTCCTGAGTGTGTATAAATTTACAATATGCATAAGAAGACTGATTAATGTAAACCGCAACTTGATCGACTTAAAAAGTCATATAAATTTCATGGATTACTGCACTTTTAAAGTACATTAAATATACTATAAAAGTGCAGTAATCCATGAAATTTATATGATTTTTTAAGTCGATCAAGTTGAGAATAATGGGTGCTTTTGCATTAATCAGACCCAGAATGCATTTGATAACCTCAGGCCTCTTGTCTTGCAAGCGACCAGTTGTGTAATGTTAGTGATACACACTTATATGTCATTAGGGGAAGTCAACAACAGTGCATTAAAAGCATTATTGCAATGCAGCTTATATGGTATTTAGCTAAGATGATTAGAATATCAATCAGTGTATGTGTTTAACAGAACAAACTGGGTCTTTCTGTATGCACTGAGATCATTCCATTTAAACGCATTGAAGAAATCATTGTCCAAATAATTCCAGTGACGGAGTTTTTGTGATTTTGCCTTTATTCACCACCACAATGGATTTAAAAAAGGTTTCACAAAAACATGGCATTTACCATTTAGGAAATACAGCCATTTTAAGCAAAGTACTTCCATTTTCAGGGGCTCAAAGGTATTTGGACAAAGTGACATAATTGTAAATATAACCATTATTTTAATACTTGGATGAAAATCCTTTGCAGTCAATGACTGCCTGAAGTCTGTTCTCAAAACTCAAATTCTGAGTTTCCTCCCTGGAGATGCTTTGCCAGGCCTTCACTGCAGCCACCTTCAGTTGCTGCTTGTTTGTGGGTCTTTCTGCCTTCGGTCTTGTCTTCAGTAAGTGAAAAGCAGCTCTATTGGGTTGAGATCAGGCGACTGACTTGGCCATTGAAGAATATTCCATTTCTTTGTCTTCAAAAAGTCTTGAGTTGCTTTTGCAGTATGTTTAGGGTCATTATCCACCTGCACTGTGAAGCGGCGTCCTATCAGTTTTGTAGCATTTGGCTGAATGTGAGCAGAGAGTGTAGCCCTATACACCTCAGAATTCATCTTGCTACTTCTGTCAGCAGTCACATCATCAATAAACACCAGTGAGCCCGTTCCATTGGCAGCCATTCATGTCCATGCCATAACACTGCCTCCACCATGTTTGACACATGATGTGGTATACTTTGAATCATGAGCTGTTCCTTTCTTTCACCATACTTTTCTCTTCCCATCATTCTGGTACAAGTTAATCTTGGTTTCATCAGTCCAAAGAATCTTATTCCAGAACATGG
>CM040978.1:19441399-19480545 GCA_022985145.1 Pangasius djambal
GTGTACTATGTATGGGGATGTGTATTGTATTGTGTACTATGTATGGAGATGTGTATTGTATTGTGTACTATGTATGGAGATGTGTATCGTATTGTGTACTATGTATAACGTGTATCGTATCGTGTAGTATGTATGATGTGTATCGTATTGTGTAGTATGTATGGAGATGTGTATCGTATTGTGTACTATGTATGGAGATGTGTATTGTATTGTGTACTATGGATGGAGATGTGTATCGTATTGTGTACTATGTATGATGTGTATCGTATTGTGTAGTATGTATGGAGATGTGTATCGTATTGTTTACTATGTATGGAGATGTGTATCGTATTGTGTACTGTGTATGGAGATGTGTATTATATTTTGTAGTACGTATCGAGATGTGTATCGTATTGTGTAGTATGTATGGAGATGTGTATCGTATTGTGTACTAGGTATGATGTGTATCGTATTGTGTACTATGTATGGAGATGTGTATCATATTGTGTACTATGCATGATGTGTATCGTATTGTGTACTATACATGGAGATGTGTATCGTATTGTGTACTATGTATGGAGATGTGTATCGTATTGTGTACTATGCATGGAGATGTGTATCGTATTGTGTACTATGTATGATCTGTATCGTATCGTGTACTATGTATGGAGATGTGTATCGTTTTATGAACTATGTATAATGTGTATCGTATCGTGTACTATATGATGTGTATGGTATTGCGTACTATGTATGGAGATGTGTATCGTATCGTGTACTATATGATGTGTATGGTATTGCGTACTATGTATGGAGATGTGTATCATATTGTGTACTATGTATGATGTGTATCGTATTGTGTAGTATGTATGGAGATGTGTATCGTATTGTGTAGTATGTATGGAGATGTGTATTGTATTGTGTACTATGTATGGAGATGTGTATCGTATTGTGTACTATGTATGGGGATGTGTATTGTATTGTGTACTATGTATGGAGATGTGTATTGTATTGTGTACTATATATGGAGATGTGTATCGTATTGTTTACTATGTATGGAGATGTGTATCGTATTGTGTACTATGTATGGAGAGGTGTATTATATTTTGTAGTACGTATCGAGATGTGTATCGTATTGTGTACTATACATGGAGATGTGTATCGTATTGTGTACTATATATGGAGATGTGTATCATATTGTTTACTATGTATGGAGATGTGTATCGTATTGTTTACTATGTATGGAGATGTGTATCGTATTGTGTACTATGTATGGAGATGTGTATTATATTTTGTAGTACGTATCGAGATGTGTATCGTATTGTGTACTATACATGGAGATGTGTATCGTATTGTGTACTATATATGGAGATGTGTATCATATTGTTTACTATGTATGGAGATGTGTATCGTATTGTTCACTGTGTATGGAGATGTGTATC
Source organism: Pangasius djambal (assembly GCA_022985145.1). Lineage (NCBI taxonomy): Eukaryota > Metazoa > Chordata > Actinopteri > Siluriformes > Pangasiidae > Pangasius > Pangasius djambal. The sequence continues at coordinate 19,442,818 of CM040978.1, forward strand.
ATATTGTGTACTATGTATGGAGATGTGTATCGTATTGTGTACTATACATGGAGATGTGTATCGTATTGTGTACTATGCATGATGTGTATCGTATTGTGTACTATGTATGGAGATGTGTATCGTATTGTTCACTATGTATGGAGATGTGTATTATATTTTGTAGTACGTATCGAGATGTGTATCGTATCGTGCACTATGTATCGAGATGTGTATCGTGTCGTCTGACAGAGGGAGATTCACACCTGTATTATTTGTGCTAAGAGGAAAATTCTGTGGATTGAGTTCCTGGCTGAACGGTGCCTTTAAAAGTGTGTGAAGCTGGGGAAGCATGTACTGCACCTTTCAGCCCTTAGAGTTCCAGCTCATACCGGAAGTGGCGTAGTGTTTATGTACGGATTTTCAGCACGCGCGGTTTATGTGTTGCATGATGGTCAAGCGCGACACCGGCAAACACTTCTAAAGTTATTTTAATGTTTAAACTTTTATCAAATCGCGATCTAGAGTTTTTTCAAATGTCTGTCCTGCTATCAAATGACCGCGGGTGGCTGTTGGACGCTTGTTCTTTCATAAATGAAGCATTTCGGCGGTGCTACAGTGTAAACAAGGGCCACTTCAGGTGCTATTTCAACAAACAGTACTTTGATATACTGAAGCCTCATATAGTGAGTAAGTGCAGGAGTGATAGTACGATCAGTGCTGTAGCACACACAGAGGGCCATGCGGATGGGGATGGCAGAATGGAGCTAAAGACACGAAGGGTAAGATCAGATAAGAGCAGAAACCATATAAACCCAGTAAACACAAACACATTTTTCATAATGTTCTGTTTTGGTTTAGCATAAAGTCAGTGTTGTTCCTGAAACCTTCACAGTGTTCTCATATGGTTATATGACAAATGACAAGTAACATTTAGAGAAACATTCACACCTCTCCTATTAGCCACAGGTTTATGCATATCACATCAAAATTTCTATAAAAGTGTACTATATATACAGTACATACACTGTATGTCCAGAAGAATGTAGACGCCTGACCATCACGCCCATATGAGGGCCTTCTGTACAATTGTCTATAATGTCTTTGTATGCTGTAGCATTACAATGACAAGCATGACAATGCCCCTGTGCACACAGCGAGCTTCATGAAGACATGGCATGCCAAGACATGGTTGGACCTCAAGCCCACTGAACACCCTTGGGATGAACTGTAATGCAGACTATGTGCCAGGCCTTCTCGCTCGACGTCAAGCAAATCTCCACAGCCATGCTCCAAAATCTAGTGGAAAGCCTTCAAAGAGGAGTGGAGGTTATTACAACCCCTGGCAAAAATTATGGAATCACCACACTTAGAGGACGTTCACCCAGCTTTTTTACTTTATAGCAAACAAACAAATCTCAGATATGACCCAAAAAAAGGTTTTGTTCAATAGCTTAACATTCTGGCTTTGTGAAACATGCATCAAAAAAATTCAGTGACATTTTTTTTTATTAATGGCATGTCATTTTCCAAATCAAGTAGAGGAAAAAAGTATGGAATCATCAACAAAAAAAATTAGTACTTTGTTGCTCCTCCTCTGGCTTTTATGACAGGCTGAATTCTTTGAGGCATAGACTTCACTAATGAAAAACAATATTCCCCATCAGTCTGCTTCCAGCTTTCTCGAATAGCAGTTGACAGATCAGCTTTGCAGGATGGAGCCTTATTATGGACCAGTTTTTTTAAATATCCACCATAAATTTTCAATTGGATTGAGATTCGGCCTGTTTGCTGGCCATGTCATTGATTTGAAATGCCTTTCCTGAAGAAAAGCTTTACCACTGTTTGCTCTGTGGCACGATGCGTTGTCATCCTGAAAAATTACTTCATCACCACCAAACCTATTTTCTATGGATGGAATGAGAAAAGTGTCCAGAATTTCAGTGTACTCCTGTGCATTGACTGCTGAGGTAACGACTGCCATCTGCCCTGGTCCTTTACCTGACATGCAATCCCATATCATAAATGAGTTGGGAAATTTGATTGTTTTCTTCAGGCAGTCATCTTCATATGTTTCGTTAGAACGGCACCAGACAAAAGTTCCAGCATCATCTCCTAGTCCAATGCAGCTTCGTGATTCATCACTGAATATCACTTTCATCCAATCATCCACACTCCATGATTGCTTCTCCTTAGCCCACTGTAACCTTGTTTTCTTCTGTTTAGGTGTTAGTGCTGGTTTTCGTTTGGCTTTTCTATATGTAAATCCCATTTCATTCAGCCGGTTTCTTACAGTTCTGTCGCAGACACTGACTCCTGTTTCCACCCATTGGTTTTTCATTTGTTTTGTTGTGCATTTTCTATTTTCAAGGCATATTGCTTTGAGGTTTCTATCCTGATGCTTTGACGTCTTCCTTAATCTGCCTGTATGTTTTTTTTTTTATAATCTTCCCATTAAGTTTATTTGCCCCAAATTTTAGACACAGCTGACTGAGAGCAACCAACTTCTTTGGCCACACTCCGTGTTGAAATTCCATGTTGAAGGAGTTTTATAATCCTTTCCAGTGTTTCAACTGACAACTCTCTCGTTGGAGCCATGTTTCCTTTCAATTAGTCAAGTCCAGGAGCTCGTTAAGGTGTGTAAGCACTCCCTTTTAACTGATGACTAATTAGCATGTTTAAACGTGTTCTGGTATTTGCTTTATAAATGGAAATTAAAAGATGATTCCATAATTTTTTCCTCAACATTGAGTGATTCCATAATTATTTCCTCTACTTGATTTGGAAAATGACATGCCATTAATAATAAAAAAAAAATGTCAGTGAATTTTTTTGATGCATGTTTCACAAACCAGAATGTTAAGCTATTGAACAAAACCTTTTTTGTGTCATATCTGTGATTCGTTTGTTTGCTATAAAGTAAAAAAGCTGGGTGAACATCCTCTAAGTGTGGTGATTCCATAATTTTTGCCAGGGGTTGTATAACAGCAAAGAGGGTCTAAATCTGGAATGGGATGTTCGAAAAGCACATATGGGTGTGATGGTCAGGTGTCCACAAACTTTTGGCCATAGATGGGCAAAAAGACTAATTAGGGTTAATACACCCCCATGTAATTTCTTTTTTTCGTGGATATATTAATGCCTACTGTTCATTTGATGTAAGAAAACGAATCATTGAATTTCCTGGTTAATAAAAGCTATATGTTCACGGAGCCACTCGTCTCAGGGCACAAGTGCACACACACACTGATGCTAATCAGCTAACCATACAATGTATGTCTCTGGACTGGGGGAGGAAACCCCCAAAGCATAGGGCTTGCATGAGCATGCAAACTCTGCATACACAGGGCAGAGGTGAGATTTGAACCCCCAACCCCAGAAGTGTGAGGCAACAGTGCTATCCACTGAGCCACCAAACCCTGTGGTGGCCACCACGTACACGTATATGTATTAATTTGGTGGGTCTACCTATTCTATTTTATTGGATACAAATGTAACTGGAACCTTACCAACCAGGTTTGTATAGAAAGTGTTCCCCTAACGTTAAGGGAACATTCTCAGAACCATCCCAGGTTAGTGAAAGGTTCCCAAGAGGTTCAGATTATTTAAGGGTTACAAGAACATTATGGGAAAATTCTCTGAACCATCATGGATTACCGCAAGTTTTGAGAGAGGTTCAAATTATTTTAAAGTTATGGGAACACTGGGGATAATGAGCATAATGTGCAGCAAAACTTGAACTTTATGTTTTGGTAAAGAGAAATTTCCTGACAAACCAAAAAGGAACTAAAAAATCTGTTCTCAGAACATTTTGGGAACCAAAAACAAACATTTCCAGAATGTTCTGGAAACCAATTATTGTTGTCTGGAAACTAAGGCAAATCATTTCTTCACTATTAGGTATGTTTTTCTGACTTCTTTTGTGATGTAATAAATTTCTCTTGTAGAAGAGGAAGCGTAAACGAAGTGAGCTGAATCAGGGGGAGTTAGATGCTGAAGAATACCATAAAAAGGTGACTTTTATTGATGACAGACCTCAACCCGTTTTCAAAAAAAATGCTATTAAATGATATTTTGAAGATTGAGTAACCCTGACATTTTGGAAATTGCTGCCTGTTTTCGCTTTGTCTCTGTACAACAGGTCAGGTTGTTGGTTCTGGAGGGCACTCGGTCTCTACTGGAAAGTGGGCATCACTGTGGTTATCTGACAGAAGATTTACATACAGTGCCAACAAAACAAATGCCTGTTCATGAGTGCCAGCTGGCTGCGCTATGTGACATGGCCAAGCAGCTGCTTAAAATGGAGAATTCTGAAGCCCCACACGTGCAGGCTGTTAATGGCCATGCAGACTCGGATGCACACCTTGATCTGTTCTCATGCCTCACAGAAAATCCAGATGACTGTGCCCGTGAGGTAACACTAATGGGGGAGACGTATTTCCTGCCTCCTCGCAGCCGTTTCCTGTTGTCTGACATCACATGTTTACAACCCCTTATTCGCAGTAAGTTCATTGTAGCTTTGTGAGTAGCCTCAGCTCTTACATATCTGATTAAATCTCCCTTTTGCAGCCAGATTATTAGGTTAGAATCCAGGTCAGCACAGGGCAAATCAAGTAAGCTTTATTGTCATATGTTTTCAGAATACATATTATACAGTGGAATTATTGTGCTACAGTAACGTTCATATAGCAATAAAGTGCGGCGACAGCATAAGGAGAGAGTTGCTCATGTGTGGGGAAAATATATATCACAGGTTTAAATTGTATTTGATATGAATAGTGCAATTGATGTAATATGAAGCAGTCTGCTAACTTTCTGACCTTGAGGTGTTAGCTCCAGTTTGGCTCACTATCCAACTTAGTAAATAGTCTTAGAACAAAAATCTGTAACTAAGATAAGTGCTATAAATCATCTAAACCAAGCAGCTGCCACTCCAGGCGTTCAGGATCCCCATCCTGTCCACGTTCATTACTGGTTATATAGCCAGTCTGTCTGTCTACAATCGTAAGCTCAATCCACAGCTCGCTGACCCTAGGCTTTTATATACAGTTAGCTGGCCACAAGCTTTACAACTGAAGGCTGCAATTCTGGCCTCATATTGTTGAAAAGTGCTACACTCTCTAGTAAAAGCTGTTATTAACCTGTGTGTAGGAACTAGAACGGAATCATAATTTTAACTCACTTCATTGGAAACCTAATATACACTCAATGAGCACATTATTCGGAACACTATACAAATACTGGGTAGGGCTGTCCTTTGCTCTCAAAACAACCTCGAGTCTTCATGTTATGGATTCCACAAGATGTTGGAAACATTCCTTTAAGATTCTGCTCCACGTTGACATGATTGCATCACGCAGTTCCTGTGGATTTTTCAGATGCACTTTCATGCTGTGAATCTCCTGTTCTACCACATACCATCATGCTGGAAGTAGCCATTAGAAGATGGATAAATTGTGGACATGAAGGGATGCACGTGGTGAGCAACAGTACTTAAATAGACTGTGGCATTCAAGCGATGAGTTCATGAATTCATGCTGTTGGCACCAAATTCTGAGCCTACCATCTGTGTGCCTCAGTAGAAATCGAGATTCATCAGGCTACCAGTATCATATTGTGTTCCAGTTTTCAACTGTCCAGTTTTGGTGAGCCTGTGCCCACTGCAGCCTCAGCTTTCTGTTCTTGGCTGACAGAAGTAGAACTCATCACGGTCTTCTGCTGTTGTAGCCCATCCACCTCAAGGTTTGATGTGTTGTGTTTTCTGAGATGCTTTTCTGCTCACCACAATTGTACAGAGCAGTTATCTGAGTTACTATAGGCTTTCTGTCAGCTCGAACCAGTCTGGCCATTTTCCTTTGGCCTCTCTCGTCAACAAGGCCCGCAGAACTGCCAATCACTGGATGTTTTTTTTCTTTATTGCACCATTCTATGTAAACTCTAGGGACTGTTTTGCATGAAAATCCCAGGAGATCTGCAGTTTTGGAAATACCAAATTAAACCAGCCCGTCTGGCAACCAAAATCATGCCACAGTCAAAATCACTGAGATCACATTCTTTCCCCATTCTGATGGTTGATGTGAACATTACCTGAAGCTGCTGGCCCGTATCTGTGTGATTTTATGCATTGCACCGCTGCCACACGAATGGCTGGTTAGCTGATTGATCGCATGAATGGGTAGGCGTACAGGTGTTCCCTGTGCGTAGATCTAAGCTTAGTGCCAAAGCATTAGTAAATAGCGGTCACATAGTTCATATTGTTATACTGGTTCTTATATACATGTTTAAAATTCACCTGGTACTGATAAAAATTTACGGGATTTTTAAAAAGAAATACAGATCAACATTAGTCTAGCTTAACTGTTCCCTATATACATTCAATAAACAGTCCTGACAGAGTAATAGAGCAGGAGTAGCCTATGTTGATTTGGAACAGTTTTTTTTAAAATATGCATTATTTTCTCTCTAGGTGGAGACAAATATGACCTAATAGTTCTTGATCCACCCTGGGAAAATAAATCTGTGAAAAGAAGCAGTAGGTAAGTTTAACATGTTATCATGCTACGTATATGTACAATATGCTGTCCATAAGCTCCTTAAAGGAACTCAAGCTGGTTTTTGAATTGTCAAATAACAATTACATAAAGTTGTGTTAAACAATTCAGTACTCTAACTTGCAATAATTTTATTAAGTTTACACAATGGTTGCTTTGCATTATGCCTATAGATGATTCAAAATGCACACACAAGTATTCTGACCTACTAATCGTCACTGTACAGCAGCAGCTTAGATCATGTCAGGACGACATTAATAATGACAAAGCCTCAAGCTTTGTATAAATTAAGTTCAGAGGCTATCGCACTTGACTTATGCTATTGGCTGCTATCTAGTGAATTTTTAGAGTAGGCAGTTGAGAGTCGACAACGTACAGTCGTCCAGCATATACTGTAGCAGCTTGTTTTGAATGGTTTTAGACATCCCTTTGTTTAGCAGTGCTTGATATAGCAATTGTGTTACTGTACCCGTTAGCCAGGCATGCCAGATTATAGCAAAATTTCCAGGCCAACTTCATCTCAAAAACTACACAGAAGAACTGAAACAACGTCACCTTGGTGCACACGCATTTCCGATGTTCCCGAAGTTCATATGGTCATTATCCACGCCAGACTCCCCCTTTCCCTCTCCGCCAGCACCATGTTGGTTGTGTCTTCGTTAGTGGATGTTCGTGGACATCCACTTCTCGGTTGGTCTGCACTTCCAGTCTTTTTGAATTTGTCAATTAATTTGGCAACAGTGTTGTGTGTGACGTGCTTGCCATGTTTCCTGTTAAAGTCCATCGCAACCTTGCGGCAACTTCCCGATCCAGCCATGAGAACGATTTCAATACGTTCTTCTTTGGTCAAAGACATTCTGAAAAAAAAAATACAATATAAACTAAGTATGAAAGATTTTGGATGACATTTTGCTAAAAAAGTCTTAATTTCTCCTAAGTATGGAGACTTTTGGGCCACCCTGTATATTGCAATATCTGTACATTATAGACACACTCTCTGCACTTACACTTTGTCTTTGTTTGCAGAAATCCGTTAGATTTAATTCTGATTATTTGCTCTAAAATGAGATCTTGGTGGCATCAATATCTTGTTTGCCCATCCTGTGCCTGTATAACTGCCTTCAACCTTTTTCTGTGCTCTGAGCAGCTTTTGGATTCTCTCTGTTGTAAAATTCAACGATCACATATCCTTCCTTGCATTTGTAACTCTTATGTCCTACACTTCCTTTAGCAAATCAGGCCTGGAGACCAAAATTATATTATGAATGATATCTTTTTGACTTTTTTTTTGGACCCTTGACTCTTACATCTGTAAATGTATTAATTTCACCTTTGTACTTATGTCAACTTAAGTGTGAGTTGTATGTACTGGCACAGTAGTGTTTATGTGTGTCTGTTACTAGATCATGGACACCCTGCTCTCCCCAGCTCTCTTATCACACCTCCTGTTTTCTCTCTGTTTTATACTGTACTATTTGTACTTTGACTGGACTGGCGAGGGCAAGACTGACCAATTTGACAATGATCGAGATGCTGTATTGATCTGCTGTGTGTGCCTAGTTAATAAATATCTGAAAGCCACTGTCCAGTCTTCAGGCTCTGATGTAAAAAATGGTTTAAGAAAGCACCAACCGACACTGACAGATGATAGATGGCCATGACTGATGCCAGATAGTCACTGTGTTGTGTGAATTAATGGCTTTCTTTACTTATAGTTTAGAGCCTTCTGTATAGGTACACCAGTACATTTTGCATTTCCATTTTCTCCAAAATTGTATTTGTTGTGTAATTTTAATATGAATTAAGAATAACGGTGCAATATATTCTGACCAAACATATGATCAGTCATGTATCTTTAAGTAAAGCAGTTTTGTCTTTTTCCATCCAACTTTTGTAATAACAAATATTTTTCTTCTGTTAGGCAAGCATACACAATAGTTTTAGCTATAAAAAGTATATGCAGTAGAGCAAAGTAATTATGTCATCACTAGTATTTAAATCTTTTTGAGTACATTTTTAAATATTTAAATGTGTAACGTGATGTTAGTTTTTTGTTAAATGGTAAGCTGTTTACTATTTGTTAAGCTATATGAATAATTATATGCTTAGGTCTAACAAGAACAAAAGAAGACAATCATGCAGTTATTTGAACGATAGTCAGCAACTGAAATTTTGTCATCATGACCATGCTATTTAAGTTTAAACAGCCCTAACACACAACCCCACCCCCACCCCCACCCCCACCCCCATTACATTGATTTACAGGTACAGTTTTCTGCCATCTTCTCAGCTCAAAAAACTTCCTGTGCCAGCGTTGACTGCAGCAGGATGTGTGGTGGTTACTTGGGTAACCAACCGTCCCCGCCATCTCCGGTTCGTCAAAGAGGAACTTTATCCTCACTGGGGAGTGAAGCTACTTGCAGAGTGGCTCTGGGTGAAGGTACACAAGCTATCATGCACACTCAACACACTCTTAACATGAGCTACATTTCCATATGTTTATTGATCTCGTTCTAATGTATATAGTCTATATGTACACTCACCGTCCACTTTATGAGGAACACCTGTACACCTGCTCATTTATGCAGTTATCCAATCAGCCAATCATGTGGCAGCAGCACAGTGCATAAAATCATGCAGATACGGGTCAAGAGCTTCAGTTAATGCTCACATCAAACATCAGAATGGGGAAAAAAGTGTGGTCTCTGTGACTTTAACCATGGCATGTTTGTTGGTGCCAGATGAGCTGGTTTGAATATTTCAGAAACTGTTGATCTCCTGGGATTTTCACACACAGCAGTCTCTAGAGTTTACACAGAATGGAGTGAAAAACAAAAACATCCTGTGAGCAGAGGGTCTGCAGGCTGAAATACCTTGTTGATGAGAGAAATCAGAGGAGAATGACCAGACTGGTCTGAGCTGACAGGAAATCTATAGTAACTCAAATAGGCACTCTTTACCACCGTGGTGAGCAGAAAAGCATCTCAGGATGCACAACACATCAAACCTTGTGGTGAATGGACTACAACAGCAGAAGACTACATCAGGTTCCTATCAGCCAAGAACAGAAATCAGAGGCTTTCATGTCTAACGCTCCTTTCTGTATCTTTCCTCGCAGTTAAAACCAATCTGGACATTTTCCTATGACCTCTCTTATCAAAACGGCAGAACTGTCGCTTACTCAATGTTTTTTGTTTGTTACGCCATTCTGTGTAAACTCTAGAGACTGCTGTGTGTAAAAATCCCAGGAGATCAGCAGTTGCTGAAATACTCAAACCAGCCCTTCTGGTACCAACAAATTATGCCACGATCAAAGTCACAGAGATCACACTTTTTCTTCATTCTAATGTTTGATGTGACCATTAACTGAAATTGTTGACCTGTATCTGCATGATTTTTTTGTATTGTGCTGAACACTGAGTGTATATATCTGCATACTGTATATCAAATGCCAAATGAGTAATGTAAGACCTTAATATTTGTAGTAAGTGTCTGCAGTTCTCAATGGGACCTGAGATTTATAGTTGTGGCTGTTTTGCCAGCTGAGTAGCTTTTTCTAAAGTGTGTCCTAACCATTATTTTGTGTTTCTGTGTGTAGGTGACCCGGAAAGGGGAAGTAGTTTTCCCCCTGGATTCTCCACACAAGAAACCTTACGAAGTGTTACTACTTGGAAGGTTTTGTGCTAGCAGTGACAGCACAACTAGGTAAAGGCCTAAACCTGAAACATTTAGAGACATCATAATGTTGTTGTTAATTAGCATCTGCTTTCAAGCTTTGTAGAAGTTCATTTTTATTCATTTATTCATTCATTCATTCATCTCCAGTAGATGCTTTGTCCTGGTCAGGGTTGTGGTGGATCCAGAACACTGGCAAGTGGGATTATTCACTCCAGATGGGACGCCAGAGCAGAGCACCATGCACACACACATTCGTACACTCATTCACACCTAGGGAGGAACCCCATGTGGACACAGGGAGAAAATTTGCTTTGAGAAAGTAACCATCAATTTCTTGTTTTGGTTGCAGTTAATTTTAAATGGCCAACTTGGCGTACAGCATAATATTTCTATTAGTATTTCAGCATAATATGTCTATTAGTATTTCAATGGTCCTAAATGGTTCAAGGCAGCTTTCAAAGAGGCAGGTGTTGTATTTAAAAACCTTACATCTTATAATATGGTTCCCTCTTAGAGCAGCTGACACAAGGTGAAGTGAAGAGAAGTGACTTGTGGCCAAGTATGGTGACCCATACTCGGAATTTGTGCTCTGCACTTAACCCATCCAAGTGCGCGCGCCTTTTTAGCTGCCCGGGGAGCAGTTGGGGGTTCGGAGCCTTGCTCAAGGGTCTCACCTCAGTTGTGGTATTGAGGGTGGAAGAGAGCGCTGGTCATTCACTCCCCCCACCTACAATCCCTGCCGGACCCGAGACTCGAACCCACGGCCTTCGGGTTCACCTTCGGGTTACACGTCCGACTCTCGAACTATTAGGCCATGACTGCCAATACTGCCATGACTGGTTGGTTGTAACAAACTGCTAATCTCTTTGTGGTTTATTCAATACACTGAATGGTCACATTACTCTTTGTACGGATGATGATAATTAACTGCAGCCTGGTAATTTCCATCCAACAGCAAATTACACTTGGCAAGTTTTATTCACAAATATGGGCACCCCAAAGGCACGGTCTTTGTATATGTGTTTTAAGTTATACCAAATTGTTCACACACTATCCTGTTTGTTTCAGATCTGAAGCGTGTGAGATCCCAGATCAAAGGCTCATGATTAGCATTCCCTCAGCACTGCACTCTCAGAAGCCAGCTCTCTCAGGTATACTGAACCTTTGTTATGCTGATCAACACCTGTCTATTCGTAAAGTCTACACATAATACCAAATGCCAATCAGATAGCATATGAGACCAGCATGTGTAGTGAGTGCAAGTGGAAATGATTTCTATTCCCACATAAACCATCACTATCAGGTACAAAAAGTACATAGCTTGTCATGTTGATCAGTCACTGTTGGCTTAATAACCTCTATGGCAGGCCATCATGAATTTCACGTCCCACTTTAAAGTCTATTTAAATTCTAGACTCGAAATCAAAATCTCATAGCGAAGAGTTTGAGTGACAGGACTACGCTCCAGTGTCCATCTGGTCAGAAATTAGATGAATGCTCACATTCCCCTCTTCAGAGTGAAAAGATGCTTGAACAGACTGTGTATTCAGTTCACTGTTTTACAATTATAATTAGTTAAATGTAGGTAAACCTTACTTGTGCCAAAGATTTCATTTTGTGCTGATTTTGTCTTTGCATTAATGTGTCCTACCAACCAGTTTCCTTATATAATGACAGTGTAGTTGAGAAAAACTAGGCATTTTAAAGTAAAGATATGCTTTATCTGCCTTTTAATAGTAATTGTTTTACAATTTTCTGATATCTAGAAATGACATTATGAACGACATAATAAAGTGATTTTGGTAGGGCTCCACTTTAAGGTTCCGTAACTGACATTATTTAATACATTAGTTAACATGAATGAACCATGCACGTCATAAGTAACATTAACAAATTAACCAAAACCTTTTTAAATGAACCAAATAAGCCAAATGATAATCACGTACATTAACCAATATTCATAGCATGTTCTAATATTTAAATCTGGATGCCATAGTTCAGTAAATTATGAATATTTAGGAACATGTTGCAGTTTAATTTTACTAATTAATGGGCTTCTTTTTAGTTACGGATTGATAGTCAATGCTGATGTATATCATTTAATATTTAAACAAATATGAATTAATACATGTGATAACTAATTTACTTATGATTTATTAATGGTGAAGTTCGTGGTTTGGTAACGTCAACTAATGCAGTAAATAATATTAGTTATGGGTAAGTTAATTTAAAGTATTACCATAATTTTAAAGCACAATTCTCAGGGGATATAGTATATGCAACACAAAATAAAGATTTAATTGTAATTCTATTCATAATAAATATTATAAGTATAATATTAAGATAAATAATTAGCTAGTATTATGTTTTAAAACTAATCGTGCAGCCCTTGTATAACAATGTAGAAACTGAGCTGAGGCAATATGTAAGCTATTTAAATCTTTGAAATAACAGCTCAGGAAGTGTTTTTTTTTCCCCTCTTACCACGGGAAAAAAAATTACTCAGTGATATTCAGGAATACATTGTTTGGAACTGAGAAACAACTTTAAAAGACTCACATTGTAGTATATTTCATTGAAATGGTAACACAGTGCTAATCACAGTCATTTCTTCCTCTTTATTCCGTTTCAGCTGTGCTGAAGCCATACATTAGGCCTAAAGCTAAGTGTCTGGAAATGTTTGCTCGAAGTCTCCAGCCTGATTGGACAAGCTGGGGGAATGAGGTTATCAAATTCCAGCACCACAGCTATTTTACCGTAGAGGGTGTGGAGTGTGCACATGACGCATTTACTGAGATGACCGGTGCAGATCAACAGGTGGACACTAGAGTAACAGACAAATCTGCCTGTCTGTGAACCTAAGAACAATTTTAGAAATATAAACTACTTAATATTTTTTTTTATTAATGGAAAACAGCATTGATATTAAACAAGTTTTGTACAATATTGTTGCTTCATTTGCTTCCTCTATCTAGAGTTAATCACTGCTGGTCTGTAGACTAGCTTACGTACACACTGTAAGCCTTGACTTCCTGATGCAGGGGTTCAAGGATGGATGTGTAATTACATTGTACAGGTGCTTTATCTTGTAAGGGTAGATGGCTTTAATAGGCTGGAGGTGGCCCAGCACACAACTGTTGTATTAGTAACTGAAAGGGTGACCCTGGAGTTGAAGATTTTATGAACAGATATAGGGGTGTCCTACATCTTTAACCCATTGGCCTCAGCCAGAACAAACAGCATGGTAGATTTCCCCATTAGGCCTCTCACTCTGCACTCGCATTTATTTGCCTGACTTTGCCTTGGTTTGAGAGTATCTTCTCTAGCCCCAGTATGAATTTGCATCCCTGTTTGTTCTAGTTAGTGCCAGCTGCATATGTGCTTCCTGCACCTATTCACACACATGTGCTCAGCTTCCTGCTCAGAAAGAGAAAAAACATAAATAGGTCATCAGACCTAAAATATAGGCATGATTCATCAACCATCACCGTTTCGGCCTCTCCCCAAAATCACCCGCTCCAACTGCGGGCTCCTGCTAAACCCATCTGCTACATGCTTATTTAAGGGGTTTTATAAATCAAACAAAGACTGGTGTCACAAAATGATTTGATGTTCCAAAAAATTATTTTGTGGGATTACTTTATGGCTTTAAAATTCGTTTTTGGCTTTATGGCCATAAGTAAGTTTAATGATGTAGATGAAGGGGAAGTTAATCCATCTTCATGGTGTTTGGCTCTATCTGCTGGCCACCCAGCGCACTACCCATCTCTTTATTAGAGCTGTGAGACCAGCAATCATTCAGTTTGTTCCTGCATGATAAGTACACATACACATATGCTCTGTCTTACAGTTAAGAATACCTTTTTGTACACTATAACCATGAAAAAAAAAGCAGCCTGTGACAGTTACCTGATCTTAGCTGGTCATCCCCTCAGCTGGTCATGGTCAGGTTTGATAGTTTTATATTTTATCTGACTCTGAAGACTTTAGGGACTCTAAAGTCTCTAAACATCCAGTGAGCAGCAGTTTTGTGGACATAACCCAAACTGGACAGTTTGAAGACTGGAGAAACGTAGCCTGGACTGATGAATCTTGATTTCTCCCAAGGCACACAGATGGTAGGGTCAGCATTTGGCGAAAACAACATGAATCCATGGACCCAACCTGCTTTGTGTCAACAGTTCAGGCTGGTGGAGGTGGTGTAATGGTGTGTGTTCACTACTGTGTGTGTGTGTGCACTTGGATGGGTTAAATGCAGAGCACAAATTCCGAGTATGGGTCACCATACTTGGCCACAAGTCACTTCACTTCAAATTTCACTTCAAATTTCTTGGCACACTTTGGGCCCATCAATACCAATCATTGCTTGAATGCCACAGCCTATTTGAGTATTGTTGCTGACCATGTGCATCCCTTCATGATCACAACTTACTCATCTTCTAATGGCTACTTATAATGCACCATGTCACAAAGCAAAAGTTGTCTCAAACTGGTTTCAGGAACATGACAATGAGTTCACTGTTCTTCAGTGGCCTTCCCAGTCACCAGATCTGAATCCAATAGAACACCTTTGGGATGTGGTAGAATGGGAGATTTGCAGCATTAAAGTGCACCTGAAAAATCTGCAGGAATTGCTTGATCCAATCATGTCTCAAAGGAATGTTGCCAACATCTTGTGGAATCTATGCCACGAAGAATTGAGGCTGTTTTTTGAGCATTTAGATGTGTTAAACAACTTAGAATATGGCACCTTTTGTTTGAACCCACCCATTTTTCAAGTGATCAAACAATATTGGAACATGTGACTGACAGGTGTTTCTTGTTGCCCAGGGGTGCCCTGTTAGATTGATTGTTTATAGTTAATAGCTCTGAATATCTAGTCTTGGTTTGAGCCCTGGGTTTCACCTGTGAAGAATGAATTTGTTGTTAAAAAGGATAAACTGACTTGAAGACCAGAGTGCTGTCTGTGGGAGAAAAGCAAACCATTCTGAAGCTGAAAAAAGGGGGGAAATCAATTAGAGCCATTGCACAAGCATTGGGCAGAGCCAATACAGCAATTTGGAATGTCCTGAAAAAGAAAGAAACCACTGGTGTACTAACAAGCAGACATCAAACAGGTTGGCCAAGGAAAACAAAGCAGTTGATGACAGAAACATTGTGAAGAAAAACCCAAAAACAACGAGTCAGTGACAACAACAACATCCACAAGGTAGGGGGGAAGGTATCATAATCCAGCATTTGAAGAAGGCTTTGAGAGCAGAAATATAGAGGCTATACCACAAGATGGAAACCACTTATCAGCAGTTGTTGAAGAAGGCCAGATTACTATTCACAAAGAAAAACAGGGATGAGCCACAAATGGTTTGGAACCAAGATTAACATCTGATGGAAAAAGTATTGGAAATGCCAAAGTGTGGAGAAAGAAAGGATCTGCTCATGACCCAAAACATACAAGCTCATCTGTCAAGCATGGTAGAGGTAGTGTCATGTCTGGGGCTTGCATGGCTGCTTCTGGAACAGGTTCACTGATCATTATTGATGATGTAACTCATGATGGTAGCAGCAGAATGAATTCAGAAGTCTACAGAAACATTATGTCTGCCAATTTACATAGAAATGCATCCAATCTAAGGAGGAACTTCATTATGCACCAAGACATTGACCCAAAACATACTGCCAACACAACAAAGGATTTCAGCAGTGGAAAAAAACTGGAAGGTTTTTGACTGGCCAAGTCAATCACAGAACCTTAACCCAATGCATTTCACTGCATGCATTTCACCTTCCAAAACAAAAAACAACTGAAAGTCTCGAAGAGCATCACAAAATAAGAATGCAACAATTTGGCTATGTCAGTTGGTCGCCAGCTTGATGCATTTATTGCAAGCAAGGAATATGCAACCAAATATTTAATTTGTTTTAAGACTATCTGTTCCTATACTTTTGCTTACCTAAAGATTTGGGTGGTCTGCCCTGCACTGCATTGTGATGCTTTCTAGGTTCTGCTTCTGGGCTCTGCAGTCATTGATTCCTTTAGTCTCAAGAGGATAATCAAAAAACCTCTCTTGAACTTTAGGAAGGACTTTTAAGATGCATGTTAAAGAAAATGTTATAATGGGCGACTGAAAGATATCTAACAAACCCCTATCTAACAAGGTCAATGTGTTTGTAGAATTTCAGTAATTTAAGTGTGTAATTAATTTGTCTTGTTTCTTTTTACTATTTAACTACTCATAACGAGGTGAAAAGCGATGAAGTAGTCTGAGTGCACTGAAATACACACATTCATACACTGGTTTGCGTTGTTATTGATCTGATTGAGCGTGTGTAGGCATGTGTCCCTGTTGGCAAGGTGATGGCGAAAGCACCGGCTCTTTTGTGGTTTCAAAACTAAATGCATTGGACAAAACAGACACCTACTTAGCTTTTGTGTGTTTCTAAGGAAACGCCTATACAAAATATCCCCACTTGTGCCGTGACATTCCCCGGTGGACTACACCCACACAAACCATATTGACCCAGTCATTGTCCTATACTGTCCACTTGACTTTGTTTCTGGCTTAGAGCCCCAAGCAATATCCTCTCTTTTTCATTTCATTAAAAATCTCTCTTTTTTTCAATCACACAAACACACAAATTATTCTTTAGGAGGTCCTGTGAGCTGTTGTGCCCAATCTGTTTAGGTTACCAGAAGCTTCATAGTATTATATTATACTCTCATGTATCTGCACACTGTCCTTGAGTACCCTGAAAGGTGCTTGTTAATAAATCATTATTATTATTATTATTATTGCACATTTTCACACTTGCTGTTCATATAGGGTAATATGATTTTTGACAGTATACATAGACAAAACCAGACTGTTCTTTAGCTGAAGATGATCTATACTATGGACATGATGAGAGACTATGTTTAACACTGGAAGAAATGCAAGTAAATGTTGAACCCAACCAAAATTGTTGAGACTGTACAGAGTTAAATAAAACATGGCCAAACTGATAGAAAGTCATAGATTTCATCTAGGAATTTAGGACAGTGGACAGAGGAACAAGAAATTGATACAAGCCTTTGAAAAGGTCCCATGATTGTCCCAGTAGTGTTTCTGTACCTTTGTATGTGCGTGCATTCACTGTAAAGGCTTCTGTAATGGTATGCTGAAGGCTCACTGATATAAACCTCATCTGGGAATTCTCTACACTCTAGCATTCTCTATCATGTGCGTGTAATGGATATCGGATGAAACAGACTTCATAAGAGACACTAAATAAACTGTGTACAAGAGATGTGTCAGGATTTGACCAATCACTTTCTCTTTGCTTTCTGTTGGACAAAATGAGACCGGTAGAATTAAAACTTCACAGGAAACAGGTGCTGAAGCGTTTCTTATTTAGTTTCACAGGGGAATCAGTGTCTGTGCACGTTTTCATGTCTAAAGGGGAAATTGTACACATGGGCCTTGGTCCAACACAGTTCTCTCACTTATTAAATTTTACTTTAAAGTACCATCCTATTATTCCATTATTTATCTAAAAGCATTTTATTCAGTAACTACTATAAGCTATACAGTAATGACAGTTAAGCTAATGGGAAAGGCATGAAATTTCATGAGTGAGCAGTATAAATCCGGACCAGGTGACAGATTCTAGAAGTGAAAGGGTCAAACTAAGTAAATTTATTTGGAAATTGATGGCAATTTAAAATGGAACAGCAAAGTGATATATGCGTGGTCGGTGATGTATGTCATGCATATACGAAAATACAGAAACTGAAGGTGAAATGGAAGAACAGGTAAATCTGTGGAGAATGAAAATCAATCTGTCAGAACTTTCTCTCTCTCTCTCTCTCTCTGACAAAAGGTGCTACCTCATAAACTGTTGATTTAAATAAAGACAATATCAAATTCATCTCACATCATTAGTGTCTGAAGGGATGTGGAGATGAGAATTCAGTGTGTGCGTGTGTTTCTGTCATATCTTAGCTTCTGTCAGAAGATCTGTCAGTGGACAGGTGGACAAGGCAACGTGATATCATTTGTAATAGGCCCATAAATGTGCTGACCGACAGGAGGCAAAATCTGATGAGCTGACTCATTCACAGTTTGAGGCTTCTGTTCGCAGTTTTTCTCAATTTATACAGCACACACACCCATAAACCCATAAACTTAATTTATTTTTAAACTGCTTTTTTAAACACAAAATCATTTATATGGGGCTCATAAATGAAATAACCAAATCAGTATGTACAACACTTAATTTGCATAAATAATGTAAATATTAACTACTGCATGTTAAAATCTTAATGAAGGAAGGATATTTTGGGTGAAATGATACATTAGTGCATGTTGGTGATGATGGGCACTTTTTTGCTTAACATCTATGATTTTTAAATGAACATAAACTCAGATTGCTAGCCAAAAATATTTTAATATCATTCATTTAAACTTTACTTTTTACATCTTTAGTTTTAGATATAAATATTCATGCAAGATAAATTGAATAACATCCTGTTTGTTGAAAGATAGTATGATCTATTTATGCTTAATCTTGCCTCTAGGGGTGCACAAGTTGCATGCAGCTATGCTTTTCAAGTGAAAATTCTGATGAACGAAGATGAATATAGAGTTGTTCATGAACATGCCGCATATTAAACAGACAAACTATATTATAAGATTCATAGCTGCTCTATTTAAGCATTTCCTATGGTCAGGTTGCAGGTGGCTAATTGGGAAACCAATACAGTAACCCAATAACACGTTCAGACATAAAAATATTTGTTTTATTATTTTAAAACAATGTGTTATGAATGCTTTTCTCGCCCGTGAACAGATGAAAAAGAGAGATGTTTTGTCTTTCTTGCACCCTCTCACTCTTACTCTCTGCCTCAATCAGACTGTCTACAAGTTTCTTTTCCTCCACAATGCTATCATATAGGGCTCTGTGGGTTGACCTTCAGACAGGTGTCAGCCTTTTCTGACTCCCAAACCTCCAACCCCTCCTCCCTGTACTGCTGTCAACTGCCTGCAACATTTTAATAAAAAAAAAAAGCAAAGTCCATTGACAATTTTCCACACACATACACAACATACTTTGCTTACCTACTTACATTAGAAAGGTTATTATAATCTGCTAAAACCATTGCAGCTATACAAGTACAATTAGAAAAGAACTATGATTTTCTGAACAAATATAATGTTATGCTGCCATAATGACAACACTTAGGTTGGATTCGATCTTGAATTATAATAGATAATTATGATATAATATTATATTATAGAGTGCCATGGGCTAGTTTACACCAAATATCTGGCAATTATTTTTGGATGTGTAATGCTAGAAGTAGCATGGGCCATGAGACCACTGCCAAACAAGAAAGCTCCAGGAATCGATAGGATACCTGCAGAATTTCTGAATCCAGTGCCAGTCAGTGTCATCACAGCCTTGTGCCAAGAGATATGGTCCACTTGTAAATGGCCAAAGGACGGGAAAAGATCAGTGTTCATCCCATTACCAAGAAAGGAGACGCCCGAGATTGCTCCAGTTACCGCACAAGAGTGCTGATCTCTCATGCCAGCAAGATCCTACTGAAGATTATTCAACAGCAGATACAGAAGGTCATCGATCAGGAGCTGCCTGACATCCAAGCTGGCTTCAGGAAGGGGAGAGGTACTAGAGATCACATCGCCAACCTCAGATAGATTATTGAAAAGACCTGCGAATACCAGAAAGATCTGTACCTGTGTTTCATCAACTATAACAAAACTTTCGACTGCGTTGAACTTGACAAGCTCTGGGTAGCTCTGCGTAACCTTGGCATCCCAGTTCACTTGATCAAGCTTATTAGATCGCTGTATATATCGATCAGGAAGCAATGGTGAACACTCTGTGGTGATACAGATAGGTTCAGGATCGGCAAGGGCGTGAGACAGGGCTGTATTTTTCCCCATTTCTTTTCAACCTCTATGCTGAGAGGGAGGAGGACCTGAAAAATCAAATTTTGAAAATGAAGGAAGAAAGTGAAAAAAAATGGGACTGCACCTTAACATCAAGAAAACGAAGATCGTGATGACAGCAGCTAGTGGAGAAGTGAAGTTTAAAATCAGCGAGGAAGAAATTGAATCATCTCAGGATTTCATCTTCCTTGGATCAAAAATTGACTGTGATGGTGAATCCACCCCTGAAATCAAGCGCAGGATCACACTGGGCCGCACTGCAGTGGTTGGCATGAACAAGATCTGGAAGAGCAAAGATATCACAAAGATATCATCTTTCCCACCACAATGTATGGGTGCGAGAGCTGGATGCTATGAAAGGCCGACAGAAGGAGAATTGACGCATTCGAAATGTGGTGCTGGCAGAAATTGTTACGAATAACATGGACAGCCAGGATAACAAACAAAGAAGTGCTGGATCGCATAAAACGAGGGATGTCACTAGAAGCTAAAATCATTAGACTACCACTGACTTACTTTGGACACATCATGTGTGCAAACTCGCTAGAGAAGTCAGTAATGCTGGGAATGGTCAGCGGAACCAGAAGAAGGGGCTGACAAAGAACGCGCTCACTCGACACCATCAAAGCGGATACCAATATGAGCATCAAGCAGTTGCAAGAGGCAGTACTCAATGGAGTAGCATGGAGAATGCTCGCCTAAATAGTCACTGAGGGTCAGACACGACTGAATGGATAAACTGAAATTGAATGCTGGAATGGTATGTAAGACATAAATAAGACACATGAGACACATAAATAAGTGGCTTCTGGTTTTATAACATTTCTCAGACTGTTTCAGTCATGCTTGCCAAGCTAATCCAGCTCTACCCAAGTCTTTGTCTGTATCCAATGCAATGGAAATGACACCCCTTTCAACTATACTTTTTTTTTTTACTCCAAACACCTCTCAGTCCTAATAAGTATCTTACACAAGGCAGTTTTTTTAAATGTCAGAGTAATTCCACTGTGCCATATGCTTAAATTTATATCTCTCCAGAACTTTTTAGTTGTATCTTGCCAGTGATTGCAGTTTTATCTCCACATCATCCTTTTTTTTTTTAATCTTACCCATGATGCATCTTCCAGAAAGAAATTACAGATGCTTATTTAGAATGTTTATATCATTTTTATGCTCACTCAAGACCATACACAAACCTGCCACTATTAAGTCCAAATTTAGTATTAAAATTATGGTTATATTTACAATTGTCACTTTGTCCAAATACCTTTGAGCCCCTGAAAATATAAGTACTTTGCTTAAAATGGCTGTAATTCCTAAATGGTAAATGCCATATTTTTGTGGAACCTCTTAAAATAAAGCCGAAAGTCTACACTTTGATCACATCTTGATTGATTTATTTCAAATCCATTGTGGTGGTGTATAAAGGCAAAATCACAAAAACTCTAATTTTAATTTAATCCTTTAATGGGAGTAGAGAGTGGCTCTCAGTTTTGTTCAGCAGTAGAAAGTTTACAGGGGGAAAAATGCAATTTTGGAACAGCTTGGGGCTTCTCTCTGATTATGGGATAATACAGCATCTATTCCTATCTCAGAAGGATCTACTTCAACAAGGAAGGGTCCAAACCAAGGCCAATCAGTCTTGCATGATCAGGGTGTTTGAGAATTGGAGAGTGGTGAAGGCTAATTTAAGGGTGCAAAATGCCATTTCAGCTTGTTCATTCACATGTAAGAAATGCGAGCCACCCTTAAGGATGGTGATTAAAGACTAGGCTACTGAAGCCCTTGATAAAGCACCTGTATAAGTTAACAAACCTGTACATCTTAACTGTATATCCTTTGCATTATCGGGGTTAGGCCAATTCGGAATTGCTTCAACATTTTTTACTATCATCCACAGTGCCCCCTCAAGACATACTGTATAATGATATAACCAAGGAAGGGTTATTGAATACTGTGCTTAGATGCGCGATGTGATTGGAAAAAGAAGGCAAGTAATTTAAAATATCATCAGTGAAGCCAATTACAAAGCTATCCAACATACCTATTAATAAGTTCATTTATGAAAGACTGGATGGCCAAGGGGATATTTGGCAGGCTGTATACCACATATACATAGTGTCCAGAATTTGTAAAAAAAACACATTCTTCCATTTGTCCCTTTCCCTGACATTTCAAGTTACATGCACTATAGAGGTCACACTTAGTGGAATAGTGGGCTCCATTAAGTTATTTGAGGGTCTAATGTAGCCCTCTGTAGGGCTTCTGAAGTGTAATCCTCCACAGGATATGGTCTGATCCTTGGAAATATGGAAAGCTATAACTGCTTTATTGTACAGTCATATCTGCATTGTAAAGCCCACCTGGTCGGTCTCCCCTTCAAAGCTCCATCCAGAGGCCGACGAGGTGGGCTCCCCTGCCAAGCTTCTGCCTGAGGCCGACAACACGGCCTCCTACGTCTGTTTGTGCCTGAGGCCAAAAAACTTCCAATCTTCACCAACCTTTGCTGGTGAGCCAGGACAGCATGAACCTCAGCTACTGTTTCTCTTCGGGCTTGGGGTTTGTCAGGTTCTCTAAATAAAATTGCCACTGAAGCAGTAATCCTTCAGGAGGGCATTCAGTGCCATCGAAGGGGACTGGGATATCAAGGTGAATCCATTTTTTGCTGGCATGTTCATCCTGGTGTTATGCCCCTCTCGCTTTCCTGCTGCATCCATGGTGTCGGCGAAGTATTCTGTCATGAAGGAAAGGCTGAATGCAGTAGACTTGCCATTTTATTGAGAGAAGGGCAAACAAATCCAAAATCACGAGGCAGAAGTCAAAACACAGAACAGGCAATGGGTCAGGCGATCAGCAAACAGGAAACTGAGCAAAGGCAAATAATGTGAATCAGGTTTAAAAACCAACACAAGAGATTTATTAACAAATGTACAATTGCCTAGAATGTCTTTGTATGCTATAGCATTAAGATTTCCCTTCACTGCAACTAAGGGGCCCAAACCTTTTCCAGCATGATAATGCCCCTGTGCACAAAGCAAGGTCCGTGAAGGCATGGTTTGCCAAGGTTGATACGGAAGAGCCAGGCTTGGATGTTTTTCTTTGTAAGAAAAGGCTTCCGTCTTGCCACCCTACCCCAGACATATGAAGAATATGGGAGATTGTTGTCACATGTACTACACAGCCAATACTTGCCAGAAATTCCTGCAGCTCCTTTAATGTTGCTGTAGGCCTCTTGGCAGCCTCCCTGACCAGTTTTCTTCTCGTCTTTTCATCAATTTTGGAGGGACATCCAGTTCTTGGTAATACCGCTGTTGCGCCACATTTTCTCCACTTGATGATGATGATGGTGGTCTTCACTGTGTACCATGGTATATCTAATGCCTTGGAAATTCTTTTGTACCCTTCTCCTGACTGATACCTTTTAATAATCATATCCCTCTGATGCTGTGCAAGTTCTCTGTGGACCATGGCTTTTGCTCTAAGATGTGACTAAGAAAATGTCAGGAAGAACCTACTAGAACAGCTGAACTTTATTTGGGGTTAATCAGAGGCACTTTAAATGATGGCAGGTGTGTACTGACTCCTATTTAACATGAGTTTAGTGTGATTGCTTAATTCTGAACACAGCCACATCCCCAGTTATAAGAGGGTGTGCACACTTATGCAACCACATTATTTTGGTTTTTTATTTTTACTCGCCCCTTCCCAAAAGATTATAGTTTGTTTTTCAGATGAGTTGTACAGGTTATAGGTCACACTAAAGGTGGAAAAAGTTCTGAAACGATTTGTCTTGGTCTCATTTTTTTTTTTTTTTTTTTTTTACATCAACAGAAACCTGGCATTTTAACAGGGGTGTGTAGACTTTTTATATCCACTGTACATACTGTATATATAGACTATTTATAGTATTTATAGTATTTATAGTTTATTAAGTATTAGTTAAGAATAGTACACTAAGCCTGAACAATGGGATAGCTATGATGTCACTTCAGCGTTTTACGGTCTTGATATGTGATATATCATTCTAACAAGGCATTTTGAGTTTGTAGTGTTCATCAACAGCATTCTCCTGCACTCTGTCAAATGCCACTGTGCACGCCCACATGTAGGTGTGAGACAGTGTCTGGATACCTTTGGAGGGAAGGTGGTTACAATATCTGTTCAGAGGTAGTAAAAATGAAAAATAAAAAGTAACTAAAAATAAAGTAAACTGAACTGAACCCTAAGAAACTGCAGTGTTTCCTATGCTTTGCTAATTTCTATCATTAATTCATTCATTACTCCAGTGTAGTTGCTGTCCTTCTAATGCTGCTATGTAGAGGAGGTCCACGTAAAGCAACTTGTAAATTAGTTTCCCAGCATCAAAGTTAATCTTTCCATATGTCTCACTGTGCATACTTCTTAAAGATGCTGCTATCTGCAAAGATAAATTATAATATGGGAAACTGTGGACCATTCGTCATCAACTTAGCCCTGGAAGTTTAAATTTCGAGTTTACTTTCTGACCCAAGGCCACACACTCTCTTGCTGTAAGAAGGGCCTTAACTATAAGTTACTTAATTTAGCAAAAAAATAAAAAATAAATAAAAAATAAAAAATAAAAAAAAAACTTTGTATTGTGCGAGTGCTTGATACTATATTTTTGGACTGACAGTATTCTTAGTTTGTGACCTAGCGACTGAGTATCAGAATATATTTATTGATTGAAACTTCAAAGCACTTTTGTAAGTCACTCTGGATAAGGGTGTCTGCCCAAAGCCATAAATGTAAATGTAAATATATGGGTGCATTTAAGTTAGTCAGCAAAATTTATCTTAACTTATTATTTAGCTCTTCGTTCATCTTGCAAAATATCACCTTCTTTTCATGTCTACCTAGGCCAGTGTGATGCCTTCTGTAAGTAGAAGTGGACAGAGATTAATGTATTTTAATCTGTCTATCTTAATCTGTCCACTCAGTGCTGGATTTCCGATACTAGCATTCTGTACTTGGTGGACTGGGAGGAATAAGGTACTAAGAAAGGGTTGGGACATTGTGAACCATAGACCATAGAGTTTTACAGAAACCATCTGACTCCCCAACTGAATATCATTCAGCTCGGTCTGTTTTTCTTAGTCTGTAATTACAAGACTTTAACTGGTAAGAATATTATAGTTAAGATGGCACTGGTTAATATTGAGAAAGGAACAGTAAAATGATATACCTGAAGTCTACATCCAAATAGAAATCAACCCATGCCTTTTAGGATGGTGTGAAAAATTAATGAAAATCTCCTACCCCCTGATATATTTTTAGTTTGATAGAAGACAGTATGATGTCTCAGGAGCAAGGCCCTATGGGAAATGTCAGTGTCTGGAGGTCTAAATGTGTCAAATCATACATATGGCCACACTCTCTCTATCTCATCTGCTCCCTCTCTCTCATGCTTTCTCTCTTACACACACACACACACACACACACACACACACACACACACACACACACACACCTCTGTGCCTCCCCCTCCTTAGAACCTTATCTGTGAATTCATCAATCATTTGTTGGTGCCATAAAAATGTGAAGCCTGTTTAATTTGGGTGTTGACTATAAGTTTTAAATAAGGTCACAGACATTTATGAAGCATGATGTGTTGGAACAGATATTGAACATAACAGTGACTATCTGTTTGTGGCAGAATGAATATCAAAGTGCACATACTTTTTAGTTCTTTTGGTTTAAGCAGGAGTTACATAGTTATAGTTTTATATATATATATATATATATATATATATATATATATATATATATATATATATATATATATATATATATATATATATATATATATATATATATATATATATATATATATATATATATACACACATTTATTATTATTATTTTTTTTTAAAACAAGCATTAATATTGGCCTATTTAGACTGTTAATCCTGGGATGAGAAACTTCAGACTCCAACTCATTAGTTTTGCAGTAACAGTGACACCTCCATGTATGCCATGTATGTTGCCATAGAAACCACACTGAATGCACAAAGACTCTGGGTGTGTCCAAAACATAAAAATGCTGCTTTTAAGTCTGTATTTGGAGGCAACAAGGCACCAAGTCATGTCCAAATCGAATGTTTGCATAGAATGCTGCTTTTTTAGGTTCCATCATCCAGCCAATTTTTTTTTACCATATATGTATCCTTTTTCTACATACCCGAAATCCCATGTGTCAGGCATCCTATAAAAAATGGTGGAAGAAAACACTGTGGAGAGAGGGAGCAGGTTCATGGACAAATAAGTTATTTGTAATATTTTTTTTTACTTTGATTTTGATATTTGATTTTATTTCTAGTGAGAAATGGCTACTGTAGTCAAAGAATATTCACTCTAATTCCCCCAATGATACTTTATTCCATCTTGCCTGGACTGTAGGGTTTGCATATGAAAGTTACCTGGCAATATGGTGATATGCAGGATTTGAAACCTGTCTCACACCATTTCCTTACATGTACCTTCGTAGTTCCCAAAGAACTGGCTTATAAGACAACTAACATATGAGACAGCAAGGCATCAACGCAGATGCCATTTTTTGGGTCCCACCGTGTTCCTCTTATCCCATAATCACTAAATTTCTAGGAGAAAAAAATTACTCTGTTTGTTTATCTTAACCTATTCATCCAATATATATTAGAATAAATGAATACAAAGACATTAGATAATGTGTTCTAAATGGATAGAAATACTGATACAAATATGACGTACACGGTTCTTTTTTTGCCAGAAAGATTCACAAGATATTTGGTTAAGATTAGAGGTGTGCATTGGGACTGGGATCCCATGGAACATAACAAGTTGTATGAGCAGAAGATTTTTACTTTCATACGGGCGTGAAGGAGCTGTCAGATATAAAGCTCACAGGACATGGTAATGGTTGTTTAAATTTGGCTACTAGTTACAGTTAATTTGGCTACTTATAGTTTATATTCATACACTGAATGATTATACTTGAATGATTAACTGACTTGGATGTTGGCTTGAGAATGGTAACCTGATGTCAGGCAGAATGAAAGGACCAATCTTCTAAATGAAGGCCATACTTGTGAAGTGAATTGAGGGCCCCTGTCTTTGGGAATTCCAAAGTACTATAAGATGGCAGTCTAGAAGGCTGTGGGTAATGCAGGAAGAAGGACCACCCTTAGGGACTTAGGGAGAATCAGTCAATTACCACTAGGATGGTTGTCATACCTTGGGATGGGGACAAAGCAGTGTTGAAATCAATTGCTAGGTGGCAGAACCATAGGCACTGAGGAATCGGAAATGGTAGGAAGGGTTGCTGTGTTTGTCTTTGGTTCATTACAAACATGACTTAGCGTAACTTTGAATATCACGAAGCATGGATTTCCACTAAAAATTAGCGGAGAGCATCCGATACATCTTGGTTACCCCTGGGACACCAGTCGTTGTAGATTTGTGTGCCCATCTGATTAAAGCATTTTTGAAACTTCAAGGCTTTGAAGTTTGGGGATGGTATGGAGAAAATTAAATATAATGCATTACCTGTGGCATTCTTGGAGCCAGGACAATAAGATTGTGAAATGGAACCATGAGCTGAAGAGTTGGCTTGTTGAAGTATGAGATATTTGGCAGCTTTCTTAAATCTTGAAGGGATACTTAATCGATAATCCATGACGGCTAATTAGACAGCTAAGAGTTATAAAGGGGACCTGTGGTGAATGCATTCTTGAGCGTGTTGAAAGACATTTCTGCTTGGTGGTTCCAAACTAGATTTCTCTTTCCTCCGTTTAGTAGTGATATAAGGGGTGCAGTGACTGAGCTAAAGTTTCTGATTAATCACTGATAGAAATATGCAAAACCTAGACACAGTTGTACATTTTTTCTTTGACATTTTGAGTCATGGGCCAATTTGTAACTGTCTGCTTTTTGGCACTGTCCATGACTACCCATTCCTTACTTATTATATACTCCAAGAAAACCAGCTGGGGTAGATGGAATTCACATTTCTCTGCTTTGATGAAAAGACTGTTTTTCAGGAGTCTCTGAAGGACTTGTATAATGTGTGCTCTACATGTATAATGTATCCTTGAAAGAGTTTGAATATGTGAGAATGCAGTGAAGGCAGTGACAAACTTGCTAAGCATTTCTTTGAGCATTAACAAAGAGTTTCGACCAGACCATATAGCATAACTAAATATTCATATTGTCTGGCTAGCCACTGTATATCACTTGTCCAACTTATGAATTCTGTTGAGATTATAAGCACTCTGAATTTTGAGAAGATGGAGTCAAATCTCAGATGTTGTAGTGCTGAAGGGAAGCATCAGTGGTATTGAAATCTGACACTTATCTGGTTGAGACCCCAAAGGTCAATATAGAGATACTGACCTGCTCCCTTTTTAAGCACAAAGAAGGATCCCACTGACACAAGAGACATGGAAGGTCTGAGGTAACCTCGACTGAGGGCATCCAAGATGTGCTCCTCCATGGTTTAGTTTTCTGTGGAAGACATGGGGTAGACAAAAGATCTTGGTGGGGTTCAGGAATGCTGGAAAGGAGACACTGTTGAGCCTTATTAATAACTGGGAGAGTGGGGCACTGGGTGAGGAAGTGAGATGACTCCCCACAGCTGAGGAAGAGGGCCTTCACAAGGATAGTCTGGTACTGCTAATTTGCATAGATTCTGATCTGGGAACTGGCTCACTCTTAGTGGTTGTGAAATGACTGATGGTGGATTCTTTTCTTTCAGCAAGCAGTTTATCAATGTGAATAGCCACCCTGATGAGGGAGCCTAGTGATATCCTCTCTAAGGACCAGAGTTGAGTTACGTGTGTAGTGAGGATTTAATACTGAAATTTTGCATCTCAGTATTCAGACCTGCAAACTTAAGTGCTATTCAGATAGTTGCATAAGACTTGCACATGCAGGTTGGAGTTTGCTGAAAACAGAGGTGTGTCTGTTAAATATGATTCTGTCCTTGGACATAAGCCCATTTTTCTTGTGTGACATTGGTTTGAGTGAGGAGCGGTCCAGTGTCTGACAGTTTGAGATAACCACAATGTCACACTAAAATTCATGTTTTGGTCTTTGCAGATCAAAGTAGATTTTTTTAAATGAAGAACATTCGAGGAGACATCTTAATCAGAGACACTACTTATCTCAAGAACTAAATGATTGTAACTAGGACTATTCATGCAGCAGTATATTCACTATATATACTATAATATACTATGTTCTTATTAGCTGTTTATTTCAGTGCTTGCCATCTTCTCATTTATATATTATCATTAGACTTGTTAGATATTGATTTTTCCCTGATCATGATTTTCCATTTTAAAATATTGTGATAAATGATTTAATCATCCAGAACTGGTAGCCTAAAAAAGAAAAAATGATTTACAGTTTAAGGAGAGTAGGGTAGGTGTAATAATATTACCAGCTGTGCAGTCAATAGCTGTGGCAATCCAATTCTAGGAAGTGTCTGTTTATATCAGAGACTTCAAAAACACCTGCACAAATCATTCACATATCCATTGGCTCAATGGAACAAGGTAGTGGACCAAGTTTGGTCTATGGGCATTGAGTTTGACACCTCTGGTCTACATAATATGCTAATGTTTGTTGTACCATTTAGACTTTCTAAAGGTGCACACTTAGGAGGGGATACAAATAGGTGTCAGAAAGATCAATTGTCCTGCCAAATGTATGCACCTGTGCACACTTCCCAAAAAGAGTTTGGACAGCTCATCAGACCATCAGAGATATGCCTCAGGTGTTAATGCAAAAGCTTTTAAAACAATCTGTTTTACAGCTGTGTAATCTAAGCTTTCTTCAGTAGATAAAGCTCTATCCCTGGAAGTGCATCAGCCTCACCCAGGGCAACACCAGTCCCACCTGCATCAGGCTATGGCAGTAAGACTCCTTCCTTGATCAGCTTCAAAATAGTATGTTTGATCCCCTACTTCAGACCAGAGAGAGAGACAGTGAGCTTACAGTAATCAGCAGTCATTAACTTTATTTTATGATACTGATCCATTTTTTCTACAAAAGGGCAAGCAATGAAATCACTAAGATTGAATTTCATGTTTTAACACTAATTTACCAACACATATACACCCACCCACACCACCAAAAGAAAACATCTAACAACAAAAAGGAGTGATACATACTGTACAAAATCATAGCATGAGCCCCCAAATTCAGGTTATGGCTGTCTAGGGTTAACTACACCATGAAAGAGAGGGTGGAGTACCCTCCTGTCCAAAGCCCGCCATCAGACCAAAACACGAAGCACTGATTAAAATATCATTAAAGTTTTATGAACATAGTTCTATTCTTACTTTGTGTTGAAACCCATAGTGGATTTTCACTTCAAGTACGAGCACACATCAAAATTCAAAGAAATTTTAATTATATAGCGCTTTTAACAATAGACATTGTCACAAAGCAGCTTTACAGACATCTGGGTATAAAATTTAAAATTTAAAATAAGAGACTAAAATGACAACAATTATACTGACTTAAAATAAAAGAAAATACAATATTCTACCCCACTGCAACAATTCTGCAACAGACTAAAGCGACTGCAACAAGCAAGGAGTGCTGCTGGTTTGGAGGTATGGCATGAACAACAGTTAAGTAGCACAATTAAACCAGACCTAAATTCAGGGAAGGAAGGACAGTCTAATTAGATCATTTCACTTTGCTGTCTAATGTAATTAATATGTCTTCTTGACATAACATACTGTTTGTACTGTATAATAACATAGAAAAAGTACACTTGTTACAGAGAAAAAATAATGGATTTAAACCCTAATGTATCTTTTGAACATTCATAATCAATGCCATATTAATCCTTGATTTGAACACATTCATGCATGCAATAGTAAGTGTCTCTTGCCTAATGTGAAAAAAAAAGAAAAACCTCTGGTTTTGATCAGTCAGCCTGGAGCTAAGTGAGATGAGGAAAGAGGAACCTGCTGTGAGATATAAATAAGCATGTCCTGTAAATAAACCTAAAAACATTTGACATGAGGTGTTGATGTGTGAATTAAGAATGTAGATACTATTAGATATAGGCTCTTTAACTCAACAGAGGACAATATAATGTAAACATGTTACTATTATTTTTAAATCTTACATTAACCTTAAACAGACACAAAAAGCAATAACAATGAGTTTGACCTCTCTCTTGTCATGCTAAAGTCTGATGGATATGGTGCTTCATGAGAAATGTGGTGTTTAGATGGAGAGCCATGACTGTGGCTAAGAGGAATTAGGGGAGCCTGACCCTCTCTACACACAATGCTGTGTGACTGTGCATAAGTATGGTGCAATTGGTGAATCCGTCAGCTTCTGCCCTCTTCAACCCTAATCAACTACAGACATCAGAACCATGAAACGAGAGACTGAAAAGACAAGTGGTGGGAATGGTAGGACAGAGTAATACTGGTGATATCATGGATAGGAAATTAAAAAACACTTTAAATAAAATACATCAGATAAAGATGAACAAGATGAATTACAGTAAAGTGGGCTATATCTAAATGGCAGTTTATCAGATAAACACCATAATTTTACATATTCCACAATCCACTCTTAATAGTTTAAAAAAATTATTAACTTTTTAACCACTCCTAAACAGAGTGTCATTACAGCTATAAATTTACAATGAAAATAAGCTATAATAATGGAGCCACAGGAGAGTGGTGAGAATGTGTAGTATATTTACATTTTAAAACAGTTCAAGTACAACTAATATCTAAATTGCTTGCTGTCACTGTATATGAGGAAGTATATTATGGAATAATGTGATGTATGGAATTCATATTCCAAACTAATGAAAATGTGCAAATGTAAAATTGTAAAAGTGTCATTTCATAATGTCATGCTTTTTCCTTTACTGTTTTTATCCTTTTCCATTTTTCCCCGTTTTATCTTTTGCCTTTGCATTCATTTAATTCATTTAAAAATAAACAAATAATAAGAAAGATTAAAACTGTATCATCAGTCCACTGAGGCGAGCATAGAGAAGAACCCAAGTGCAGCTTTTATTTAAAAAAGTGAACTCCAAAAATACAAATAAAGACTTGTCTTGACTTGAACAGACTTGACTTGGCATGAACAAACTAGACACGAACAAACTGCAGGTTACAACATCAATACACGACCAAAGACAATGGCTACATGAGGGCTATATATACCAAACAATCAAGGTAACATGACACAATCCAACCAGTGAGGAACAAGACGCATGACTAAACCAACCAATCAGAACAAGACACATGAAACCAAGGAACCAATCAGAACATGACACAAAGACAAGGGTAACACATGACAAGATAGGAACCATGACTAAACTCCAAAATAAAAGACATGAGAACAATGAACAAGAAACAAACAAAACTCAAACCCCACGTTACATATCCCCCCTCTAAGGGCGGCTCCAGACGCAACACCAAAACTCAAACCTAACAAGTCCACTAGGGTGGTAGAGCGAAGGTGGAACAGGGGGAGGGATGGTGGGCCAGGCCCGTGAAGGGGAACAAGATCTGGATAATGACATGGACCGTGGAACAATGGAGGGCCAGGGCCATGGAGCAGTGACAGACCATGAAACAGTGGAGGACCCGGGGACCACCAGGTCAGATACAGAGGAGCATGGAGCCATGGCGGAGGAGGCAGAGCAGGCAGCCATGGTGGAGCAGAAGGGCACCAGGGCGGAGCAGGCAGAGCTGACGAGCACCACGGCTGAGCAGGCGGAGCCGACGAGCACCACGGCTGAGCAGGCGGAGCCGACGAGCACCATGGCTGAGCAGGCGGAGCTGAAGGGCACCACAGCTGAGCAGAAGGGTCCGAAGATCCCCACAGCGGAGCAGATGACCACCACAGCAGAGCAGATGTCCACCAATGTAGAGCTAACAAGGCAGGTGCCCACCAAGGCGGATCAGGCAGGACTGGCACAGAGAGGTTAATTACGGCCTCTGTGGTCGAGACAGGACAGGCTGAGAGCTTGGAGATGGCCTCCCTGGCCGTGACAGGACAGGCAGAGGGTTCAGAAGCGGACGCCGCCGCCTCGGGAGGTTCTGCAGCAGACGCCGCCACCTCGGGAGGTTCTGCAGCGGACGCCGCCGCCTCTGAGGCAGACTCGTAGATAGGGGAGGCCTCTGGGGCAGACTCGTAGACAGGGGAGGCCTCTGGGGCAGACTCGTAGACATGACGTGAGCAGGCCCTGGAGTAGCAGACATGACGTGAGCAGGCCCTAGAGGAGAAGACATGACGTGAGCAACTCCTGACATGACAGTCGGGACCTGACAATGCTCCGGTGTGGTGGGTACCGGAAAATAGCAGGGTTCCTCATCCGCAATCCCCACAGTGAACGAGGAACCACTCAACCAGAGTGCAAAGTCAATATATGTAGCCAGAGTCCAGTGAGACGTGTGACATGGCATTAACAAAGAGATTTCTTCTGTGAGGCCAAAACGGAAAATGTTTTTGAGGGCCACGTCATTAAAATCCACTAAATGGCACAATCCACAAAAGTCCTCAACATAATCCTCTATGGCCCTGTCGCCTTGACGAAGGCAGAGGAGGCGAGAAGCTGCTGGGTTTATGGTAGCGGTTGTGTGTTCTGTAACATCAGTCCACTGAGGCGAGCATAGAGAAGAACCCAAGTGCAGCTTTTATTTAACAAAGTGAACTCCAAAAATACAAATAAAGACTTGCTTTGACTTGAACAGACATGGACAGACTTGACTTGGCATGAACAAACTAGACACGAACAAACTGCAGGTTACAACATCAATAAACAACCAAAGACAATGGCTACATGAAGGCTATATATACCAAACAATCAAGGTAACATGACACAATCCACAAGACCAGTGAGGAACAAGACACATGACTAAACCAACCAATCAGAACAAGACACATGAAACCAAGGAACCAATCAGAACATGACACAAAGACAAGGGTAACACATGACAAGATAGGAACCATGACTAAACTCCAAAATAAAAGACATGAGAACAATGAACAAGAAAAAAACAAAACCCAAACCCCACGTTACAAAAACAATGCCTCCTCCTATCTCTTCCACCCAAAAATAAAATATTTTGTGCACAAAATAATAATCTGGAATGACTTTCCAGCACCCTCAGTACTGTGCAAATTGATGGACAGCAGGAACCAAACTTGCAGTCATTGTGACATTGGAACAATGGTCCAATCATATTTGACAAGACAAAGGTAAGAGCTAATCCTGTTTCATCTTTAACAAGCATCATCCATTTTATTGTCTATAGTATAAACTGATGCAAGATGCATGAACAGCAGCCCAGTCCATAGGTACGGACACTGGACTGGCGTGCTGGCATAAGATTTTTAATTTTGTAAGAATTCTGTAATATTTTTTTCTGTACATGACACAAGACATATTCCCCAATCACTGTCAGAGTTCCACCATCTTCCAAATTTTGCTTTAACATTTGAGTATCAGTACACATTATCCCTGGTACCATCAGCACCATAAGGTGAGACTAAAGTGCTGCCACAGAATGGCCAGTTGCCAAAGTAGCACTCTCACAAAAACAAGAAGATCCTCCACACCTTAACTCATTAGCCTATTTCCCCTGTAAACTCTGCTGAACATAAAGACATTGGCAACAGAGAGCTCTTGGCAGTAAAACTGGCTCTAGATGAATAGTGTCGCTGGCTTGAGGGAGCAGAGCACTCCTTTGTTGTGTACACTGAATAATTAAAGTTTAAAGTACTTGAAAAATGTCTCAGTCCCAGACAAGACAGACCTTGTACTTCTTCAGATTTCAGTTTACAATTTTGTATCAACCAGGCTCAAAGAACACCAAAGCTGATGTTCTCTCTCATTTCCACCCAGCTCCACCAAGGGAGATGACCACAGAAACCACGGTTTTTCTGAGCCATTACCTGGGATATAAACCAAAGGCTAGTACAAACATGTGAGAGCCATCCTCCTCCTCATCATTTTCCAGTCAAAAAACCATGTGCTGCCAACCAGCCATTGGTCACCCTGGGGTGCACCAGATCCACTAGCTGTCCAATACGATGTACTGGTGGGATGCGGTGATTACCACTATTCACTCTGTGTGCCAAGCCAAAGTTCCTAGAACCCTCTTACTTTTACCCAATCCACACCATCCACGGTCAGATTCAGCAATGGATTTCATTACTGATGTGCTACATTCTCAGAATAACACCACAATCCTGGTAATCCTTGATCAGGTGTTCACTTGATCATTGACTAGTAATCACTTTGATTGGTTCCCCAAGCCCCTACACCTGATTCCCTGACAGCCTTACCCATTGCAATTGAAAACACAGAATTGCTCTTCCAACATGTATTTAAAAACTTTGAAATTCCTGAGGACATTGTATCTAACCAAGACCCCCAGTTTCCGCCCAAGTCCTAATGGCCTTCATAATGAAGCTGGGATATGAGCCTAACATCCCCAAGACAATGACCAAGTTGAATAGACAAATCAAAGATTTGTCAGCTTCTCAGGACTTTCTGCACTGATCAAGGGGATTGGTTCCACTTCCTTGGGCTGAATTTACCCAGAACTCTCTATGTCACTCAGTCACCCAGCTTACGCCCATTTCAGTGTGTGATAATGTTCAGCCTCCTCTCTTCTCCTGGTAAGTCACCACCACCAATGCCCCCGCAATCAATTAATCGCTAATATAACTATTACACCCATGTTTGTACCAGTGGACAGGATATGGCTTTCCACTAGAAACCTCCATATGCAACAAGGTTGAGGAAATGTCATGCAATGACACTTAAGATGCCTATTTAAGATACTCGTATGCAGTGAAGTAATAGATTAATCATAGAAGGAAAGTTATCCCCAAGAGGGGGTGCTGTCCTACAACACTGATGGATGTACAGTACTGTGCAAAAGCCAGTACTATTGAAAGTTTTTAATTTTAATTGAATGGCCATTCAGTACTGATTGTAAATTCATTGGTAACAATAGTGATGGGAAAATTCAATTTTAAGTCATTTTAAAATTAAGTCAATTTTCAAACAAGTCAATTTTCAGTCAAACAGTATTTATTTATACAAATCAATAATAAAGTTCAATATTATAAATAAAATAGTCAGCATTTTCATACTGTTTTTACTGTTGAAGACCTATGTGTGATTTTCTGTTTCCTATGTGTGATTGGCTGTTTGGCTGAAAATGGTACATTTTTACATCATAATTGTTTGCCACCTAATAATAAGCAATAAGTACTGAATGGCCATTTAATTGAAAAGGGTAGTCTCTGACTTTTTCACATCACTGTATGTTGGGTGCATTTCATTTGATATAGTTATTAGTATATTGTTAACCCAATCTGATGTTAACAATGGTTTTGAACTGGCAAGAGTTTAGACCCTTGTTCATAACCCTGTCACTGCCACCAGGGGCAATTCCACCCTGGACCATTAGAGGGCACCCTTATTAGCCATGTAGAATTACTTCCTCAGTTGTCTGTCCTATTTCCTGTCATGTTTATGCACACCTGTTGGTTATTTTCTGATAACCAACCCTATTTAAGTTCAGTATTTTCTCACGTTGTTTGCTGGAGCATTGTGTAAGCCCGTGTTAAGTTTGTGGTCAGTTTATGTTAGTTTGTGTTCATAGGTAGTTCCTGTTTGCACTCTGTATTTTGTTCACTAGTTTGTTATTCCTAGTCCTAGCTTAACATTAGCCTCTTGGCTCCTTTTTCCCTGTGTTTGTTTGTTTCCTTGTTG
Source organism: Pangasius djambal (assembly GCA_022985145.1). NCBI lineage: Eukaryota > Metazoa > Chordata > Actinopteri > Siluriformes > Pangasiidae > Pangasius > Pangasius djambal. The sequence goes on from CM040978.1 coordinate 19,479,750, forward strand.
TCTCTTGCTTTATTAAAGAAGTTCTGTGCTTGCATCCATCTCCATGGACTCCTATCATGACACCCTGCCCTTACTGAGAATTAATTATTTACATATTTCCCTACATGAAATCTTTCATGCAAGGTTTTTAATGCCTCATCACACTACTAAAACAGCACTGGAAAGAGCTCTGAAAAAACTCCAATTAAATACAGAAAGGAGTAAAAGGCCGAACCCTTATTGGATGTGTTTTTGATAGAGACTTCAAAGCACTTCTGTAAATCGCTCTGGATAAGTCAAGGCAAGTGTTTTATTGTCATTTCCCTATATAGCTTGTATACATTGGAATAAATTTTTGTTTTTCTGTGGTCCCAGGAACACAGTACACAGTACTACATAGATTTCAAATGCACAACATGAATATATATCTCATTCAAAGAAAAAAAAAATCAAAATAAAGTTTCATTTTCAGCATCCAAATTGTTTGCAATTAACAGATATGTTAAAGAGTATTATTTTGGATTTCTGTGAAACAGCACCACCAGAGGCCGTAAGAAAAATACACAGAATGATATGAAACAAGGCTGTGGGTTTAGTATTACTCTTGCTTCAGTGGATAATCTCACCTGGATACTGTAGATCTGTACCTAAGAACAGCTGTTGTAACCACAAAGAATTTCCTGTGCTGATGCCAGGACTCACTCACAATAAGCTCATACTGGATATCCTTTCAACACACTTCTACAGCTGTAGAAGATATACTGTACATACTGTAATGACTATAAGCCCACTACCCTTTGTCACCCAGGAGAGAATG
>CM040978.1:19480645-19492360 GCA_022985145.1 Pangasius djambal
ACTGTATATAATACTATACTGTTGAGATTAAATTGCTTATTTTTATTAAGTTTACAGAATTTAACAGATGCCCTTATCCAGAGCAACTTATAGATGAGCGTTGGCGTCTCTATCAAAAACACATCCTCATGCTAGCTCACTAGGTCAGAGACTAAGATACAATCAAGAACATTTTGTGAAAAACAGTCATTTTGTATTATTGGCATTAAAGAAAGAATATAAAAAATAAAGAAGGTGAGCCAGCACAAACTTATAATTTAAGCCAAATGAAACTAATCATTAATTTATGACAAAATACAGTAAATACTGCCATATAACCAGATGACACGCTGCTCTGTCTGCACATAGCCATATGCTGTAAGATAAACAAATGCCTCAGCTGACAGAAGTCAGTTATTATTAGTAATATTTTATATTATTACATTTTTATTGGCATAGAAATGAGTCAAAATAACGTCCACTTCAGCATTTACCCTTATAGTTCATTTTTAGTCAAAATAACTTCCACTTATGCCTTTCAGCCTTTGCCCTAATCCTTCATTTCATGCTCTTCAACTTTTATGGAGCTTTTTGGGCATAACTACCTGTAAATGAGCTGTTGGGAACACCATTGCACTAAATGTGTGATCAACATATGTACAGGAATACGAAGAAAATCAGCATTTCTGAAACTTTGGTAAATCTGGTGGAAAATTTTAGTTCAGTTTATGCAAACATTTACAACTTTACTGAAAGATTGATAAACAAGGCCCATAGTGAGTATATTTCTAATGCCACTTACTTGTGTCCTCACTTCACCAGTTGGAAGTCACAGAGAGCATGGGTGACCTAGGGGTGATTTCATACCTAACTGATGAACATGGCAATGTGATGATTGGACCCACAGCTTGTTTATCTAAGCCTCCAACACCAAACAAATCAAAACCAGCCACATCTACTCCACCAACTACAAAGCCTGCTTCCACAACACCTCTCTCTCCGACATCAACTAGCCCATTAGAGGAGAAACCCAAGAAGAAGGCAACAGAAGAGAAAAAGAGGGAGAAAAAGAAAGTGATGAAGAGGAAAGGTAAGACGTAAAAGTTCTTAATTATATACACAGTTCATATGTACAACATTATCTATATATAGGTTATGGAAATGAGCCACAAACACATATTAATGTGTCACAGGATAGATTTCTAACCAGTGCTGTTTTATGCAGACTCTGTTATTCTGAAACTCCCTATCGGAGAGGCGGAGTCACATGAGCCCACCCCCACATCGACACCTGTTACACCTGGAACAGAAACCACGCCTCTCCCTGATCCAGGACCTGAGGCATCAGCAGATGCATGAGGGCTAGTGAAGGAGTGAGTGATTTAGAGTAAAAGATAGCCTAGATATTTAGATATTAATGGCTAGGAGTTTGTCTCAGACAGTATCAGTGATAATCAACAAGTTTAATCAGATTGAAAGAAAAGGAACTTTAATATTTAGCTGGAAACAGATTTCCGTGGTGCCTGTGCACGTGTGCTTGAGTAGTGTGAGGTGTTAAAGTGCACTGTCCTAAGTCTCTGTCAAGTACATTTCACTACAGCAGAAGAGAATTCCAGTTTGCAATAGATATATAAATGCATGAATAAAACAATTTCCACTGCATTCACTGATTAATACATTATTTAAAAAAAAACATTGTGATTGATGGAGAATAGTCTTTGTGTTGAGTGAATGTGAAAATACATTTATTTGAAATTATTCTGTTTTAAAATGAATGTGAAAAACTGATGTGACAGATTTCCTTACATTTCTACATAGATAAATTGAAGTAGGTACTGTATATCATGCAAGTGTATGTGTCTGAATGACTGCCTTGAGCAGTTATGGTATCTTTATCAGGATGGACTGGATAACTGGAGGCAAATAAGTGGTAAGGAAACCTGTGTGTACATACTATATGCCAGGATACACCTATCCTGATAGGAAAAAAAGAGAGAGACGGTAAAGAGAGACACCGCCACAGAAGCTGTAGTAGAAATATATAGGAATTATCAGGTATATGAACACAGCAGAAGAACTACACATGACCAGCAAGCATGGATCTCTAAAATGTTTTTTTTTTCCTAGCAGAGAGAAAGACTGGCACAGAGGTACATAAATATTAAAAACACTTGTGTAATGTTCTGCTATACAGTATAACACGTTGCCAGCTTCTTATGAAAATTTCTAGTTGCCTGTCCTGTGCTTATCCCAGGACTGTTATCCACTTTTTGCTTATACTGAACATCTTTTCAACACAAATAGTACTCTTTGACTTTATAGTATAGAGCACAGTTGTAGAAGAGTAATGATTTACAATCCCACTATCCAGTGTCTTCCTGCACCTTTGCTTTCCTCCTTAGGGATCTAAATCTACATCTGGTCATTTGTCATTATGATACACACATCAATTCTCTTTACAAACATTATAAACCACACTAACTAGAGTGGGAACACATGAAATCACATTGTATTTTTTATCCTCAAAATATTTTTTATCTATATTTAGAACCAAGAATCTTCGTTTCTAGATGACATGCATTCATGACTTTATTATGGGGATTTTACAGAAGAATTTTTCAGAGGAATTTCCCAAAATGTTGATAACTGTTGGATTTTAGATTTTACACTGTAAAGTCTCTCTCTCTCTCTCTCTCTCTCTCTCACACACACACACACAGTAGGAGTAATAAAGAAATGATCTGATCAAACTGTTCTGTAAAATTATTTCACTGAGGATTGTGTGCACAATGAAATAAAGATTTTAATTCTAACCTCATCCAAAATACCTGTTTTTTTACTATGCCTATTTAATAAGACGAAGTCTCATTTGCATGGATAAATGTAAATTTTTTTCTGAATACAATTTCAATACAAAAACACTGTATTAAGATACATAATATGAGCAATCCGCAGGCAACGTGGAAAAATATTATTTTCAAAAATGACCCTGTTCACCTGAGTGTTGGTCGCGTGACCGTACAGCTCTTTAGACTCTTCCAAATCCACACACTACTGTACTAAATAGAGTAGTGCGCCACCACAGCTCGCGTACTATTTAGCGCACTAATTAGTACGGTAGTATGCGGTTTGGGGCTTAGCCTCAGTGTTGAGTCACATGGGTTACAGTAAAGTCCGCAGAGTCGGAGAGGAGTGTAAGAGCTCTGACACGGCGGGCAGGAGCTGGGCACAGGCTCAGCAGGCTCCAATGGCAGCTTTTTCACTTAGTGTGAACTACTTTTATCTTTAAAAAGGAGAATGTAAAGGAAAGAGTCTTGAGGCTGGTCTACAGGAGGGAACAAGTGAAACAAGTTGGGCACCTGTTTAGGTGAGCTGAAACTCAAGAGATAGTGAAATAGACAGTCTCCTGGCTAGATTGTGATTTCAGTAGCTTGTGAAATAATAAACTGTTTATTATGGATCTAAATTTTTTTGTAGTCATTTCAGAATCTATACATTATGATATGTTGCTAAGCATTATATTTTGAGACCAGAGATAAAACTTACTTGTAGGATGTACTTAACTTCCTATAATTTAAAGACATCAAATCAAATCATATGATTGGGATTTTAGCATCTTCTTAATCATCTAAAGCCTTATTATACCCTTTGTTTAAATGTCATGTGTCATAATGTAGATAATGTTTCCTCTCCTCTGAAGTAACAACATATGATCAGCAAGAGAGAGAGAGAGAGAGAGAAAGTTTACTGCTTAATCTGGATAAAAGGCTTAATGCTCTTGAGAAGAACAAGAAGATCAAGGGGAAGTGTTCACTCGCTCACCTGATGCTGAAGGACTTATAGACCTGAGGTCACCTGTTTAAGGATCTGTATCTCTAATCTCTACAGGATTGACACTTCTGTCAATTTCAGCCATTCTAATTACTGTGAATTTTGACTGATAGGTGCATATTAGGTCTGAAATGCCCCCTGAGGGTTTAAAGATCACAATGCATACTACATGGAATCCAGTGTAGTTTGACACAAAAACAAGGCATCCACTACAAACTCACGCTACAGTGCAGACAGAGACAGGATGTGGTTACTGCACAAGGCCTTTTCTGTATCTGTGTGAGCATGTCGTTGAGAATTTCTGCAGGTTAGCAACTCCTGCATGAGAATACTACACATGCTTTTCACTAGCAGAAGTGTGTATTTAAAGGCAGGGTCAAAGTGGACCATCAATATCCAGCTAGTCAAGACTGTCAGATGTCTCTTCTGGCCTGTCAGTCATGCTGCCTGCCTCTTGCATGATTATGTGTTTTAAAGAGAATGGCTTTAAAAGGGTTTCGAAACAGCTAGTTTTAGCTTCTGCCAATATCACTGTCTGCACCTTTAAGCAGAGTTGGCAACATTTATGGCTTAACCATACCATTTACTGTTATTGACCTTGCTACTTTGATACGGGAGACACCTATAAACTATATGTTTCTACTTTCTCAGCTAAGAAATTCAGCTGTTCAGCCCTATTCACTGAAGGGGAAAGGACTTGGGGCGTGAAAGACGTACAGTTAGTTTTGGTAGAGGTTACTTTCACTTCACATGACTTTATCTAGGTGAACTTTGACCTGTAACTTCATGAACCTTGATTTTGTGAGCCAATAGAAAACAAGAGGTCTCTTCTCAGTAGAAGTGCAGGGGATTTTTTCATTATTTTAGAATGTAACAGTTTTTGTGGTAAAATGTATTTCTTTGTTAGCAGTACTGGCACCTCTGACATGCTAATGTCTATCTACAATAAACACTAATATGAGCCTGTATAAGCCTGAGAGAATGAGTCGTGAGTAGAACTTGTGTAGAAGTCATCTGTACTGGTCGGAGATTAGGGATTAGAGAAATGTGACATGGTTGTGAAATATGACAAATGCTGACACAGACAATGCTACAGCACAAAAAATGTGAAATGTGAACTGTAATACCCTGGTAACAGTTCATTATAGACCTACTGACATTCGCGCAATGATAGCTAGCAATAGAAATATTGCTCTTAACTTTTTTCTCACATATTTTCACATTTTTCTACATTTTACTAGACCTTAAGCTACAGTCCACCAGCTTTGAAACAGCCCACACACTACTTAAAAAATAAAAGCTGGACTACTATTAAAAACATTTGAACATGTATCGCCATCGCACAAAACAAGTTCTAAACCAAGTCAACAGACAACATTCTTTACGTTTTTATGTTGTTTATGTTTAATCTAGGAATAAATTTAAGTCTATAGACATTAATTTTAATATTAAAAAAGTTCCTGGGTAAAGCCAAAGAAATCGAAAACAGAAAAGAAATGCAGAATATTTCAGACACACAAGCAAAATGGATATTTTTACTGATTTTACTTCACCATAGAGCCATGTGGCTGTATTTTTCTTATTCTTATTGAGTGTATTAAGTGAAAAGAAATCCAGCACTGGTTTGTTTATGAGAGATAATAAATGTGCTTTAGTTAATTTGTACTTTGCAAAATATATTTTATGGGATTTTGTACAGATGAATTGTGTGTGTTGATGGATCTGCCATGACTTGGATGGAGAACATTTCACTAACAAATATAGCAAGCAGAGATTTGCATCGAGTAGCTTCTGCTCTACCAGTTCCCATGCTTAAAAGCTACTGGCTGTTTCTGTCACTGTTTCTCAGGTGAGCAGTATGAACTATGTGGGCCAGTTGCTGGGGACAGTCCGGGAGCTGTATAAAGGCCTAAATCAGGCTAATCTTTCTGGCTGTATTGATGTGGTGGTGGTGAAGCGGCCCGATGGATCTTTCCAGTGCTCACCATTCCATGTCCGCTTTGGCAAGCTGGGAGTTTTGCGCTCTAGAGAGAAAGTGGTGAGTGGATAGCAACAGCATTATAATACAATATCCATGGATGAATTATCCTTGTCTGTGGATTAGCCAGTTTATTTAACAGCAAATATACAAGAGGCATTTTTACACTTATAATAGTTAATATTATTGATTGAGGAACTTTCTGATCTTAGAAACTGGGGTTAGTTTGGTCTCAACAAAAACACAGTTTTTCATAGATCTTTATTTCCATAACATAGTTCTTTTATCTTTATTTCCTCTGATACTATGTTCTTATTTAGTTCATTTTAAGGGACATAGTCCAAGATTTGAGAGGTCAGTTCTACAGTAAAGCATCTGTTCATATTGTACTCATGGTAAACTGTTCTTCCATTTAACATTGTGTACACATTGTACAAAGTTCTCCAAACTTTAATAACATGCTTAATTAAAAATGGCATAATGGAACCTAGGGCAGCACTGTGGTGCAGAAAACAGTGTTGCCATCTCACAGCTCCAGGGACCTCAGTTTGGTGGGTTTCCTCTGGGTTCTCTGGTTTCCTTCCACCTGTCAAAAACAAGCTGGTAGGTGGATTCAGTGGTGTAGGGGAAGGCCACGCAAGGCACGCAGCTCTGTCCTTTAGCTCACTGCAATCGAACCATGCTAGAGTTAGACTGTAATCGTAATGAGCACAGATGTTCTTGGACCAGTTATTTTGGTTTGTGCCCGAGTGTGTTTGCTGTTCTCACCTGAACAAACACCACACCAAAGAGTTAATCACACCAGGGTTCGATTCAAACGGACTAAACACTGCATATATTATAATGCAGCTGGACTATGAATGTTAGCAAGAAGAACAACACACAGTCACAGTTTAAGGTAAGAGTACTTAGTGTCCTTTTTTTTTTTTACAAATATGGAAGCCTAAATAGTAGCATTTCAAAAGATTCCCACCGATGTACTTGTGAGAATAAAATGGCTTTGTGCTATTTGCCAGGATGAGGCTGAGCATTTTAAGATGCAGCATAAAATCACTGACTGTAGACATCTAAAATATAGGACCTCTTGATTGTGCGGCTTAATGTTTTTGAAAAAACTCAGAAAAGACAGAAAAGTCAGCCAGCTTCCTCATTCTTCATAGCAACATCAGTCGGTGCGCATCAGTGATATTTTTGTGATGTAGTTTCACCCCCATTAACAATGTTAAACATATTATAAAGGTGTTATATTTGAAATTTTACAGCGGTTAATATATTTTTTTTTTTTTAGAAAAAAGACAAATTATATGTCAATTAAAATGAATGTGACATTGCTGTAATAAAATTAGAATCTTTAGATAGTCTTTAGATAAAATAGATAAAACATGGATTATTTTCATCCTGCTTTTAAGGGTTAATAACATTTTCTGTATAAGGCTGCAAATCATAAAGCTGGAGTGCAGTCACCTCCAGCTCTTATGGCTTATTATACATATACTCGTAATAATGTGTTACATTTAGGATATAGAAGGTATTTCCTTGTCAGTGTATCTCCCAGCAGACTGTACTTTTCCTCAGTCATTAGGCAGTCGTGGCCTAATGGTCCGAGAGTCGGACTTATAACCCGAAGGTGAACCCGAAGGTCGTGGGTTCGAGTCTCGGGTCCGGCAGGGATTGTAGGTGGGGGGAGTGAATGACCAGCGCTCTCTGCCAACCTTAATACCACGACTGAGGTGAGACCCTTGAGCAAGGCACAGAACCCCCAACTGCTCCCCGGGTGCCGCAGCTAAAATGGCTGCCGGGTGTGTGTTCACGGGTGTGTGTGTGCACTTGGATGGGTTAAATGCAGAGCACAAATTCCAAGTATGGGTCACCGTACTTGGCCGCAATTCACTTCACTCACTCACTCACTCACTCTCAATCTGCAGATTGACATTGAGGTTAATGGGTCACCGGTGGATCTGCATATGAAGCTGGGCGATAATGGGGAGGCTTTCTTCGTCCAGGAGACCCAGCATGCTGATGTGAGTCACCTTACAGAGTCTATGTATGGCAACAGACCCAGGCAAATGCTTTCGATTTGTAGTGCATTAAACCCTAAAAGAGTGTGAGATAGCTTTCTTGTAGAGCAGTAAGCATCTATCTAGTTTTATAGCCACAATTGGCAGAAGTTTTAAAACAGGTGGTACAGTGAATAGTTAGTAAAAATTGATAAATAGCATGAGTGGACACTACCATTTTCAGGGCAAACGAAGTGAGTGAAAGTGTATATTTCATATGGCTTAAGTGATATTTTTAACTGGGTGCGCCTTATAATTGTCTTAAAATTTGTTTTAATGTGTTTTAACAAATTGAAATTGTTTTTTGCATTTGTAATTACAGGAATTGGTCCCTGCCCGTCTGGTTACTTCACCGATCCCAACGGAGGAGCCAGCATTCTGGGGCCGTGACTCTCACACATGTGAACCGTGCCATCAGAACCGAGTAACAGAGGATGGAGGGAGTACCATGATGAAAAAGAAGAAAAGAAGAAAGAGAAAACACAAAATTGAGCAGAGGAGAGAAGAGTCGGAGTTGAGTTGTTGTTGTTGTTATTATTATTATTATTATTATTATTATTATTATTCTCATATTCAGTATTGTATTCAGTCAAACAGACACACATGAAGTACATGTACTCAAGACATGTGTTAGCTAATGATATAATGTATTCCATTATCCTGATATGTTAATACTATTATGTGCTTTTTTACGTACAGGATGTCATCCGTTTGTGCACAGAGGGATTCAGCTGAACTCAGACAGCATCATCCAACTTGCTACATACATAACTATCCACTGTCTGATGGAGACTGGGCTCCAGACAGGTGCACCCACACACACACACACACACACACACTTATAGTGAAGTATCTCAATTGCCAGCTTTGTAACTAACTAACTAACTAACTAGCTTCCTCACACACACCCTCCCTCATTATACCCTCTTACCGCCTGTCTCCCTCCCTCTCACCTACCTTACTTTACTCTATTCTCTTACTTTATTCCCTCACTCAGTCCCTTACTCTTTCATCCACTCACTCTCTTACTTCCTCACTTACTCCCTCACAAACTTACTCCCATGTAAGCAGACGGAAGAGTATCCACAAGGGGGTGCTATAGCTCAAGCAGCTTTTATGGTTATTATTGCACCAGGTTTGTCAAGGTGAATGTTACGTTTGCACTGAGATTGCATACCATCCCCTCTGAATGTATATATATATATATATATATATATATATATATATATATATATATATATATATATACACACACACACACACACACACACACTCACACAGTCCCCTCTGAAAGTACTAGAACAGCAAGGCCAGTCCTTTTGTTTTTGCTATACACTGAAGACATTTGGGTTTTAGATCAAAAGATGAATATGAGACAATAGATCAGAATTTCAGCTCTTGATCTCAAACCCAAACGTCTTCAGGATATAGCAACAACAAAAGAACTGGCCGTGTTGTTCCAATACTAAACCAACACAACTATATGAGCAGTGTTCTCATGGTCAGTCATCTGTAAACACTGCCGACTTTCTTCATCATAATTTTAGGAGATCTTCATTACAACATTTATAACATTGCTGTTAAAAGCAGAGCAAGTTCTAAATTTGAACAGTTTTTGTTTGTTCATATCTAAGCATATCGTTTTAAAGCATTTGTATTAAACAAACACAGTGCCTATTAAACAAAATACTCGGTAAGTACATTGAAACTAATAGGAAATTCTATATAGGTACGAGAGTGAAGAATGTAAATCTGGGCATTTAAGTGGTTAGTGTTACTACCCCAGATAGACTGGAATCCAGCATAAACATTCAGAGACACACTCATTCAAAATACATACATACACACACAAATCTGCTGCATATTGTTTCAGTAGGAGGGTGTCAGAGCACAGCTCTCCTAAGAGTGACTCAGAACTGGCAATAAGGTCATCCGAAAATGTCATCCACCATCGCAACCATATGCAGTGGACATGGGGAGAACTTCCAGAAGCCACCAAGGTATAGACTCAGTGAATCCAATCAGCCTACACATTGCATGCATGACTGGTACATCATTTCAGTAGGTCCCAAGCTCCAAGTAGCAGTTCAATGGTTGCTTTTTATTGTACATCTGGGTGTAACTCTGATTACACATGAGATCACTGGGTGTAACATTGCATGCTGTCTGCTTTGGATGTAGTTGAATGTGTCTGATTCTAAACGAGAACAATTAATGCATAAATTGCAGAAAAGCCTCTTCCCACACGCGATGACATTCATGAACAGTTAAACATACTGTAAGATTTCAAAATCCCCATCGCTTGTACCTAAAGTTTAATTCTTTTTTCTTCAGTATTATTGTATTTTCTTCATATTTATCTAACTTGATTGAATCTACCATACTACCTCTAATCCACCTCCTGCACTCAGCACCTTAAACAATCCTCCCCACCTTATTCATGTGCAAGGTTTACAGGTGTGTGTGTGTGTGTGTGTGTGTGTATGCAGTTAAACTCAGGTAGGAATGTGTGTTATTGTACTGGTGTGTAATGTTTATTATACTGTGAGTAATCTATCCTGTGTGTAAGCATGCTTACACACACACACACACACACACACACACACACACAATTAAGCATGCTTGAGCATTAAAGCCTGATTCTGATTCTGATATTAGTATGAAGTTTTAGCATAATACAGTAATTAAGGATAAAGATTAGTGTGTGTTAATATATTTAAATTTTTTAAGTTGGTGATTTTTAGTAATTATTTTTATTTCTCTTGTTCCTTCCCAACTACTGTTAGTTAAGTTGTAGGGAATGGGTGGAGCCTTTGAAGACGGTCAGCATTACACCATCAGACAGTACTCACTTTTGGGTCATTGACAGCATAAAAGCCATGGCAACAGCGATAGAGCAGAGAAAAGAATCTGTTCAAGCAATCATCAAACCTGAGCCTCAACCTCCCACCTCCAAACAAGAACCTCAGCTACAACCACAATCCATAATAAACCAAGCAGATGTTAAAATACCCAAACTACCACCTTTTCCACATGGATCAGAACCTCGTTATACAGAACCTGACTCTGATCCTCAAGCACAAGCAAACAAATCAGAGTCTTGTACCTACAAGTCACAAACTCATGTGCACCACATAGAGGGTCAGACATGCAGCCTGGACCAACACACACCCAAAACTGAAAAATATACCTCAAAATCAGATTCCTCAGGGTCAAACCCTGATTTTACTGGTTCAGTGGGGGGAGGCCAGCTTCCTGTGTGTGTGCCTCAGACTGCTGCTGATCTGCTGCTGGGAGACAAACCAGACACAGCCTGCGAAAGGAAAGGTAAAATTGGTTACAATAAGATACAGACACACACACACACACACACACACACACACACACATACTAAACAACAAAGATAATCAAAACTTTTATAGAATAAATGTTCTCCAATACTGGTCCCAGCAGGCACTGATCATCGCTACCGTTGACTACTGCTCCATTTCAAATATAGAGGCTTATTAATAAAAGTATAACATTTTATAGTTACCTACACTATATGGCCAAAAGTTTGTGGACACCTGACCATTACACCCATAGTAGTTTTTTTAAAATCTCAATCCAGATGTAATCCCTCTTTGCTGTTATAATAACCTTCACTCTTCTGGGATGGCTTTCCACTAGATTTTGGAGTGTGGCTGTTGGAATTTGCTCATTCAGCCATAAGAGCATTAGTGAGGTCAGGCACAGATGTCATGCTGGAACAGGTTTGGACCCTTTAGTTGCAGTGAAGGGAAAATGTAATGCTACAGCATACAAAGACATTCTATACAATTGTGTGCTTCCACCTCTGTGGCAACAGTTTATGGAAGGCCCACATATGGG
>CM040978.1:19499594-19510844 GCA_022985145.1 Pangasius djambal
AGTCTCAACTTCAGATGTGCACAGGACTGTTATTTTAATCCCAGAGTTATTATTTTTGTTGCAATATTTTCTAAAAATTTTTGTTGGTACAATTTCCTAAAATACACTATATGGCCAAATTTTGGACACCTGTCCAGTCACACCCATATGTGTTTGTTGAACAGATTCCAGATTTATTCCCCCTTTACTGTTATAATAATCTCCACTCTTCTGGAGAGGCTTTCTATTAGATTTTGCTACGTGGCTGTGAGGATTTGTGCTTATTCAGCTACAAGAGCATTAGTGAAGTCGGGGCACTGATGTTGGGCAAAAAGGGCTGGCACCCAGTCACCTTTCCAATGCACCCCAAAAGTGACCAATGGACAAAAGTATGTGGACACTTGGCCATCACAGCCATGTGTGGGTCTTCCTCAAACTGCTGTCACAAAGTTTGAAGCACACAATTGTTTAGAATATCTGTGTATGCTGTAGCATTACATTTTCCCTTCTCTGGAACTAAGAGGCCCAAACCTGTTCCATCAAAGTAAGCTCCGCGAAGACGTGGTTTGCCATGGTTTGGAGTGGAAGAACTTGAGGGCCCTGCACAGAGCCCTGACCTCAACCCCACTGAACACCTTTTGGATGAACTGGAACATGTGTGCCAGGCCTCCTCACCCAACATCAGTGCCTGACCCGACTAATGTTCTTGTGGTTGAATGAGCAAATCCCCACAGTCACATTATAAAACCTAGTGCAAAGCCTTCCCAGAAGAATGAAGGCTATTATAACAGCAAAGGAGACACTAAATCAGGAATGGGATGTTCAACAAGCATATATAGCTGTGATGGTCAGGTGTCCGCATACTTTTTGCCATATAGTGTAAATTTAGAGCCTGGTTTGAATAAGATTGAAAAATCTTGGACACATTTATGATTAAAACCAGGGCTGGACAGATTTATGATTTATAGTCTTAAATTCTTGTTACAGTGCAGTTTCAATTTTCTTCATACAAGTGCATCTATAAGTGTATAAATACAAAATACTAAGCATCAGGTTTTTTACAGCTAGTTCATCAAGTTTCATAACTTTGTGGTTTAGGTAGTCATGTGAACACTGTCTTCTCATTGTCTGGAATTGCCTTTCTTAGGTCTGACGTTTTAGGACATTTCCTTCCACAGTTTGGGAAAGACTGGACACATCAGGGCATTGCTAAGCTCTACCACACTATACATGAGTAAGATATGATATCACCCATGATTATCAAATTATTTAACACATTTACATTGTAATGTTTGTAGAGGCACAATATAGAGTAGCCACACAATTCACTCATTATAAACAATGAATTTTTTTTTGTACATATGTATATAGGGTAGCGTCCAACCTGAACCTAGAGATCCACTTTCTTGTAGAACTGAGTGTGTGTGTGTTATTTTACAGGAATGGCTATAAGTTCTTATACTGCTCAGCCCGTGCAATTGGGATGGCTGGTATTACTAGAGGATATTTACAAGGGGTTAATGATAGCGGCACCATTTTACCACAAGGGCCTCTCATGCTCTCACCGAGCAGCCTGCTTTCAGCTTTCCACAGGTACACAAACACACACACACACACACACACACTTCTTTACTTGCTTAACCCAAAGTAAAATTTTATCTAGATGTTACAGTATAAAGCCTAAATACAGCACAGCTTTTTAAATGATTCTGTGCTCTGTTTCCAGGGAGCTGATCGAGAAGAAACCAGAGAAGTTTAAGATCGAATGCTTAACTGACATCAGAAATTTGTTCCCTTCAAACTCTCAGCCTTTCTATGCAGCCTTTGGCAACCGCAGCAATGTGAGCTTTCATGCAATGTTACACTTTTTAGATTTGTATGGTTATTTACAAACCACAGGATATAGATCCTGTTGCGCAAGTGGTTTTAAGCTCTTGCTTTGCTATGTTAACACTACACTGGAGTCAAGCTAATATTGCAAGCTATGTATTGTAAAGAAAGTGCAGCCACAGCGAGGTCTTCAGCAAAGGAACTGTATACAGAATTATTGGATTAAAGGGATACGTTAACGTTAATTCTGTGAAACGTTTGTTTGATACTGATATAATATCAGTATCGTAATAAACGATGTCCCTTTTGTGTTATATTGCGGGTGTGCTCTGTACTTTTTTAACACTGACAGACTGTTAGTCATAGCAGCAAATAGGTGATTAGAAGGTAAAAATATTTTTCTACAAAAGTTTCATACTTCTTCCTCTTACATTCTCTTTTTTTGTGCATTATTTAAATGTCACACTACTGTTTTGCTGGCACTCTTAGCAAACAACATTGGTATACATATTCTATTACAGATTGTGGAACTATTTTTACATATCATGATGCTATTAAGTCTTTGTCACATTTGCCCACCCCATGACAGAATGTTAAAGAAGAGCATATTCTAGTTCTCATCAGTGCTCTCTGTATCAAGTAGTCACACTATAAAAATGTACACTTTAATGGTGTGCATATTTCTTTTGCAATGCATGTAATAAAGTTCAGATTTGTGTATGTGCTTCCAGGATGTGTTTGCCTACAAGCACGTGCAGGTTCCTACATGCCATATATTCACAGTAAACCCTAAAGGAGAGGTCATTCAGGAGCTGACCAAAGGCAACAAGACATCGTAAGTTTATGACTTCACATGTCTTCATCTGGTCTTCATCACGTCTTCCTCTGCACAAGGACCAGAGCCAATGCAGAGTGAATGAATAAATCATTTCAGTTGGAAAGCATTGCTTCTGAACACGACTACTCCAAGCATATACATATACTCTCCGGAATCAAGTTGCATGTAAAGCTGTGAAACTGTAGAAAATACTTTACTCTGTATAAATTACCGTCCTGGACTTCTTCACTGGGTAGGATGGTAAGACTGTTTCTGTGAAATCTTTTCAATTCATCATTGTTTTCAGGACATAAACCTGGAGTTCACCACCCTGTGTCATTTTATAGCATGACAATTCTAAACAGTCAGATTTATGACCTTGGTGAAGAACTGTTTTCTTTTCTTTTTGTGTATGTTTTACAGGTACAGTCGCCTCAGTGAGCTGGTGGATCACATTTTCCCCTTGGTTGACAAAGAGCAAAGTGCTGCCCTGAATTACCCAGAATTCAGTTCCTTCTGCTACTGGAGGCAGCCTATTGCTGAGATTAGTCAAGAAGACATCCTGTTACTCTGATTGGCAGAGACTGAAACACTGTTACTGTTTGTAACGATTCAAACAAATGAAATCAAATGTATCAAATATTTCTCCTTATGAGATCGCAGTAAAATAAGTATATGATTATTAAGCCTATTTCTAGACCTGTGTACTAAGTTTAAGCCTGAAATTGTTCTAAGCTTGTTCTACTGCGGGATGATTTTGCTTCTTTCTAGTATTAAATGCTTGAAGCAGCTGCCAGTAGAACAATACCATTTTAAGCTCTGTTAATATGTCTAGAAATAGTTTTAGTAATCTTATATTTGTTTTAGACAAATTCACCCATATAAAGGTATCTTTATTTGATATAATTTTTTTGCAGCATGTATAGTCGGTCTCAGATGAAAGCCTTAATTCTGTAAATGTGTAGCGTCACAGGTCCAGGGTCCCCAGTTCGATCCTAAGCTCAGGTTAGGTCTGTGTGGAGTTTTGCATGTTCTCCCCGTGTCAGTGTGGGTTTCCTCCGACCTCCAAAAAAACATGCCAGTAGGTTGTCTTACCTAATGCTAAATTGCCCTAGATCTAAAGAGTGTTTAGTGATAAGCTCTGGCTCAACCAGGATAAAGCAGTTACTGAAAATGAATGAATGTACTTAAAGGCCAACCCTAAGCGGGAATACAAATAGTTGCATTTGAAGTCTTGTTTGTATATGAACATATCAAAGATTTGTTGTGGGGTTTTTTTGGTAACTTTTCCTATTTCCATCTTGTTTAACCGGCCTCTCTGTGTAGCGCTGCTGATTAAACTGATTATGGAGAATTGTTGTGGAGAATTATTCTGTTAGTAAGTCATAGTTATAAACAGCATTGCCTGGCCCACTGTAAGACATGAGCTTTGATAACAAATATATTTGATTGCACTTTAGACCAAGTCTAATTTAAAAAAGAAATCACAGGAGACCTTAAAAGGCTTTATTTGTAACTAGAAGCCTGTTTGCACAAGGGTTTGTGCTTGATAGAACATAGATAGTTGGATAGTTAAAAATTTGCTGATTTAATGTTTTCTACTGAATAAGAACATGTTTGTAAACTTGTTTCATTTTGAAATATTCCATCCCATACTGCAATTCCATTGAAATTACAGTGAGGATGGTTATAGATGGTTATATTTTACATAAAGTCTATTACACAGTTTAAACAAGTACTCCCCACACACACTCACACACCGACACACACAATTATTATCTATAAATGAAAATATATTTAATTATCTATAAATGAAATGTACCGATGATTACAGTCTATTGTTTGAGTACTACAAAAAAAGGATAAACTCCAAAAACAGGATTTTGTAGAATGATTGTTTCTCCACACACAAACATTGCATGGCTTATTATTATCGATAAATAAAATCCAGATGCTATCACTGAAAAAACATGTCTTTAACTACTTTCTTTTTGGGCATCAAATCTACTTTCTTTTAGGCAGCCTTTCAAGCATGTTCAAGCCTCACTCCTTCATGGAACACAGATATATTTTAAGAATATAAATAAATCTAGTGGCAATTACTGAAACAATAACAAATCTAATATTTTATTTGCACATACTCTGTAAAGCAAGATAACAATACACTTGGTGAACAGCTGAAAGGAAGTACTTGGATTCCCCAGAAAAAAAAGACCCCACGGGAATGCACAACATTCCCCTGCTGTGAGGTCCTGTTTCATTGATAATGTAAGCGTTGATCATAATGATTTCCAAATTCCAAATACTGGTCTGTGAAAACAATAATGCACATTTTCATTTGGCAAAATTGAGGCAGTTTAATCTTAACACTGTCCTTGTCTACAAATTTGTCATTTTCTGTTGTTTCTTTTTGGAAGATTCTTCACACTATGTAAAATGTCTTTACTTTTAGTAACCGATACAACAATTTAGCACGAAATTACTTAAATTAAATTCAAGAAATTCGAGTTTGGATGTCATTATAAGAGGGTCTTGGCAGTAAAATATATCCTGCTTTTAACTAAGATCTTTAAAATGTAATTCCTGTTTGTGGATACACTGCACACTGATTACTGACATGACTTTAAGGTTTATGCTGATAAATGATTTCGCTGGTTTCTATTTGTGGTTATAAAGTATTCCCTTTGGAAGCTGTCTCTTCATTTGCTAGAATCCTTTTTTTTAATTTAATGACAAATTTAACAACCCCATGAGCACCAAAATACATATTTGCATTCGTATTTTATGTAAATATCATCTTTTTTTTTTTTAGAAGCTGAAGAACTGTGGTGTTAAATGCATACCAAAACTGAAACATACAACCGATCACTTTAATAGGAACACCTGTACATTTATGCAGTTACTCAATCATGTGGCAGCAGCGCAATGCATAAAATCATGCAGATACAGGTCAAGAGCTTCAGTTAATATTCACATCAGATGTGAATCACAGTACCAGATGAGCTGGTTTGAGTATTTCAGAAACTGTTGATCTCTGGGGATTTTCACCCACAACAGTCTCTAGATTTTACACAGAATGTTGCGAAAAACAAAAACATCCTGTGAGCAGAGGGTCTGCAGGCTGAAACACCTGGTTGATGAGAGAGATCAGAGGAGAATGACCAGAGTGGTCTGAGCTGACAGGAAGTCTATAGTAAGTAATAGTAAATAAGCACTCTTTACAACTGTGGTGAGCAGAAAAGCATCTCGACACATCAAAACTTGAGGTTCTTTGCATGATTTTATGCATCGTGCTGTTGCCAAATGATTGGCTGATTGGATAACTGCATAAACGAGCAGGTGTACAGGTGTTCCTATTAAGGTGGATGGTATGTGGTATAACATATTTAACATTAACATTAAACATTAACATATTTATCGACATTTAGCCCCTTTAAAATATGACCCTAAAATCTTATCACTACCTTGATGCATTGTTATTGGCAGCACTACTTGCTTTGTGCATTGATATGGCACTCCAAGAATGAAGTCAGACTCATATGATGCATTCTCTTAGCTTTGTGTTATCTTTTAGCTGACAGGGGATACAGCAGAACTCCACTAAATGTGGAAAGAACCTCGGAGGACGCTGAAATTGCCAGAGTTCCTGATGTCTTTACGACCCCCACCCTCTGACCTTGTCTAAGATCAAGGACGAGGCTGGCAGAGGCAGAGCCTCCGCAGAGACACCCTGTAGAGGCCACACTCTCTGCTCCAGCCGTGTCGAGCTTCTGGATGCTACGATTGGCCACTGAGAGGACTGCTTCCACTCGTTCTCCTTTCTGGGCCATTATCACGACACTCAACAGGTATCGGCCATTAGTGGGCACAGTGAACACACCTAGATAGCATAAACAGAGGTTTATACACTCCTGTACCGGATTTGTCTGCACAGTGTTAATATGAATATTCTGTACTGTGCATGGGTGTGCACCTGTATGTGGGTCATAGTGGCCTCCATCATTCAGCAGCACTCTGTTGAAGCGGATGATGCCAACCTCTTCAGAAAATGGGAAGAGGGTCAGACCAGCCGAAAAGGACACAGGAACACTTACACTCATAGGACCTGGAACACACACCAGCATAAACAGAAAATGCATCTTTACTGTTAAAAATATAGCATAATAGATCAGTTAATAATATAATAGATTAGTTAATGTTTGTACCCATACTTCAATGTACACCACTGCTCAAAGGTAGCAGTGTAGGTACCATGTAGGTACAGAAACACATACAAAATGGTTCTAATATGATTCTAGCAACTATCACATCATCATTACTAAACTGTAAAGAGACTTTCACATGGAAATAAGTCACCATATGGTATACATTAATATTTTTATGTACATTTACATTTTTATATATTTGCTCAATAGGGTTATAATGGTTCCACAGTTAGTCATGGTGTATATCTGAAGTTACCTCACCGTCAACTTTTTCCAAATATCATCAAAATATCACAATCCACTTCTTTACTCCAATGCTTCTCATCCCTTCTGTGTCTGGCTGCGACTTCCCAAACTTTTAGCAATCCCGTCCCTCTGGACTCTGGACCTTATATCACACTACAGCAACCTCTGTTTCTCTACGCAGGGGATATGAACTACACTGAAAACTATTTGGCTGTGTAATCCTCTACATTTCCGAACACATTAAGTTGATAGACCATTCCTAGCACGTTCCTAACTTGATCATACACAACAGCTATCAAATGCACAGAAGAACATGGCGCTTTTGGCTAAGCAGCGTTGTACACTGCTGCACTAGGTAGATTTTTTTTTAAAGCTCAGTGCACTGCCTATCCTCACAGTCACTCTCTCTTTCAGCTTATAATGACAACATAATAAACAACATAATGACAACGTACAGAATTTCAAGAAGTCGTCATTCTCAAAAATATTTTCTTACAGATATAGAAGATATTATCTTTTTTGTTTCCTTTTGGTTTTCGTTATATAGACAAGGATGTACAAAGACACTTTTATACAAAGATTTCATAGGGGAAAAAAAATTGTTCTTTAATTCTCACCACTGGCTTGTTTGTTTTTAAAATGGTCAATTAACACCATGATACCATGAAAATGTGATTTTCTTTAGACTAGGTTATCGAACGATGAAAATTTTACTAATAAAACTTTCCTATTACTCAGTTTAGCTGATTATGCCTACATTAACTGCACTGCTCTGTATGCTGCTACTTGGCAATGGCTACCTTGAAAAAGCCATAAATGAAAAGTACCTGAAAGGATATGAGCTGTAACAGAGACTGGGGATGATGGAGAAAAGCCTGAAGCACACACAGAAAACATGCAAATAACACTGTTAAGGCACTCTAACAAGTTATAATACCGTTAAGACAAATAGCAGTTATACATTATGATGAAAACCATAGTAATGAAATGTAAAAGCTACTCACCTGGAGCTGAAGCATAGCCCTTAACAGGTGTCTTACTGCCATTGCTGCCCTGAGGGGGATGTGATGAAAGCTTGGTTCCAGGTGGCCCTGCTTCTCCAGACTCTAAAACTGGAGCAGCTTTCTCCATGAGAACACTAGAGTCCTCCATACCAGAACGAGCACCTGCACCTAGAGTGAAGAGAGGCGGGAGGAGTAAAATTAGGAGAATCAAGCAGTGAAATGTAATGGCAGTAATGATGGAGTTAACAGGTGTGACCAGGCCTCATTTTACAGACATCAGTCTATTTATTTTCAACAGATCCAAAGCTCCAATCATAGACACACTGTTCACTGTGTGTACAGGGAGTGTTTCTATATTGTGTGTGAGAAAGTTTCTACAATTTTGGCAAAGTGCTTCCACATAAATGTACAGTATTGATCCAGTGACAGTTTATATCAAAAAGATTTCACATATTAATATTAAAGAAAGAAACAGACATGTTACTATCCATGAAATCCATGAAGATAATTTGACGTTTCTTGGGTCTTATAATAATCAATCTATTAACAATATAAAAATTGAAAGATGTAAGTATAGATTGTCAAAATCCATTTGCATGTAACATAAATGTAGTAGTTTTTTCCTTGCTAAAACATGGAAATAATTTTGTGAGGTTTGTTTTTCTTTTCAGTAAAAACTGTGAATTAGTTGTTCATGGCAACTTATATATTTAATGTGGCTTGTTTCCTTCCCTGTGGCACCCACTACAAATATATATATATATATATATATACATACATATATATATATATATAAAACACTAGGTTTAGTAGTTAAAACACTGCATACTGCATTTTGTACTTATCCACAGTGCTGCCGAATTCTCGATTCTGATTGGTCAGAAGGTGTTGACTAATTTTCTATGGCAGCAGCTCTGACAAAATGATACCAGCTCTGTCATCCCTGGAGGACTGGTGGTTAGCCCTCGGCTCTCGCACCACTGAGAGAGAAGGGAACCCACCCCAGCCACTGGGGTTGCACAAAACAGTGCACCCCAAGTACTGGTCCCAAGCCCGAATAAAATTGGGAAGTGTTGCATCAGGAAGTACATCCGGCATAAAAACTGTGCCTAATCAAACATGCGGACCGATGATCCAATGATCCGCTGTGGTGACCCCTAATGAGAGCTTAACTATAACTATATAATATACAGGTCTATTAAACTGTAAGCTTACCTCACCAGCCTGCCTCAATTCCTACATAAACTACTTCACAAATTAAAAACACACATACACTATATTGCCAAAAGTATGTGGACACCTGGCCAATCTCACCCATACATCCCATTCCAGATTTAGTCCCCCTTTGCTGTTATAGTAACCTTTCAACTAGATTTTGGAGCATGGCATTAGTGAGGTCAGGCACTGATGTTGAGTGTCTGTCAGTGCTCCAGTTCATCTCAAAAGTGTTCAATGAGGTTGAGGTCAGGGCTCTGCGCAGGACACTCATGTTCTGTCACTCCAGCCTTGGCAAACCATGTCTTCATGGAGCTTACTTTGTGCACAGGGGAATTGTCATGCTGGAACATGTTTGGGCCCCTTTGTTCTGGTACAGCATACAAAGACATTTTAGACAATGGTGTCCTTTCACCTTTGTGGCAACAGTTTGGGGAAGAACCACATAGGGGTGCGAAGGTCAGGTGTCCACATACGTTTGGCAATATCATGTATTCTCCAAGCTTTCTCATACCACAAATAATTGCTTCTCCAAACGATACACAGTGTCCAGGCATTTTCACAAAAATCTTCATTTAAATTTAATTCAACTCAACCTGGGCAATCTGGAAACTTGCACCTTACCAAGAACAAGACCAAGATGCGTCAATCTTAGCACCTAGGATTCTTATATCTGTAGCTGATGTAGGCATACTGCTAATTCTGATTTGTATTTGGGATGATCCAACACTTATTTACAATATAATATCTTTTATTTTTTTTGCAGATCACGGCAAATTTGCCACAATACCTACAGACAATAATAAGAACCAATCATAAAACTATGTCACTATTAAAACATGCTTCATCATCATTTCTGTTATGGTCTACTGCTCTGGTTGACAAACTAATGATGGCGAAATCTACAGTATTGGCAAACCACAATATTGTACTCCCTTGGTCACAAGCCACAAAAAAGCTGGGAGACCCTGCTTTTTCTGAATACAGGAAGTCTAAAACACATTTTCTGTTTTTCCCCGTTTCCATTCTTTTAATAATGCAGCTAATTAATGCTATGTATACACATAAAGCTTAAATACATAAACCTGAACCTTAACCTCAGCAACCAAAAAGAAACCTTTTGGCACTTTGTTTGTTTTTAAATAAATACAATTTAAAATAAATTAATTAATTACATTTTTAAAAAGTCCCCAGCCAAAAGTCCCCAAAAGGTCAAAACTGTCCGATATTCCTATTCTTGTGGGTACATTTGGTCCCCACCAAAATATTAAAACATGCCCCCACAGTCATAAGCCTGGGTGTTTTCTAACTGCACCCTAGCCAGTAATGAACACTCCACTCTCCACAGCAGTTAGCAATGTGATGATGTACACTGCTGCTTGCTTTTCAGGCAACACTTACTATGATATAAGACTGAGTCAAACGAGTGACCACATTACTGCTTATTTATGGTTAGTCTCTCTCTATTACCCTCTCTAGGGGCTATGAGTATGCACTTGGCATGGATATAACGTGGGAGGTAAGAAGAAGGAGAGGCACAGAGAAATTAAGTGAAGTGTTTCGAGGAGGAACTTTGCATTTTGCTCCTCTGTGATCACAGTATCGGGCACACAGCTGGACTGAATTATCTCCAGCCACATAAACACGGATTGGGTTCAAATATTTACGAAGAATATATATATATATATATATATATATATATATATATATATATATATATATATATATATATATATATATATATAAAATGTATGTATGTACACTGCCCTCCAAAAGTTTGGAAATGCCTGAACAAAATAGGGTTTTTGGGCAATATCAGCATAAATCCTCTTTAGTTAGTGACCATTTTGCATTGATAATAAGGGACAACACTAGGCATCCGAGCAGTCAGTTTATTCAAACATTGACTTGATATATTACTCCAAGCCTCCTGGAGGATTGCCCAAAGATGATT
>CM040978.1:19518732-19569842 GCA_022985145.1 Pangasius djambal
TCTTTGGGCAATCCTCCAGGAGGCTTGGAGTAATATATCAAGTCAATGTTTGAATAAACTGACTGCTCGGATGCCTAGTGTTGTCCCTTATTATCAATGCAAAATGGTCACTAACTAAAGAGGATTTATGCTGATATTGCCCAAAAACCCTATTTTGTTCAGGCGTTTCCAAACTTTTGGAGGGCAGTGTATATGTAATTAAAATACTGACACTGTACAACACAAATTTAGAAATGTAGAATATTCTGTATGTAGAAGATGTAGATCATGACCTTTAATATAATAAATCTGTTATCAGTGACAGTGTATGTTATTCAAATTACATGGTTATATTAATGTGCTTGTTCTATCATGTTATCTTTTCTGTAGTGAACAGCTCATTCATTGGGACTTAGATTATTCTGGTGGCTGCTCCACAATAATAATAAGGCTAATTCTAAACAAATTTGAAATAAACATTTGATATGGTTACATTTTCTGTAAGGAGACATTTCTTTAACATTTAGGGAAGGAGTGTTGAGTGTCAGTGCTTTGTAATGGCCAATAAGTTTCCCATCACAGGAAAGTATTTGGGACAGGAGAACTTCAGGTTTCTCTCTAACATGATAAGCTGCATTTTTCTTTTCATATTGATTTAAGACAGAAGGAAAAAGAGAGACTGGTGAGAGAACAACAAAGGCTTCTTCTTCTTCTTCTTAAATGATAATAACTAGTCTTGGAGATGTTCCATAGCATTAAATGTAACTATAAATGGTTAAAAAAAGCAAATTGCTGTGCTATACCAGGAATAAAGCACCTCAGGGTATGCTGTTATAGGAAAATAATCAACTTTGGTGTGGTAATGACCTTCCGCTTCGCATTGAGACTATCACTGATTATTTTCTTATAACAGCACACTCTGTTGCGTTTTATTCCCTTTTGTTTTGTTAATTTCCCCATATGCAACTTCTTTCATGCATACCTGTATATTGCGGCATGTTGGTGGTTCCATGCTGCTTCCCCTCTGAGGTGTGTGTATTTTCTCTCAGTATGCTGATGTCTGTAGAGTGAGTGAGGACAGTGCTGTTGAGCTTTCGGACACAGTTCCAGAGGCCATTGACATGTTTGTTGAGTCCATCTTTAATTCTGTTAAGACTGTCTGACATTGGCTCCAATCTGCCACAGACTCGTTCAGCATTGGCCACCCTTCCATCCATTACAGACAACATCTCCTCCACTTTTTTGGCTGATTCTTGGTTCCTCCCACAAGCTTCCTCCAGTTCACCTAGTTTGTTATACAGACCGTCCATATGACTTTGATGACTTACGGACTCATTGAGAATTCGGACTAAGCCCTCCAACTGTGTAACCTGCTGCATAAGAGCGCTCACCTCGCCCTGCAGACTCTGCATCTGTTTTTCCATCTCTAATGTATTTTGGCTATCTGTTGGTATGGTGTGCATTTGCATGTCTCCAAAGACCTGTAGAGCTGCACTGATCTTGCTCTCCAGAGTTTTGTTTTGTGCCTCCTGTTCCTTTGCCCGCTCACTTCTTAACTTTTCCTCAAGTTTGAGGCAGTGCTTTTCTGCACTCGTTTCTGCTAGGCTAAACCTTGTGTTCAGTGCCTCCTCTAAAGCCTTCTGTTGCTTGTTTGTTGCATTTACAGCACTAGCCAAGCTCTGATGCACATTCTTCAGACTCTGGATCTCATCTTGAAACTGTGCGACCTCCAATCCTTTAGAAGTGCTGTTTGAAACAAGGTGCCTCAGGTCCTGGATTTCCTGGCGCAGGTCAGCCTCTTTGGATTCAAGGAGCTCAGCAAGACTTAAGTAGGAGTTCTCCTGTTCCTCACAGTGCTCTTTGACTGACTCCACTTTGTAGTCACAGGAGTTCTTCAAATCAGCCATCTTAATGTCCATTCCTTCCATCAGCTCCACACGGAGAGCTTGAAGTTTTTCATCAAGGTAAGCCTGGCAAGGGCACTCAGTGGCCAAGGCAGAGGAAGGGAGTGGAATTGGGGTACCACTGGCTGCCTCTTTTAGCTGGCTCATCTGGCCTTCAATCTGCTGGAGCTTAGCTTCCAGGCCCTGAATGGTGTTGGTGTTGGTGCTGATTGTGTTGGAAAGGTGGGTGACCTGATTCTGAAGCTCATCAGGAACTTGAGAAATTGTCAAATCTGAGGGCAGCACGATGCTCTCAGTGCCTCCAGTTAGTGCATCCTCTGGTTGTCGCAGATGGCCGAGTAGGTTCAGGATTATCTTGCTTGCATCTTCTTGCAGATCTAGACGCAAGTTAGCATTGGCAGTAGTCATGGCAGCCTGCATGTCAAGGACTGCTTGAGAAAGACGCTGTACTTCTTCTTCTAACTCTCGAACTCGACGACTATCATGTTGACCCTCCTGTCTTCCAGACTCTCCACCCTCAGTCCAAGGGTGCCTGATTTGTTCACTTTGCCCAGGTTGTGTCCAAGGATGAGCATCAGAAGAAACATCTGGTCCTAATGGAGGAAACATTAAGATTATTAAACATATTACCTTTTTTCTATTTCTGAGTAACTGTATACTCAGAGATCAGAATGAATAAAACCAAAAACCACAAAATCTTTAAGTGCTCAGGGAGTATCAAAATTAAGAAAGGTCTTCATAGCTCCTTGGTGTCCTACTTTCCCTGATTTGACATCTACAAGGCTTCAAAAGCTTCTATTGCTCAGGACCTGGGTTCATGCCCTACCGAGCACACTCTGTTGTGGTTTGTGGACAGATGGCAGATCTGGTTGTGGTTCCTGGAGAACTTGAGAAGGTGACAGAGCATCCTTGAACTCCATGCAGTCATAACCACGGTAACCTGGGCAACACCTCCACTCCAGCTCAGTCACCTGCTTGTAGCCCACCTTGTATGTTGGTCTTGTGTGAACGCGGTATCTAAATACACAAATAAGAAATTATCAATTAATTAAAGACAGACTAGTCAAAATATGATATGTACAAGACAATATGTAGTACAGCACAAGCTAGAGATATTCATGTGATTCTAATGTAGATGTTAAAGTTACCATGTTGTCTATAAATTCTAACATTCCAATACCCCATGGAGGATAATTATGAGTTTTTAGCCTTTGGAGGGTTATAAACTGCACCTGATCTGCTGTGGATGATCGCTCTGTCTGCATAGGCATTCATGAGCCCTTATGCATACCATACACAAATAAAAATGTTTAAGGAGAAGCAGTGCATGACAGCAATACATGGCACATAATTCATTCTGATTTAATTCAAGTCTGACGCACATCTGGAGAGCAGCTTTCAAGGCAGGGGGCAGTGATGTGTGTGTGTATGTGTGTGTGCGCGTGTGTGTTTGAGAGAGCGAGAGAGCGAGAGCGAGAGCGAGAGAGAGAGAGAGAGCGAGAGAGAGAGAGAGAGAATGAGCTCACACACAGCACTTGCAAAATGAATGCCAGAAGTCAACCGTAAAACTCACAGAGGACAAGTCATTTGTGGATGCCTTACATAAGTGCTTCCTATATTTTTCCATCTCCAGGACCATTTAACCAATCAGTTTTGACTTAGAACCCCACCCAGAAAAGAATTCATATGAAATATAAAACTTCAAGTAAATTCATTTGACATTAAAGAGGGAAAGATCACTGTCATTTGAAACATAACCAATTATCAGTTCACATAACTACATTGACGGAGTTAGTTGGATGTAATCCTGGACATAATTATTATAGTAAAAGTTTTTTTTTTTTTTTTTCAAGCGTTATCGACATTAGACAATTTCCTTTTTTCATTTGAATCCAGCATCACTGCAAGAATCCCTGGCAGATCCCTTGACTTCAGTGTAAGTTTGGCTGCTTTAGCTGCGGTTCTCGCCACATTCCTCATATCTACAGTGTCCTCTTAATATTGTCATAAATATGTTGGCTACCAGAAGACATTAGCAACCCACTACTTAAAGAGTAACCAATATGGCTGATCTGGCTATGCTGTGATGTCTATCCCTAAAGGAATGTCCTAAAGGTCATCTACCCTGACCTTAACTTAGGTCATTTCCTGCAATGGAAATGACGGAATCTGTTATATGTAGCCACATACATGTATTAGGTGAAAAGTCTGTTTCTGTCTTTTGTCAACCAGTGTGTAGCAGCAAGTGTGTGTTTCTGGGAGAGAGAGGGGGAGGAAATAGTAAGTAATAATCTGGTTACTCACATTTGCGCAATGTGACACCAAATGTAGTCAATCAAATGTAGTCTGATGCCCTAGGTTTGCACAAGGTTTTTTGTTGCAGTTGTGGAAAAACCACAACCCACCATTATCAAAGTTATTATATTTTTTATTAAGTTCTTATAGTTCTTATATTAGCCAATGTGACTGAAAGGGTTTAAATCTCAATACCACACAAAACAAGTATTCCCCTAATTAATGTCAAATTCTAAGCACAATTTTAATATTTTCTGTAAGTAGAAAGTTTAGAAATAAAAAAAGCTATATTGCTTCAATAAACAGCTAAAATATTATTATACAACATTTAAAAGAGTCCCTGCCTGCCAAACATTTGAGAGCCCTTGGTTTAGGACACAGTACGAGTATAATCTACAAAAATGGCCTGTAGCTGAATGCCTCCCATAGTTTAAAGGCAGATTGTACCAGAAATCCACAAGTTATGTGGATGTTGTGGCTCATTCATGAGTGGGAACTGGGAGAATCAGTTTGAACACTTTTCCACTTTGTAATTCCCACTCAGAAAATCAATTTCTCAAGAGGCCAGACTTTTCCAGGTTGCTGTTCCAAAGATTCAACATGGCTGAAGTCACATTGAAAAGTCAAAACAATAGTGGGTTTTAGGCTGATTTTTTTTTCTAGATTAAAAAAATAAATAAATAAAATCCTATAAAGATTTTCTGATGTGCTACTACATAAATTAGTACAGTATAATGTAGATTAATTAAGAAACAGCTTCTTGCACGTCTACTCTTTTTTTATATTGGTGCGTGAAGTCCAAAAGATTTAGTATTCACATAGCAGCATAACAAACAAATTTTTCTATGCATCCATTTCCGCAGAGGTTGTGTGAATGTTCTGAGGTGGGTAGTTCTGAGTCAATAAATACAGAACTCCCCATTGTCATGAATGCAGCATAGTTCCAGTTTAAACTTTTTAAACTTATAAATGCAGTGCCTGATATTTGAACGAAATCAGTTTAAAAATGAGAACTAACTCTATCATCATTTGACGCATACCGATTTGGGCATGCAGGTTATTTTTGGTCATACAAACTTCCATAGCTTCACAGGTCTAGGACAAATCAAAAGTAGCAAATGTCACACATGACTTGACTGATCAACTACATTTTTGGCAAGGGGAAATTAGTGTTAATTTGATTTCTTGCCACACTATTCCTTTAATGATTCATGTGATTTAATAAGATTTATCCTTTGTAGTAGACAGAGCTAAAACGAACAATGCAGAACCAGTAAGAACACACTACTTCTGCTAAAGCTGCCTGAATTCAGAGTAAAGTATCATCCAGCATGAATCTCTGGCCTCTTCATTACTTGAGAACCCAGGTGACCAATAAAACTGTGTGTACCTACGCATATGTTCTAGGGGAACTTACATTCCAGTTTGAGTACAATGGGGCTGATGTGCAGGACAGGGTGCATTGTTGGACTCCACACTTTCTGTCATTCCCAGCACAGCGCATGTCACGTTCTTGTGCACTACGAAGGCACACCAGTTTCTGTGCCACAACATGGAAAAAGAACCGGCAAGAAATAATGCAGTAATGACATCAAGGCTATATAGTAAGACAATAAGAACTAAAAAATAGCTACATGAAGTCATTGTCATGTCACATTAAGGTGACTATATGCTATGTTCATAGATCGGTTTGAACCAAGCTGTGCAATAATTCAACAGTAGTGCCTATTCAGCAAAATTAAAAGCTAAATCTAATAAACAGTTATCATACTGCCCCACAGTAAACTATGGTAATATTATGGTCTATCCATGGTTAGCATGTAATATAGCACAACAGTGTGTTTACTGTATATGTATATAATGTGTTATATAGTAAAACAAAGCAGTGTTCCAGACACTCTCAGAAATAAAGGTACCCAACTTTTTTTTCTTTTTTTTTTGTCTCTTGGCTTAGTAACATGAAGGTTACATCTTTTAGTGTCTGGGAAGGTGTATGGGGTGAACCTTTAGTTAGCGTTTAGAGTAAAGCTTTAGTGGTAAAGGTACTTTAGTGGTCCTTAAGGTCCAATTATGTACCTTCAATCATTTTTAAAGGTATAAAGACATACATTAGAGGTACAAATGGTGTATGGTAGTATGATCGACGAGGAAAAGTAAAGCTTATTTATTTCTGAGAGTACAGAAAAAAGGATAAACAAATTGTCTAAAGGTCTGCATTCAGCTGCTCAGCACTTCTTTACAGTAAGCATTAAACTTTCATGCACTCTCAGAAGAAAAGACACTCACTTGCTGCGTGGTTTCGGGTTCGAGCTGGAATACGGCGCGCCCTGGAATAAACTGTATATCGACGGAGTCCCGCAGCTTAATGAAAAAGTCAGCATGAGAATAACTACAGACGGCAGCATGTAGCAAACACACACACACTTCATCTTAACACAGCCTGGAAGGTAGTAGGAGAGAAAAGTCCAAGCTGATGGTGGTGTGTGAGGCTGAATGTTGCTCTCTCTGTGTGTGTATGTGTGTGTGTGTGAGTGAGTGGTACAGATGTTTAAGCTCTCCACCCCCGCAGGTTTTACTGCAGCATTATTAACACACACACTGCTTCTGTCCAGCTCCCATGATCCCCAATTCTCCCCATACAATCCACCCAAAGCTCTCTCTCTCTCTGTGTGTGTGTGTGTGTGTGTGTGTGTGTGTGTGCAGTTCCAATGTTCCATCTGAGTTTCACATAAAACCACGACTTCATTAGATTCATCAGTCTGCAGCCCCTATGGAGTCATTTCTATGTGCGCATGCGCAATTAGACATCCTTCTGGTCAACATTAGATAACAAACTTCACGAATGCAGTTCATTTATAATCGTCCAAATAACGTGACAACCAGGCTGGTGGGATCCCTTCTTCATTAAAACAACGAGTGGCAGTTCACAGCTCATCCACGCATGGGAACGAGATCTTTAAGTCGTGGCCACAGCTTTCGTAAAATGTGTAATGCCCACAAGAAGGAGATGCGCTTTTCTACAAAAAAAACTCAGAATAAGTTCTTCTTCTTTTCATCTAGGAAAGAATGATGCTGTCACATCAGACTCACTCACCACTAGGATCCTGTTCCCATGCATTATTTTTATTAAAAGAAGGGAAGTCACCAGGGGGCTCCATCACAACAGCCCAATATACCACTTAATACTGAGCAAAAAGGCGAAGGGATGAAGAAACTTCTGCTGATCTGTGCACTGATTTAAACCAAATCACCCACTACAGAGTAATTACTGTCTCTACAAATGTCTCCAAGCATGCCACTCAAGCAGTTCAAGACAGAATTGGTGGTAAATAAATAAATAAATAAATTGTGAACATCAAGATTTAATCCATTAAGGCTAATTTTGAAAATCTAACTGGAAGTAAACATGTCAGATAAGACTATTTAGGGCCCAAGCACTGAAAGTGTTTTCCCAAGGATGATGATGATGATTATTATTATTATTATTACTACATTTAACATGCCCTTAACATGCTCAAAAACTCATGAAATTTGGCACACACATCAGAGTCGTCGGCCATTAGACCCGAGAAAGGGTAGCACATGGGCGCGATGGTGCATGAACCTGGTCCATATATCATACATACTTGTACGAAACTCAGTAGACACATGGTTCTCATCGACCCGAACAACTTTCGCACTGATAATCAATAGCTCCGCCCAACAGGAAGTCAGCCATTTTGGATTTTGTTGGAAAGTGCATGGTGAACTTTTAAATACTCCTTCTAATTGATTCATGTGATTGTCACCAAACTTGGTCAATAATAAGCCAGGACTTTGAGGATGCTGAATTGTGAAGGGTTTTTCTGATATCTCGAGTGGTTTCGCCATGGCGAGGCAATAAATTTATGGCGAAGAAAGGGAAACAGGAAAAGCCTCATATCTTCTGAGTGCATCGAGTGATTTAGATGAAGCTTGAGCTGTATGTTTGGTCCAGGGGGCTGAGCACGCGCATGTGGCTATTGTGAGTCTCAGTCATAGCGCCACCAACTGGCAGCAGGAAGTGTGTGACTTAAAACAGGCCTTTAAATAGTCTTCTTATATTTACCCGAATCACTTCAAACTTGGTCAGAGTAGTGTCGAGACAGGGCTGATGTAAAATTGTGAAAGGATTTTTGAGATCTTAAATAGTGTTGCTATGGTGACGCATCAAACTTGAATACACTTTTCGGGTGTTCTGAGGCTCGTAGCATGCTTAGAAATTTCATGAAAGTCAGCACACACATCAGAGTTGTAGTCCGTTAGGCGTAAACAAAAGCTAAGACATGGGCGTGGAGGGGGCTCTGTAGTGCCCCCTTTTCACTAAAGTGGTAGGTGAAACTGACCCCACAGTCACCAAACTCGGTACATATACTGTTCTCATCAAGCCTGACAACTTTCAAGATGACAGTCATTAGCTCCGCCCAACAGGAAGTAGATCATCCCGGATTTAATGTAGATTTTTTGAAAATTGCAGGCTCTGAATTTTTAAATACTCCTCTAAAGAGATTCATGCAATTCTCACCAAATGAGGTCAACATTACGCCAAGACACTGAGGATGCTAAAGTGCGAACGGATTTTTGATATCTCAAACGGTGTGGCCACGGGGAGGGATTAAATTAATGACAAAAAAGGGAAACAGGAAGAGCCTCATATCTTCTAAGTGCATCGTCTGATTTAGATCAAATTGGTGTTGTATGTTTGGTCATGTGCTCACTACACATTACTTCACTACAATTAATTAATGGCTTATAAGGATAACAACATATATCTCTTATCTTCTTCATGCATTATATTACCAAATATGAGCTGTATGTTTGGACATGGGAGCTGTTGTAAAGCCTTAGACCTGGGCTTAACCTAACAGATCAGTGCAAAACGAGTTACTCTACAGCGCTCGCTTCACTATGCATTGTTTTCATACAACCACTGGGTGGCAACTGCACAGTAGTGCTTGGGCCCATCATCGCTGCTTGCAGCTATATTAAATGATTGTGTTCAGTAATTAAAGGAGTCTGTATTAAGTAAAAACATATATTTTCCTTTTTTCTTCAGATACAAAAACATACAAAGGTCAGAGTGGACATGGTCCATAACTTAATTTCCCTTTCCATTTAAATCAAAGAGAATCAGTTTGACATACAAAATATGTAACGGTAGTAGTTACTTTATATATAACTAATAAAAATGCTCCAACTAAAAACAGGTACTAAAGACAGAAAACAGAAATACACTCTTTCACTCTTTGATAGAAAATATTTCACATTTAACATAAACGTCTTTTTCTAAAATTCTGTTGCAGCAGTTTATATAAACACTTTATTCTCTGATTATTTTACATCTTGGTCTGAGATGATGCCATTTAAGAATCTGTAAGAGAAAAAAGAAACAAGTGAATATGCTGACACAAGTATTAAAAATGAGTTATTATAATATCATTTTTTGACAGTTCTGACATTACAATAGTTAAGACACTCATAAATCTCCATTAATGGAAAATTCAGTCTTTAGTCTAGTGCAAAACTGTGTCAAGTCAGTACAATCTGGCTAAACAAAAATCTTAGAAATCCGATTAGTGGTACAACAACTCATTTAACTGGACACATAAATCACAGTCCAGTAATTTGGTTCCCACAAGGAAAGGAATTTGCTAAAGGCACCATTAGCCTCTACCCTGTACCATCAGCAGTGGCTGTTTATCTCTTCTACCATCTCACTTTCAGCCAAATGGGCTCTGTGATCTTCAAGCTCCACTGCATAGCTTACTTAGTACTGGGAAAACATTGAGTAGTTAATGCTAATGCTGCACACACTGGTCTACTGTTGAAGCTCCCATGCACATTATCAGAATTTTTATGGACTAACACACATCAGATTCATACCCAGTAGTTTGCGGGTTTTACGTCGAATCCTTTTTGCCGGAAGGGACTCATCAACCTCGTCTTGAAGGTTTCGTTTTACTGAACCGGGAGAAGTGCGTACAGGAGTGCTGGCTGTAAAGAAAGCATAAGTTTGAGCACGCAAGCACACAATCAACTCATCTAAATGCTTTACTGCTTTTTATCTGTCTGTCAACTATTTTACTGCAGGACCAACATGGTCATTATTACATGGCTGCTTAAGAACTTAAAACAGAGACAAACTTTTAAAAAAATTGTCATTTCTACATCTACAGTCTCGGAAGGAAGCATATATTTACTACATAGACAAACACTACACACACCACACTCCAAAAATACACATACACATACAACCCCTCATGCACTCACTAAGTTTTTTCTCGATGTCTCTGAGCTCCTTCTCTTGCTGTTGGAGCTCCTGCTGCTTCAGTTTCATCTCAGGACTCTGCAGATACTCCACGTGGTGGTCGTAATCAGCCTTGACCTTCAGTGCATTTTGTACTGCTATAGAGTACTGCTGCAGAAACTCTACACACACACACATACACACACCACACACACTTTAGTCAGTTCTGCTATAGTTCTGGTTGTCTAAACATATTAAAACTTTGTACACAGAGAGTAAGCACTCTTCTCTTTTTTGATGTTGTGATGGTGCACTTGCATCAGGGCCATTCTGTCAGCTGGTATCTGATCATAAACTGAATCCATTAGCCTTAATTCCATTTTAGAATGGCATGTAGCTATCCACGATCAAAGCGTGACACTCAGTGTGTGAGAAAGATCACACTTAGCTAGTGAGGTTTGAGACATCTTTAAGCGGACTGACTGTATTGTTAAACTGAGAAATTAAAACATTTCCATGTTGTTTTGGTAAAAATATATCCTTACAACCACATCTCAGTGGAATTCTCCTGGTAAAAGTACATTTTGTCAGACCGTCTCTGCTCAATGATAGGATACATTTAGTGTCCCTAATTTTTCCAATATGCAATGTATGCTAAGAAAAATTATGTTAAAATATGCAATTTCAGAAACTACAAATTATTCATTTCTCATTTCCCAGGTGTTTTCTGTGTCTATAAATTTCTAGATTATTTGACTGAGAACCCTGAATGTATTTCTACTGCAAAAACAAACAGGGCAACCAGCATGAAGTTACCACTAGCGTGCTCAGTTACAACAAGCTGTGATGTATTGTGAGCCACACAGGGCCTCTAACTACAGAATTCTTGAATATCATGACAGCAGTTGATGTGACTGATGCCACAGGGCATGCTTTTCCTGGGTGATATGCTTGGGGGTTGCCATTGTTGAGGGCAAATCTGAGTCAGCAAGGACTACTGCAATGCACTTCTGAAGTAAAATACTATGAGGCCGAGTTTTGAAATATGGGACACACGGCGGGCTAGTAAACCTTTTACATACATATAATAAAATATAAAATAAGATTTTTGGCTTTTTGCATCGACACAGAGCTGCCAGGTTATTAAGTACTCAACAGATGCAACTAATAAACTGGCAGCTTAGTATATATACACACGAGATTAAAACAAAAGGGTTCATATACACTATTTACTACTTAATAAAATGCCAGTGGAAATTTACAAAAAGCAACACAACAATGGTGCAGGCAATGAGCTCAGGTCACTGTCTGGGTGGAGTTTCCCATATTCTCCCCTTGTACATGTGGGTGTCCTCTGGGTTCTCCGTTTACCTCCAGACTCCCAAAAATTTGTAGGTGGATTGG
This sequence comes from Pangasius djambal, assembly GCA_022985145.1. Lineage (NCBI taxonomy): Eukaryota > Metazoa > Chordata > Actinopteri > Siluriformes > Pangasiidae > Pangasius > Pangasius djambal. The sequence continues at coordinate 19,530,580 of CM040978.1, forward strand.
CTATGCTAGATTCCCCCTAGGTGTGAATGAACGTGAGAATGTATGTGTCCTATGACCAGGGTGTATTCCCGCCTCGTGTTCAGTGCTCCTGGGATAGGCTCCGAATTCACTGCCAGGATAAAGCAGTTACTGAAGAATGATGAATAGACATTTCACCATGTGAAAGGTTTTCCAACACCACCATATTTTTGGGCATATACACATAAATAGGACTGAAATACAGCACTGCAATAAAAAAAAATACAAGATGTTGGGTAATCATACACATTCAGAAACAATAAGCTTGAATTGAGAAACACACTTGACAGACCTCAGCCAATACTGAGGCCACAAAGGGAAGAATGTGATGCAGATTTAAAAAAAAAAAAGTTTCAACTAAGGAACTGAGTAATTCTAAACTGGTTTCTTCAAAAACAGAGTATCCACAGGGAGGAGGCAGGTGAGACAATGACACAAAGCAAGAGCAAGCCAGTGTCTAAACAAGAGAGACATCTGAGCAGTTAGTGTTACCCTTCTGCTTGCATATGGTGTAAAATTCTTGAGGCAGTGGTGCTCCAAACACATGTCCTCTCAACTTCTCTGTTGGTGGAGCCTTGTTTTGTAAACCACCAAACTTCCCATTGCTACGGATACGGTCCCCTTGCCGTGTCAGCAGAGTAGGGCACTGCACCTTACTCTGGACAACCTGTCAATCAGACACACACACACACACACACACACACACACTCTTGCTTTAAAAAATACTGCATTTATATGTGTGTTTTAACCTGTGTGTTAGTAACAGAATCATCTTATTTGGGCAACTATGTGGAAAGTAACTGCGGTAAATGGTTACAGCGGGTAGGGCCATTGATGTAGACTTCATCAGGGCCGTGATTTTCTTTTTACTATACTTTACATAATTTTTATTTCCACAGTGTTTTACACATAGAAATAATACTAATTCTAAAAGTAATAGCAATAATAAGAGCTGATTGCCTTCAATGGTAACCTAGCAAAAACATGCGTTTTCAATTTCACTTATTTTTTAGTTAAAAACAAATTGTCAGAATACAAATAAAATTAGGATTAGAAATTAAGGCTAATTAATTGAACTGTGAGCAAAGTGTAGACCCTGGCAAGTCAAGTAAGGGGAAAGGAAATGAGTATGTCTCAGTGCTCGCAGAACTTCAAGGTACGCTCACACATACATTGATTTTATCACTTCGCTAGCCACTGTACTATGAAGTTGCCAGAAGATGTTCCTACTACTGGCTGCCACTTTTGACAACAAACCAGTTTTCCTGCTGCTAAAATTAAACATTCTGGAGGGAGAGCGTTTGTATATAAAATTCACCTATGTATATATGTATCATGTCATACAAGATGAAGGAGAAGCAGTGGTTGATCTTTGCCATTGCGGCCATCTATCTGCGGCGAAAAAGCAAACGCCAAATCTCTTAGCTTATGGCCTTAGCGCATTTAAAGCCACGGATTACATACACTCTACTGTCTTCACTCTCGTTGGTGTTCACTGCACCAAGTCACTCCAAATTTGCGTAAAGTTAAAATTCTCTCAAATTTGTCGGATCTCTGGACACGCTTGAGAATACCTGTGTGTGTATGCAATTTTTAATGACCATGCCCGCTGATACTGCACTGTGTGCTCAGGTCGGCCATGCTTGTGCTCTCTATTAAAGATGCCCTCTATTTGTTTGCACAGTCATTATTTTTATTTAGAATTTATGTTCACATAAATGAATACTACTTAAAGCCATAGGATGCTTTTTGTATAGGCTAGGCATGCTATCAGTTTGCTTCATTTCCTGATATTTACATCTAGATGTGTTAAACAACTTAGAACATGGCACCTTGGGTAGCAGACCACCCAATTTCTGTGAGCAAAAGTTTAGGAACAGATAGTCAAAGTAAATTAATAAAAAGTAAGTAAAAGTTTATAAGTGAATAACACTGAATATTTGGTTGCATATCCCTTGCTTGCAATAACTACATAAAGCTTGTGATCCACTGACATCACCAAACTGTTGCATTCATCTTTTGTGATGCTTTTCCAGGCTTGTACTGCAGCTTCTTTCAGCTGTTGTTTGTTTTGGGGGGTTTTCTCCCTGCAGTGTCCTCTTCAGGAGGTGAAATACATGCTCAGTTGAGTTAAGGTCTGATGTTTGACTTGGCCAGTCTAAAACCTTCCACTTTTTTCCCCCTGATGAAGTCCTTTGTTGTGTTGGCAGTGTGTTTTGGGTCATTGTCTTGCTGCATGATGAAGTTCCTCCCAATTGGATTGGATGCATTTCTCTGTAAATTGGCAGACAGAATATTTCTGTAGACTTCTGAATTCATTCTGTTGCTACCATCATGAGTTACATCATCAATAAAGATGCAGTAAGTTCCAGAAGCAGCCATGCAAGCCAAAGCCATGACGCTACCTCCACCGTGCTTGACTGATGAGCTCGTATGTTTTGGCTCATGAGCAGATCCCTTCTTTCTCTTTGCAAATTCCAATCTGGCCTTCTGATTCTAACTTCTGATGAATGGTTTGCATCTTGTGGTATGGCCTCTATATTTCTGCTCTCAAAGCCTTCCTCGAACAGTGGATTGTGATACCTTCACCCCTGACCTGTGGAGGTTGTTGGTCATGCCACTGACTCTTGTTTTCTGTTTTTTCTTCACAGCTTGCAAAATGCTTGTCATCAACAGATGTCGTTTTCCTTGGCCCGACTTGTTTGTTGTCTGGTTGTTAGTACATCAGTGCTTTTTTTCTTTTTCAGGACATTCCAAATTGTTGTACTGCTATGCCCAATGCTTGTGCAATTGCTCTGACTGATTTTCTCTCTTTTCTTAGTATCAAAACGGCTTGCTTTTCTCCCATAAATAGCTCTCTGGCCTTCATGTTGGTTTATCCTTTTTAACAACAAATGCAGTCTTGACAGAGAAACCCAGGGCGCAAACCAAGATCAGAGCTAATAAACAATCGATCTAACAGGGCACACCTGGGCAACAAGAAACACCTGTCAGTCACATGTTCCAGTATTTTTAATCAGAAATGGGCACGTTCAAACAAAAGATGCCATGTTCGAAGTTGTTTAACACATGTAGATGTAAACTATGATTTACAAAAAATGTATGATGTTTCTTTTAACCAGCAGAAAAACTAGTTTTAACTCTTACTGAGGTCTGTTACTGTGGTAACACATTTAAACATCAGGCACAGGCCTATGTGTATTCAATACAATTTTGATAATATTAGCTCCGAATGATTCAGTCATGGCCTGACGGTTAGAGAGTCGGACTTGCAACCCGAAGGTGAACCTGAAGGTCACAGGCTCGAGTCTTGGGCCGGCAGGGATTGTAGGTGGGGGGAGTGAATGACCAGCGCTCTCCTCCACCCTCAGTACCACCATACAAAAAAGCTGTTCACTGCTCCGGGTGTTCACGGTGTGTGTGTGTGTGTGTGTGTGTGTGTGTGTGTGTGTGTGTGTGTGTGTGTGTGTGTGTGTGTGCGTGCGCGCACTTGGATGGCTTAAATGCAGAGCACAAATTCCAAGTATGGGTCACATACTTGGCCACACATTAAAGCAGGTTCTCATCAGGTTAAATACGGCCATACTTTAATTATTTTATTAAGTAAAACTTGCATCTTGTTGTTGTGTGACATTTAAGGACAGAAATCTTCCTCCCACAAACACACACACACACACACACACACACACACACACACACACACGTATGCAGGCACAAGAATATATACTTACCCCCTTGCGGTAATGGTTAGCGGAATCCAAATCGTCCACTAATATGGTGTCTCCAAGAAGATTGGAGAAGACTGTTCAAACAAACAAATCGTTACCACAATCATACAATCTCCCTTTCTCTCTCTCTCTCTCACACACACACACACACACACACACACACACACACACTTACTACTATGAAATCACATACTATTTTTCAAAATACATACTATTTTGAAATCATTGGGATCCCTGGTGGAGCCTAAAAGGCAGTTTATGCAATGATTATCATGCACACACATGGGGATTACCTTTTTGTTACGATCGTGCTTATTACCTCTATCAGAAGAGAGAAAATGTAGTGTGGCAAAGAATGTAGAAAAAAAAAACAAAAAAAACAAAAAACAATGTTTTCTACATACATAAACATAACTATGAATCCCTGTAAATACCAAACATATAAGCATCTGTAACTACTGAAATCTAATTCCCAAAGAGTGTGACACACACACACACACACACAAATCTAAAATTACAGACAAAGAACACTATTGTGTGTTAGTGCAGAATCCAGACTCCAGGGGCTCCTTCAGAGTAATACTTATATACATGCAGCATTTTCTAGTTACAAAGTTATCCTTGCACTCCCCAGAACACAATTACCCCCAGCCATAGAAGCAAATGATGGCAGCCCCCACACTGGAGCTGTCATCTGGAAACAATCTGGGAGGGGAAGTGAGTCTACTCACACAGCAGAACATCATGCTGCATAACATTACACAACAGAAAGGGCAACTGTTATAAAAACCCAACACAGTGGGAATACTACAGCTACTAACCCATTCAAACCCACACCACCCTAGATGACTCAAACAGGAATTAATGACTCAGCTCTGACTTAAATCTGTCCATCATTTATGGCTTTGAGTAGGCTAAAGAAGTGTGAGCCTAGTCATGTGTGTGGCGTGCTGCTCTGAGAACTCACCCATTTTGCAGCTTTCGGCATGCTCAGGAAAAATGAGCAGATCTCTGACAAACACAGGGTTTCCTAACGGACGGAACAAACTTTGACCATTCCTGATGTGGGGCAATGGCCTAACACGAAACACACACATGCACATAAAATCAGTGACAAACAACATGAGGAAAAACTAGATATTGAAAGCCAAGAGTATGATCTAACTATCTAAATCTCATTCACAGGGACATGTATGATGGACGCTCCATATGATCCAAGTCTACTAATCAACACGTTTTTTTTTTTTTTGTTTGTTTTTTTTTAAACAAAGAAAGACATCTAAATGTTGATCGAATGAAGTTTTCTGTAAGGAGATTTATTTAACATCTACAGAAGGAGACGTTTATATAACATTTACTCGAGTGTCAGCATTTTGTAACAGTAAGGGCAAAAGGGCAAAAAATTTCCTCCTTTAAAATAAAAATAAAAGAAATAATAAGCAAGGTGAGGAAATGTCTGCTTATAGCTGTCATAATATAACTGATAACAGGAACTAACTCTTGCAGACATTCCACAACATGAAATGCAACTATAGTGTAGTTCTTTAATAACTTGAGAAGTATAATTGTTAACACATTGCTGTGGTCTGAGAGGAATAACACACTTCAAGACATACTACTATAAAAATATAATCAACTTCTTGGGTGTAACAGGGGATTGTTGTAGATCCCCAAAATTAGTCTGTGACAGGGAAATTGGGCGTGTAACATGTACTCGGCTTTATCCCTAAATAAGGATTACTGCAGAACTCCATAACCTATGCACAAGTTAACAAAAGATTAATACATCTTCAACATGCACTGCACGGCTGAAAGGATGTGGACCCCTGCGAAATAGAGGGTTTGGCAAAAGAGATGCTTCATTGTTAACAGGAACATAAACTCAAGCATACAGACATGCAGTCTCCATAGACGGACACTGGCAGTACAATGTGCAATACTGAAGAACTGTCATAGGATGCCAGCTTTCCAAGTCAGTTCATCAAATTTCTACTGCTAGAGCACGCCAACTACATGTCCCGTTACTGTGAAGTTGAAAGGTCTCGCAAAACCAGGACCGCATCACCACCGCTTTGTGTCCATGTCTCAAAGTGTTTCATTCTCTTCATTCTACTTTTTCTCTCTTCATAGTTGTATGGTTTAGAGACAGAGGCACTGAGGAAGAGACAGGAGTCAGAGCTAGAGGTAGCAGGGCTGAAGATGTTGAGGTTCTCTTTGGGAGTGACGAGGTTGGACAGGATTAGGAACGAGTGCATCAGAGGGACAGCTCATGTTGGACGTTTGGGGGACAAAGTCAGGGAGGCCAGATTAAGACGGTTTGGACATGTTCGGAGGAGGGAGAGTGAGTATGTTGGTAGGAGAATGTCGGACATGGAGCTGCCAGGCAGGAGGCGAAGAGGAAGGCCAAAGAGGAGGTATATGGAGGTAATAAATGAGGATATGAAGCTAGTGGGTGCAAGTGTTGAGGATGCAGAAGATAGGGATAGGCGGAGAGTGATGATTCGCTGTGGCGACCCCTGAAGGGAAAAGCCGAAAGAAGAAGAGGAAGAAGATAGTTGCATTTACTTTTATGGAATGTCTAAGAAACATGTTAGTTCCTGTTTGTTATCATTTACATCATAGCAGCCTTAAACTGTCCTCCTTACAGACAGCTTCACCATAACAACAATTATACATTTTTTATATAGGTATAATTATACAACTTGAATTACAGGACTGTATAAAAGTTAATTTTTTTTAATTAAGCTTAAATTATATAAATATCTCCCACAGACATCTCTGTAAATGTATTAATACTAACCTGTAATTTCCCTTTCAGTCAAACTATAAAAGACTGCCATAGAAAAATTAATTAGCGCCTTCTGAGCAACTAGATTTGAGAGTGCAGCAGTGCTGTGGTACAGTACAACTCTATAGCGATGCTCAGTTTTGTTTAACAAACATATGGATTTGATTTTCAGCACCGAAATACTTTTAGCCTTCTAGTTTAAATCTCAGTAATTTCCTTTTATTAGGTAATGAATCGATTATAAGAAAATATTAAATGTTTAAGGTGGTGTGATGCTTTAGATTTCGTATCGTAAGAAATGTGCATGTGTGGTATTCACTTACGCCAATACAAGATAAAGTAATGTGATACTGTTATTACAGATTTTCATGTTATGCTACACCATCACACTGTTACATAGTCACACACAATGTACATTTATTACATGTCTAGCTTATGACTGGTGTGCAATTTCAGGATAAATGTACCACCAAATCTGACTAGCTGAGTGCTGAGTGTTTCACTTCACTCGTGTTCTTCTACTGCTAGCTGCCTTTATTCGCCGTTGGAATTTATTTAGCAACAAAGTACCCGATGGATGCACACTGTCCGTTACATACACAGATATTTTTGTGGAGGTACCTGTTATTTGGTTTCCAGAAAATTGTCTCGAGGGGAATGACCTGTTGCCGTCCTTGTGTTTCATCATAGATTTTCTTTGCTGCAGCTGTTGTCACGGTAACCACACAGTCCATGTCACCAAGAAGATGCCAGGAAATGACCTTTGCTGCATCATCGTCCTTCACCAGTGCCAGGTGTGCTATCTATAAATCAAAACAAATAGTTCTAATTAATTTCTGACTCTCGGGTAGCAACGTTAACAATTTAATTATAGGTGGTCATGAGTGAACACATCACACAAAGCATTTTTCATTCAAGTCTTCAAAAAAACACACAGACACACACCTTTCCTAGGACATCTTGGCTGCCTCTGAATGGATCAGACATGGTACATTTGCGACGGGGCAGATTCTGTAGCCTCTCCAAATCCTCAGTCATCTGAGCAACTAAACCCTCAACTGACGTCACCTAAACACGAGCGCACACAAAGACAATGTGCTTCCAGCTCAGAATGTGTTTAATGTGGTTACCCAAGTCCTTTTGAAGCTTGAGAAACATAATGGAAACCCTGTTCTGTCTTTAGAAAGCATCAGTCTTTCTCTAAATCCTGCCACATTTAAACATTTTTTTGTGGGGATCTATTCAAGGAAAAACGGCTCATGTTTAATATTCAGGAAAAGACAAGGGAGGTTTTTTGTTAGAAAGAGACTATGATCTATAAGTTGTGATTCATTACCATTAAATAAGCTGCATGGATGTAAAATATTAAACTAAACTGATGTTAATTTGGGATCTTTTGATGATAGAGTTAATGCTTTTCAGTTTTTGGAGTCAGGCCATACACATTTGAATAACAATTAAACAGCTTAACAGATAACACATCTTCTTCTTAAACTTTAAAACAAAAGAAATAACAGAACTGACATTCTTCATGAACATACACTCCTAACTAGACTAATTGTCTTGAATAATTTCCCATATTGGGGAATACAAAGATATTTTTACGCTTGTGAAAACAAAGAATGAGAAATCTCGTGTTTACGCACATCAGTTAATTCTGAAATATCTATGCCAGTTTTCTTGATCTCCACTTTCAGCTGCGACTCTTTACTAGCCGCATCTTGCACTTGATCTAAAAATAAACAAACAAATTGAGAATAGTTCAGGACACTGGGACTACTCCACAAACAATACATAAAACAGTGAACGTGAACGCGCAGTTTACTGCATACCCATGAGTTCAGATGTGAGTTGTTTGTTTGTCTCCAAAAATTCTTTGTAGACTTCAATAGATTGAGATAGCTGGTCTTTCTTCTTACTCATAGCAGCCATAACTTTCTGGTTCTCTGCATCTAAAATACACGAAAGCTTATACTTGCGTTTATGCCACCAATATGCACATCTTTACATAAACACAAATAAATGGTTAATTAGCTCTTTTCCTGTAAAATGATCTAAAATAAAATATTACACATGATCCTTTTATAATTATTATTATATAACTATTACATTCTATCTTTTATTTTAGCCAGTTTGTACAAGTCAATGCTCATTTAATTTCACCTGGAATAAAACTGCTTGTTCTTGTTCCATTTGAGTAACTGGTAAAATAGCCTAAATGATCATCTACGACAATAAGGTTTGCTTGTGGCCATCATAAAATTATAATTATTCTCCCCATTTTTTAATCTGCTTAGTGAGAGCCCAAGATACTTTGCATTTCCAGTCTTGAATTAGAGGTCAACATGACAACTGCTCTCACACTGAGCAGCCAGGTTTGCAAATACAGGCATGATATTTATAGTGAATAATCCATAAAACCTGACATACAGTTTCAAAACATTCATTCATTTACATATATAAAAAAAAAAATACCCAAAGACCTAAAAAATGTAAGCTAATACTTCATCAAATGTGAGGTTTTGACTCTGCACACTGACCATTGTAGAACCTGAAGGGCAAATTAAAAGGAGGGATGGGGGCCTTAGATTTAGGGCCTTCAAGCACTGGACGGAACTGCAGAACATACACGGCTCCATCAGCCCCTGGACTATTCTCCATAAGTGCCAAGTCCTAGACACACACACACACACACACACACACACAAACACACACCCTTAGTTTGACAAAGATAAATTAATGGTAATTTGTATGGAAGAATTACACTGTCCTGATACACTTAATTAAATCCTTTGTCCTAAAAATCCACCCTGAATGACTTCAATGTTTCTAATTACTATGTAAAAGCCAGTGGTGTCCAAAATTTATGCTGTAATGAAATTCTGAGTTGGCTATTTTTGTTCTTCATTGACATGTTGGTCTGTTTTCACTTTGTCTTTATTGGTCTCCTACAATATCCAAAATGACATTCGACTACCTGCTGATAGTGGCGCCAGAGCCCTTGTTTCAGCTCTACCTAGCCTCTAGTCTGTCCAGCTCTCTCTCCTCCGCATCTGTACACTCTGCTCAAACAGCCATCATACTAGATATTTCACAGATCGCTAAATAGCGGAGCAGAGTTTGTTGTCGATCACGTCAGTTAACTCAGCACTACTGCTTCACACAGCTGCTTTGCATTCTGGAACTTGGAGTCCAACTTTTGTTATCTTTCCCAAGTTTACGTTGAATGTCTCAGTAATATGATATTGAATGCTGCTGACATATGGTGAGTGATGAAAGAAGCTCCTGCTCTTTTGCTTTTCTGAGCTTGTGTTTGAGATCATTGAAAATTGCTCTCCTAATAACGTGTATTGTAACTGTGCCAACAATGTTCTACTGTGACTTACGCGCGTCACACTACTTCTAACTTATAACAAAAATACAAAGCAAAGTAGCACCAGACTCTCTAAGCTCTTTACTAATATTTCAACAAATATGTCTCAGGCTGGACATTTCCTTTTAAGGCAACCATGAAGTGTTGTTCCAATATATTAGCCTTTGTGAGTCCTAGAAATTTGTTGCATTTCAGCGCTAATCAAAGTAACAAAGTTAATAAATTACACCCGCCCACACCTACACACTTACGGTGACAAGAGTCTCTCCATTAATAAGATCGTATGTTAGACTCTTAGCCTTGTTCTCAAACATTGGAAGATCTTCTGCATCATCACCATCAGCAGTTGTCACAGTCAGAATCACCTTTCCATTAATCCCCATACCAGCTGGGTTATTGTGCTCATCCTACACACACACACACACACACACACACACACACACACACACACCAGTTTTCAATAAACACTTCTGTTGACAAAATTTGTCTGCTGTTGCCAAGATGAAGCTCTACTTAGTTACATAAAGATTTTTAAATTATGATTAGAGATGGTGGTCTGGGGGGAAAAGACTGGTCAGATATCACTGTGGCTGAATTATGAAAAGCAGGGTTTTGAGAAAAATTGAAATTTTCTGTCCACAATATACTTTACGAACTACTTTAATATAACAGTATACTTTAAGAATTACTTTAAATAAACAAATATATGTTACCAAATGTGGCAATCTTTTTATGTGGGCTACATTCAAACCTCGACTTTCTGGTTGCTAAGGCCAGACTGTGTTTAACTAATGCAGTGCTACATGCAGTCAGTCTACCTAGAAGTCTTGAAAACCTTGCTAGTTAGGCATGATTTTCTCATTCACTGAATGTCAGGCTTTGATCAAGTTGCTGGATAGCTACATGGCATAGCAAAACAAACATAAGCCTAATCAAGCCAGTCTCTGCTCAGATTACCAGCTGTCAAACTACAACATCAACACAGTGAAACGTTTTTATAGTCTGTGATGACAGCAAACAAAGTTTAAATGTTTCAATGACTTCATGAAAGTGATTTTTACAGACACACATGTGGATGATGCTGATAATCAAAGTGATGATGCATTTCTAATTGTAAACAAGGTTGTTTTTCCATAAAAAGATTAGGTTATAAATGTAAAGGTAGGCGGGGCATGTTTCAGAGGATTCACAATTGAATATTAAATGCAAATTTCTCCCTCCCTTTGGGGGCAAACAGACTATAAAATTCTATAACTTTACTTCTGGTTGAGATTTGTGCATCATTAGTGGCACACACGTAACAGAGGCAGTGATCTGCAATGTGGAACAAACAACAGAAACACTGGGGCAAGTCCTTGAAAGTACCCAATTTCTCTATCGGACCCGAACTGCTCATAATAACGTGGAAAACAATGAAGCAAGTAAGAGAATTAGACATAGAGAGACTAATTAATTAATCACAATGATATCATATGTATTTAAAAATTGACACTTTCAGGTCAGAAGGAATGACTTTAATTTTGAAATTTTAAGGGAGGTGTACTGGAGGTGTTAAACCCTTTTATTAATTAAGCTCAAGCAACTCACCATAATCTTCAAGGATAGCATTTCAAGAAGAGTGCGATCAGCTAGAGTGCTGCTGTTGGAGACCACAGGAGTTGAAGTGGGAGTGTCTGGGACGAGTTTCACTGGTTTATTGGCAACAATGTTCAGAGCAATCTGTTATGGCAGAGGAAAAAAAAAAATCCATCCATCCATTACTCTCACAGTGCCATGTGTGCCACAAAATGTACTGATACGGGACAGTAAAGACAAGAAACGCACACAATATCCACGCAGCACAAATTAGGTCAAAGAACAGCAATACATACAGAATATAAATACAAATAGATATAAATATATAACTGCAGTGCAAATCAGGCTGAAGCACTGGTAACATGTTAAAATGATACATATACAACTTCATGTAGAGACAAAAACACACTTACTGTTCCAGGGCAGCATTTTTTTTTTAGATATCTACAGGTTTGTAGTTTTGCACGTAGTACATTCTCTACGTTTCCTCAGTTACCTAATGACACTGTCTTAGGTGGTTTTTGACACCAATTTCATCTTTGAAAGGTTCAGTTTCATATATTTATAATTAAGGCCCTTTAGGAGGGGGATCTGGGGCAAGAAATACTGGAGGGGGTTTGGTCTGAGATTTTGGAGCGTGTACATAACTCCTCTATTTGTGCTAGACATGGTCTTATACAATTTAAAATAGTACACCGTGTGTATTACACTAAAGCGCGGTTGTTTAAGGTTTTTGGCGATGTCTCCCCAGCATGTGATAGCTGTCAACAGTCTCCCGCAGATCTGTTACATATGTTCTGGCTCTGTCCATCCTTACACAACTTCTGGATGGGAGTCTTTGACACCTTATCAGAATTAACTGATGAAAGAATAGAGCCAAATGCTCTTACGGCATTGTTTGGGGTTTTTCCCCTCATCATCTGCGTCTTCCATTTCTACATCTAAAAAGGATACCTTGGCCTTTGCTTCCCTACTTGCTAGAAGGCTAATAGTGACTAATTGGAAATCGCAAACATCTCCCTGTCATTCTCAATGGATTAGAGATACCCTTTTTTTCGTTAAATTGGAAAAGATTAGACTCTCATTAAAGGGTTCTTCTAATACATTCAGGAAAATATGGGGCCCTCTTCTCCAGCTGGATAAGAGGATACATTTCTCGTCCTCCTTAGATTGATGTGACTCTCATGGTTTGGCTGGTCGTTAATACCGTGTTTGGCGTGGCACTGGTGATGGTCTGTCTATTACGGATTCACCTGTATGTGAGCTGGCAGACTTTTTTTTGTTTTTTTATTATTATAAAAGTTGCCTATAACTCTTAATTCCTTACTAGTATTGTGTTGACAATTGTTTTGTTTTTGTAAAACCCCAAAAAAAAAAAAAAAAAAAAAAAAAAAAAAAAAAAAAAAAAAAAAAAAAAAAAAAAAAAAAAAAAAAAAAACACACTTACTGGACAGGCACACACACACTTACATTTTTAGTGCAAGATAATCTGTCTACTTTTAAAATGATTAGAGAATGAATGTTGATGATGTATATAATTTGTATGTACAGTAAATATGACCACGTGCCAGGTGCATTTTGGATATTATCCTGGGGAGAGCTGGTATCCAATAATGAATAGACATGTAGAATATGTCAGTGGCTCACCTGACTGCTCCAGAGGGACTTGCTTTTTTCTACAGCAAAAAAAAACTGCACCATGTACTTTCCCACTCGGACAGGAATCTCTTTATCTCTGTGGCAGAATGGACAATAAAATAATTTTCATTTACAAGAACAAACCAAACAAAAAAAACCAAGTCAAAACATCAAAAATAAGGCCATCTGTTCTTAGAAATAACACAATTAGTTGGTAATATCTCGTAATAAATAAATAAGAGCATTGTGGGATGCTTTTTAAAACTAGAAAAAAAAAAAAAAGAGTGTCTAGTGTCTTGTAGGCTGCACTAATACACTTCGAACTAAATCTGTAATATTGGTTTCTTTAATAGTGGAACTTGTTACCTGAAGTAAAAGTGGTCATCATTTTCCTTGTCCTTGGGTTTACTACATTTAAGTGCCATTGCCTGAAATCATCAATGCACTTCAGATGTAAATCATTATTTGCGACTACAGAAGCAATGCAGTTCATAAGTCTTTGTTTGTGTAACTCACCTCAGGTGGAGGGCGGGATCCTGAAGCCACGCCTTGCCACAGCAGCATGGACAGACTGGACGGACTCACGTTCTTCACAGGTCCACCCTCTTCAGAGAGTACGGTTACTTTGAACACTTCACATGCAGAAAGCCAATAGTCAGGTCAACTTCGAATGTGCATTTTAAGTACTTAACACAACAATATCTTCTTATGCAGAGAATACACACCAGGGAAAGTATCTCCTGCTCTTAAGATGGCTTCACTGTCGTATTCTACACTAAGCCTAACAGGGTTGTTGGGATCGGGCTTCACACACAGCTTCACAACTGGGCCAGATATAGTATTGCTTCGACTAAAGGATCCTCGGAACTCCAGCTCATGCTCTCCTCTGCAGATAGAGAATCAAAAAAAAAAAAAAAAAGGGCATAAATATAGTGGTTAATTAGGTAGGATGGTCATAATTGCTTGGTGAAAGTAAAGGAAACAGCTATAAATGATGCTGGTTTCTGCTCACATTGTCGCTGTTATGGTCTCCAGTATAAAGCTGGCCTTTCCTTTTGTATCCACAGGCTGCGACATCACCGAAGATTTAATCTACAGCACCCAAACACACACCAACAGATACTTAGTTGTAGGATATACTGAAATTTGATTAGGCAAAAATAACAATTTTGGTTAAAAAATAAATGCTGAACAATTTTATTTAAAAAAAAAAAAAAAGCAAGCTCTGCTGTTTTGATCTTTTGAATTAAATACCAGATTTCTTCAAAATATACAATTCTAAGTCATGTCAACTATAAGTAAGGAATAAAACATGACAGAGCATGCTGTTATAGGAAAATAATCAATTCTGGGTTATAACGGACTCCGTCACACCGTCTCTTCCTTGATTATTTTCTTATAGCAGCACTAAAGTATTATATTCCTCTTATACCACAGCAAGTTGGCAGCAATTACAACGATTTAAAATTACAGAACGACAGGTCACGCTTTTTATTTATTTATAGTTATGATTAATGTTGTGTTTCATCTCTTGAAATTAATACGACAAAAAAAGTGCGGTTTATGTTACTGAGAAAACACAAAGCATAAAGCCCTCTGATTTGAAGACTTTCCCGTGGCAGAAAACTTACAGGCTTATTTAAGTAGTTATTATTCTAGAAATGATAACATTAGAATGAGAACAGTAACATAAACCTTGCAGCTAGGACTACTATTCAGTTTTCAGCCAAAAAAAAAAGTTTTTACGCCAAGAACATTTTCAATGCATCAATATTTAGAAGATACCTTAAGCTGTGGTGACAGAGTTTTCATTGCTATGACAACACGCTGATCTGGAACAGGATTTCCCCACACATCACATAACTGCAGCAGGAATGGAGTGTCCAGCCCTTGTCCATTTACTACATGTAAGGGCTACAGTCCGACAAACACACACAACACACAACATTCACATAAGTGCAAAAGTGTCATTTACACTGTGCTTAATTTGACTGTAATTATGACTGTGAAATCACTTAATATTTTAACACAAGCTTATTATGAGATTTAAAACAACTGAAAATCTGAATTCAACCTAAAGTGTATTAAAAACCTAAAGTGAATTACTCATGGTGACAGCTTGTTAGCATTTTACTCTCCGAAACAGCTAGCTCATATCTCACCACACTACAATCTGACCACTAACATTGCAATGTTCGCAGCCTGAGAATCTTCACAAACTGGACTCAAAGAATAAAATCCATCACACTCACAAGTAACAATTACAAACAGTGTGGAGTAAGTAAGTTCACCATAATATGTCCTGAACTTCAGTAGATTGAGCCTTAGCGTCAATTAACAGTCATTAAAGTCATCAAAAGTCAAGTGGAATCAAGGCTTTTTTTTTTTTTTTTTTTTAAAACATTGTCTGCATGTGTTTCAAGATGAATTGAATGAGAAAGTGCAAGGCGGCGGCAAGATATTTTATAGCTTTACTGACATTTCTATGAGAGCATATGCATGTGCTATTTACCAGTTCTGGAGCCTCAAGCAGAGTGATTTTTGCCGGTGGTCCAGCAGTGACTTTTATTCTGACAAACTCCTCAAAATTCTGGTACTTAAAACACAACTCCCTTGGACCAGGTAAGCCTTCGGCAAAGCGAACGCCAGTCACCACCATTGTCCCTGTACTGGTCTACACACAGACGCGTGCAGACACGCACAGACAGATGTAAAAGAAGCTTAACACACACAGTGATCTAAGAGTTCCTGGATGGGTCCAAAAGTAAAAAAAAAGCATATTGCTGCCAGGCTTAATTTTTTCCTTCAGCCTTATGGTTTTACTACAAACAAAAATAATGCATTAAAAACTATAATGTTTTTATGTTGTAATTATAAAAAAAAAAAATCTGGTTATTACAAGAAAGCAACCTATTATCAGACATACAGTATAAGTTATTGTGTGCAGTTAGCCATTAGCAGATTTTAGTTTTCATTAGGAATCACAGATCCTCAAAAGTACTGATCAAATTCTTTCTGCTGGACACAAGCTACTGCTAGAGTTCAATAGGTTTATAAAAATCCTCAGTATTGCATACATTAAACAGATTCTCAACTCTTTTATTCTAACAACATTTTTTTTTTTTTTATTGTGGCAGCAATACGATTCCTTAAGAAAGGATATTGCATTGTTTATGTCTGTCTACCTGCCAGTCGAAATTCAGGGCTGATTCATCAAGGTTATCTGCAGACACGCTGACTGCCTTCACGCTCTCAGCACTTAGAGCATCTGTCTTATTGCCATACTGATCAATCACCTCAACACCTACAAAAGGAAGAGAAAACTAAGGTTAAACAACTAAAGCTGATTCCTTTGGGACAGGGAGGTGAATTCTGCCTATGGTGAAACGTTTTTACTAATCATTATTTTGATTATTAAGTTTAATTATAATGCAAGCATGTAACAATTGTTAGTTTTAATATGGCTTTGGAAAGCAAAATCCATTAGTTATTTAAACCATTATCCCAAATAACATAAGACCAAATAGAACAGGGGTGTCAAACTCAGGCCACATTATACTCACTCAGTGTCATGTGGGCAGGACCAAAAAAAAAAAAAAATCTGTTAACACAACAACAACCTCTTAAATGTGCGATCTGAACGGTACACTGCACAACCAGACGGAACGTATATTAAAACAGCTGAATTCTGGAGAGACATGGTCACAGCACCTTTTCTTTTCAATGTACTAATGAAGAATTTGGTAAATATTTTGTAAACACATTTTGCCCACAACCCTGCTTTTATTACTCTATTTTGCCCCCTAGTGGAATAACAGACTACTCTTTTTTTTTTTTTTTTTCCCCCCAAAATCTTTCACTTCAATTATGGTACACAAGGCAATTTTAATTTAGAACACTGGACACTAAATTTACTGAGGGGCTGCATTAGAAACCTTATTGGTCCTGGCCCACAGGTCATATGTTTGACACCCCCAAAATAGAACATCTGGGGATCGGTGGATAAAATGAGCCTGTAATACTCTTGAAGTTTGCCAGTATGTGTGTTTAGCAGTCTGGGAAAACCCATCAGATGTTGCAGTCCTGAATTCTAGTAAACCACCAAAAACACTGTATAAGATACAGTAACATCTCTAATAAACTCTGTATCTCTAAGGTAGGTGCTCCTTTGGCTTGCTACCCACCCAAGATTTTTTTAAAAGCGGGTTGAGATTATTCCATCTACATATTCTAAGATAATATAGAGAGACAGAGTTACTGAGGATTCTTACTGTAGTTTATAATGTAGATATAATGATTTCTAATCTCAATAAGGAGTATTTGTTTTTTATTTATTAAACATATAATGCCTTTTTAACTGACCAGACTTTTGAATAGCCTGTAGGCTATGAATAAAGGCTGCTATAAAGATATTTTCACCTCTGGGGGCACCACAAAATAAATATTTATATGGGTGACTAGTCAGGAGAGATCTTACAAATATTTCCAGACAGAGTTTCTCCCATCCTGACAGTTGTCTCACTGAGAGTGACCCTCAAGCGTTCGGGCTCATCCGGCCGTGGGCTATAAAACACAAAACACATACACGCAAAATGTGCTTTCAGGAATAACCTGCATCCGTATGAATTGTGTAGGACATAAACATGACATTAAAAAGGAGCTTGAAGCTACAGGGAAAAAAATGATTTGATTTCAGTTTGCATGTGGGTGTTATTAGTCTTACACTATGGTAAAGGATGTGTCAACCGTGTGCTGATCCTGAAATGCCACCTGATAAAATTGTTCTCCGTGTGCTTTTGTGGGGACACACACACATGGTAGTCTTCCCTTTGCCAATTCTGCAGCTTTAATATCTGCAGCCCAGTTCACCTAAAAAACACACATGCCTAACCGTTAACTCGTTTCATCACTTTTACAGCTCTTTTACATATGTGGACAGAAAAGTGAAGAAACACACAAACATCTACCTTTATGTTATGGGCAAGTCTCTGTGTTAAAGCCACCTGCCTGCCCCCCTCATCATAGAGTCTAAAGCGCAGACATCCGAGTGTGTCACCTGCCGTCCAGTTAATACGCTCCTTATTCTGAAGCACCATGACATCATCCGAATCGTCCTCTTGTCTGTAGATCTCTATACGGAAGACGCGGGTGCTGGGCAAGATACGAACTGTTCTCTCCACGCAAGCCACAGCCTTCTGGTTCTATGCGCATACACGCAGATAAATGAATGGATATCAGCAGAGATATCAGTAACTTCAGAACTAACCACATATATGGATAGCCACAAGCTGCCATTTCCTAACCCACAGAATTTTCTACAGCACATATTATTTGCTTATATAGGTGGACAACAGTTTGAAAATGAGTTATTCAACAAAATTCCTCATATCTTTTCATGAGGAACATAAGGGTATCAATATTCACCAATTCAAGTTGGGGCACTGGTACAGTTACACCAATTCAAAACAGCATATACTGGGCAAACATGGGGCTAGGGTATAACAACTTAATCAGTATAAGAGTCAGATTTCACCCTGGCAAGTTTCCCTATTATTAGCTTATCTAGCTCACTTATTCAGAATGCAAACAAATATAACTTTTAAAACACTGAAGACTGCAATGGCTATGTATAGTTATTTGTTAAAAAAAAAAAAGTCTTACAGGAATGCCAAATTTTGCAGTGAGGATACGCTCTGTGGTGACGTTCTTCAGTTGTATCGGTTTTGCTAGCAGCAAACCAGAACCAGTATTACTGCAGTCAACAGTGTCAGCTGGCAGATCAGAGGTTCCGAATAACTACACACACACACACACACACACACACACACACACACACACAATACAAAATCACCAAAACTCAGGATTTAAAGGATTTTACATAGACTGCAGCCACAAAAACATTACTGTGCATAAATTAATAAGCTAAGCTAATAAATAAAAGCTAATCTTTGCTGAAGGTATAGACAATATTTTCCTTCTCTGGTTTATGTGCTACAAACACACATCATAACGCTACTACTAAAAGTCTCGGCCTATCACAGGAAAGTGCGCTTTTTAATCACTGTACTACGTAAATAACAATTGCTTGGTGGGTTACTTTAGTTTCTGAGCTGCCTGGCTTTTCCCACTTAACCTGCAAATGAAAATGTCGTGTTTCTGTTATAAAATTTCTGGATAAATAATTTCATGCAGGTGTCACGCACACACGTATATTTTAAATTCCAAGTAACTGATAACTTTTTTTTTTTTTTTTTTTTTTTTAAATATGTTCACGTATTCAGCAACAAAATGATGAAAATGACCTGAAAAGTCTATCCCTAGTATAAGCAAGTTAATAAAGCATTCTGCCACAAGAGGGCGTGCCTTAGAGTGATTTTATCAATGCTCAATGATATGATGAAATCCAGTGTTCAATAAATAATTTAATTAGTAATAATATTCACTGTAAACAATTCTTCTGCTAGGCAATAAAGTCTGGAAAACAAAAGCAGACAAAGCTATTCTATGGACAAAACAATGCCTTAAGTGTAACAGTTTTATTAGTCTTAAGCCTGGCATAATACAGAATTTAATTATTGTGATGTAGTTACAGGCATGTATACTTAGGTTATTTCACATCAAACAGATTTTAGAACCGAAACTAACTACTTGGGGAGTGGCTATGCTCAGTGGAAATGTTACCTGGCAGCGGACAATAAGTTTGGAATGCGTTGTGATGTTATGGAACTCGTCCTGAACTTCTACTCTGAATCCTGCTGGTGTGCCATTCTCTATGCAAACTTCATCTTTAGGCTTCACCACCAGCTGATGTGGAGGGCCTTGTGTTCACAAAACAAGAGACTGTCACAAGATTTTAAGAACTTTTCAAGAAAGGAAGAGACTTGCACGTGTGTACTTAATTTAAAAGATAAACAAAGCAGCAGCTTCATCAGAGCTTAAAACTGTATGGGTGAATGCTTGATGCTTTTAAAAAGTAAATGGTAGAGCATGTGATATTTAAAATACAGATATAACATCTCCATTTGTCTGTAAGTACAAATTACTATTTAAAAAAAAAAACAAACACCTCGGGCACTATCAGCAATACCGCCTTTCTTCTTCCAAAGTAAGTGACATTTTAGAAAATGACTGCAAAATGATGTGCAGTCAAGAAGTGGACCCAAATTATTTAGCTAGATCTATGAGCATACACTATTTTATTTAGCATTTCACTGCGTGTGTACACTTACCTGGACGGACACTAATCTGGAAAGACTGGGAGTCTGGGTTGAGGTTTGGGATCGTTACCTTTACAGTGTGTATCTGTCAACAGCATGTGGGTTAAATATCAACACAAAACCCAACACCACCATTTAAATGACACAGTTTCACAGTACCTAACAATAAACGTGTATGCTTATGATACTTTCGGTTTAGATTAGTAAAGCCATAGCTATGTAAACAATGTCTAATAAGTCAAATAGGTAAACACACACTGACCTTGTCCTGATGGTTCGTTACTTCACCCATGGCTCTCAGGTCTTGTATGGTGAAAGTAGTTCCACTTGAAGTTGTCTGTTCATAGCTCAGTTTCAGTGAACTAATGTGTGTGTTTATGAGTGCAAAAGAGGAGAATGGTTTAGAAAACAGATCATCAACTCATCAATGTAAACACATGGATTCTGGACTTTTAACCGCAAAATGAATCAGTCAGTTGCTAATGGTCAGTCCCTGGGATAAATAAAAATGTATTTTCAATACAATTATACATTTGCTTGTATATTTTCTGCACCCTACCTGCACTGTAGCTGGGGTTTGATGCCAGAAGGTGGCTGAGTTGGATGATTAAATGCATCTGTAAATTGCAGAGGCAACACAAAGGGTACCCCCACTTGAACAGGAGAAGGAACAACACCCACCACAAAAGCTGCTGCACTGCTTTCTGAGAGAGTAGGAAGAAGAGAATACACATGGACACACACGGACACACAGAGACGGAGGGAAAAAAATTATGAAAAAAAAAGTATTTTTGGCCTTAGTCTTCTAGTGTTTGACAGTGTTTGACTTTCTAGATTGACAGAGACACATTCTGAGATTGGCTGCTCAAAATTTACATGTGTGATGCTCTGGTTTTAATAAATTACTTAATAATTATTTAATAACTAAAAAGTAGTCAAGCACAGAAAACAATTAATATACACAGAAATTCTCAAAATAATTATGCGAGATACCTTTAATACTGAAGTTGAGTGTATAATGAGGCAGTCGTCTTCCAGCCAACTCGTTCGTTGGGGAATCACCATCACTCAGGATCGTTTGCAGATGAAGTGTGTATGTCCCCAGCTTATTAAAATTTTCTAAATACATAAAAACACAGATTACATCCAGCAAGATATTTCTGAAGACAATCATAAAAGCTGAGAATGTATTTCATGAGTACAGAAGGCCTCAAAATGACATAAAGCATCACATACAGTCCCTTACGATAATACAGGAACTTTTGGAAAGGCCAATTCTTTTGTCTTTGCTATACACTGAAGATGTTTGGGTTTGAGAGCAAAGCATTAATATGAGACGATCGATCAAAATCTCATCTTGCATTTCCTGATATTTACATCTAGATGTTTTAAACAACTTATAACACGGCACCTTTGGTGGCAGACCATACGCTTGATTCTTAATACAGTGTGCTGCTACCTGGATGATCATCAACAGTTTTTATGTTTTGTGATAGTTGTTCATGAGCCCTTTGTTTCTCCTGAGCGGTTGAACTGTCCACTCTTCTTAAGAAAAATCCTCCAGGTACTGCACGTTATTTGGCTTTCCAGCATCGTCTGCATATTTGACCCCTTTCCAACAGTGGCTATATTATTTTGAGGTCTTTTCACACTTAGGACAACTGAGGGACTCGTACATAACTATTACAAAAGGTGCAAACATTCACTGATTCTCAAGAAGGAAACACGATATACACAAAGTGAAAATTCTGAACAGGATGATGGATGTAAATTGTTATTATATTGTCTTCTGGGAAACATGTAAATATCTTATGTAGCTTCTGAAGAGCAGCACTAAATTAAAAAAATAAGATCTTTAAACAAAATAATAACAATTTATACCGATCATCCTGTTCAAAACTTACATTTCCATTGATTGTCACCAAACAAGGACAAAAACAACCATCACAAAACAACCATCACTCAAACAACCATCACAAAACATAAAAACAGTCACTGATCATCCAGGTAACAACACACATTATTAAGAATTAAGCATATGTAAACTTTTGAACTGGGTCATTTGTATAAGTTCAGTTATTATTGTGTGGACTATATGTAAACATCTGCTGTGTGAAATAGCTTATTCAGGGCAGTACTAAATATAAAATGCAATTTTTATGATCCCTCTTATTTTTTTAATTGCTAACATTTTGCAGAAGATTCTGCAAGGCGTATTTAAACTTATGACCCCAACTGTAAATAACACTAAATATTTTGTTACATATCCCATGCTTGCAATAACTGCACCAAGCTGGTGACCCACCCTCCTAGTACTCCTCTTATTATAAACCCAAATAGATAATGGGAATATAAAACTGAAATTGGCAGACAGAATGATTCTGTAGACTTCGGAATTCATTCTGCTGCTACCATGATGAGTTACATCATCAATAAAGATTAGTGAGCCCATTCCAGAAGCAGCCATGCAAGCCCAAGCCATGACGCTACCTCCACCGTGGCCTTTCCATCACTTTGGTAGAGGTCAATCTTGGTTCCAGAACTTTTGTGGCTCATTTCTGTATTCCTTTGTGAATTTCGATCTGGCCTGATGAGTGGTTTGCATCTTGTGTTATGGCCTCTATATTTCAGCTCTCAAAATCTTCTTTGAACAGTGGATTGTGATACCTTCGTCCCTGCCCTGTGGAGATTGTGGTTGATGTCACTGACTGTTTTTTTTTTTTTCCTTCACAGCTCTCACAATGTTTGTCATCATCTGCTGTTGTTTTCCTTAGTTGAACTGTTCAGTGTCTGATTGTTAGTACACCAGTGGTTTCTTTCTTTTTTTGTATTTTCTTTGCTTTTCTCCTATAGACAGCTCTCTGGTCTTCATGTTGGTTTATCCTTTTTAACAACAAATGCAGTCTTCACAGGCGAAATCCAGGGCTCAAACCAAGAGTAGACATTCAGAGCTATTAATTGTTTAAACAATCAATCTAACAGGGCACATCTGGGCAACAGGAAAAACCTGTCAGTCACATGTTCCAGTATTTTTGATTACTTAAAAAAAAATGGGTGGGTCCAAACAAAAGATGCCATGTTGTCTAACACATCTAGATGTAAATGTCAGGAAATTAAATTTTAAATTCTGATCTATCATTTCATATTCATCTTTTGATCCCAAACCCAAATGTCTTCAGTGTATAGCCGTTCCAATACTTTCACAGGGGACTATATGTCTCACTTCATGCCTTTAAGCATTTTAGAATTTTGAGTTTATTTGAGAACAAATATTTGTGTTTAAAATAAAGGAAGCAACATTCATGATGTTGCAAACAATGCTTTATGTTTGTTTAAAAGGTATACAATTCTAAAAATTCTATGACAATAAGCATAGGTTTAAAATCATTCCAACCAAGCAAAAGATTGAACAACCCTGGATTAAACAAACATTCAACATGTTACATCAGGTGGGAATGTACATCAGGTGCAGGTCTTTACCCATTTTTCTGAACCAGTAATCCCACTTAGAGTGCACGCCAGTGTGAAAGTTGGTTTTGATATCCCCATTAGGAGCTGAGAGTAAAGAATAGAATAAAAGAATACACCAGAATAAAACATGCCAAGACAGACATTACTGAAAGGTAGAATATGCTCTCAATTAACAATAATAATAATAATAATAATAATAATAATAATGTAATACTAAAAAAAACATCTACTCACAGTGCCAGACCACCTTGAGTTCAATCTGCAATTTCTTGGCAGTAGCATTGGATACAGGCAACCGTGACATTGTCTCCCCTTTTTTATTCAAAATCTCAACTTGGATTGGACCTGAAGTTGGGGAGGTGGAACATGTTACAAAACATAACCACACAAATTTGATTTTCCCCTGTTCAGTTTTTATTGACAGCTTAAGGATGATAAATACAAAGTACACTACATAGCCATTACACCCATGTGTGCTTTTTGAACATCCCATTCCAGATTTAGTCCCTCTTTGCTGTTATAATAACCTCCATTCTTCTGGGAAGGCTCTCCACTAGATTTTGGAACGTGGCTGTGTGGATTTGCTCATTCAGCCACAAGAGCATTAGTGATGTCGGGTGAGGAAGCCTGGCGCGTAGCCTGTATTCCAGTTCATCCCAAAGGTGTTCAGTGAGGTTGAGGTCAGGGCTCTTTGCAGGCCACTCGAGTTCTTCCACACCAACCTTGGCAAACCATGAGTTCATAGACCTTGATTTGTCATGTTGGAACAGGTTTGGGCCACTTAGTTCCAGTATAGGGAAAATGTAATGCTACAGAATACAAAGACATTCTATACAACTGTGTGCTTCGGACTCCGTGGCAACAGTTTGAGGAAGGCCCAATTATGGGTGTGATGATCAGGTGTCCACATAGTTTTGGCCATGTAGTGTATATGAGAATACTCGTCTGCATGTGAATGTAAACGTCTTTTAAATGTGGAATTTTATATTTGTAAGTGTGTGCATGTGTGTACCCATGGGAGTCCCAGCTGGTTGAATAGCTTTGTCAGGCCATGGGTTTCCCTCTGGCCATGTGACTCTCAACTTATCAGGAAGTCTATGACAAAGACAAACGATTGGCATAATTACCAGTTGTGATTTCCAAGACTACAAACAAGACTTTAGTCAAACAATTTAACAAATCTATGCTTTTACTGCAGTATTTATGTATGGCAAACCATCGCCACATTGGGTAATGGATATTTAAAAATGATTGCAAAACTATTCTCCTCACCTTTCACTGCAGGAGGACACTGCAGATTAAATAATTAAAGTATGTACTGATATATAGTGAATATACGCTCACCACTCATTTGAACAGGAACACCTGTACACCTGGTCATTTATGCAGTTATCCAATCATGTGGCAGCCGCACAATGCATAAAATCATGCAGATACAGGTCAAGAGCTTCAGTTAATATTTACATCAAACACCAGAATGAGGGGAAAAAGAATCATCTCAGAATGCACAACACATGGATTCTGATCCAAACCTTGAGGTGGATGGGCTACAACAGCAGAAGACCACATCGGGTTCCACTCCTGTCAGCCAAGAGCAGGAATCTGAGGTTATCATGGGCACAGACTCACTGAAACTGGTCAGTTGAAGACTGGAATAAGACCAGGTGATTTTTTTTTTCTAATCTTCAACTGTTCAGTTTCGATTATTTCGCCTGTGCTCATGATAGCCTCAGATTTCTGCTCTTGGCTGACAGCAGTGGAACCCAGTGTGGTCTTCTGCTGTTGCAGCCCATTTACCTCAAGGTTTGATGTTTTGTGAATGCTGAGATGCTTTTCTGCTCACCATGGTTGTAAAGAGTGCTTTGAGTTACTATTTCCTTCCTGGCAGCTTGAACCAATCTTTCCATTTTCCTCTGACTTCTCTTATCAACAAGGTGTTTCCACCCAGAGAACTGTCGCTCACTCAATGTTTTTCGCACCATTCTGTATAAACTCTAAAGGCTGTTGTGTGCGCAAATTCCAGGAGATCAGCAGTTTACCAACATCTTCTGGTACCAACATCCATGCCACGATCGAAATCACAGAGATCAGACTTTTTTCTTCATTCCGATGTTTGATGTGAACATTACCTGAAGCTCTTGACCTGTATCTGCAGGATTTTTTGCATTGTGCTGCTGCCACATGATTGGCTGATTAGATAACTGCATGAATGTCCCGGTGTTCCTAATAAAGTGGATGGTGGGTGTATACTGAAGAATTCTAGCTACCTTTCCCACATTTTGTAAATCCTGACACTATCTGTGACATTATATCAACAAGTGCTAGTATAATAAAGAAGCATGAATTTCACCAATATCCAAAAGATAAAATGTAAAGAGAGGGAACAATTAAGTGAGTAGAGACAAAATTATAGTTCCTTACTTGTCCAGTTCATTCTCAATGCTTTCCTTGATGTCAGCAGCTGTAGCCTGTCTGTCAATCTTAGTAATGGGGACGATCCTAACCTCATTGTACATCTCCTTAGGTTCCTGCGGACACATGTTCAGCGTTATGCACATATATTTCCAAGTGATACTTCGTGTGCTGCACTCAGGTATATTGACACTGAACAAGTATAGTTTGTCCCATTAAAAAAAGCATTTTATTTATTAATCCGTTTTGAGAAATAACACACTTTGTTTCTACTTGGGCTATGGCATGAATACAGCTCATGGTCAGGGAAGTGGGGAGAGGTGGAGAGAGAGTGTGACCAGTAATAACAAACTAACAAGAGAAAAAAGCTGGACAGAGCTTTTCTAAAATGTTCTACTTTTCTATTAATGTTTGGATATTAATTACCATTAATGGTAATGACTTTTATTGGCATATAATAACAATTGTAAAGAATCCAACAGATCGTGTAAATTCACAGTACAGGTATAATCTGTAAGAGGAACTCCTAATATTAACACGCTCTCATTTTCTGCACACTATACAACAGGAGGAGGCACCCAGTTATACCCAAAAATTAGATAGATAGATAGATAGATAGATAGATAGATAGATAGATAGATAGATAGATAGATAGATAGCATATAAAAAGTCTACACACCAGTGTTAAAACTGCAGTTTTTTTGTGATATAAAAAAAAGAAACCACGATAAATCATGTCAGATCATGGCCATGATACACAGTATGTTTTATGACATGTCTTAGACATAAACATTCTTTATAATATTCACACATAAATACAGATTATTTATACTGATACATAGTAGATACTGATTATGCAGTACATAACTGAAATACTGAAATAAACCAAACCACAATCAGTCAGACAGACAGACAGTGCGTTCTCTTACCAGCGCAATTTGGACATGACCCCCGGTGGCATAGACATCATCTTCATGGTCCCCATAGAGCAAAAACTGAACTACTGTGCCATAAAAAATAGGCTGAGTTTTCATTGTTTTCACCTAAGGGACACAAACTTGCTAAGTGAAGTATTATCAATATAAATATATTTCATTCGCCATCCACTTTATTAGGAACACCTGTAAACCTGCATATTCATGCAGTTATCTAACCAGCCAATCATCAGCTAAATCAGCCAATGCAAAAAATCAAGCATATATATATATATATATATATATATATATATATATATATATATATATATATATATATATATAAACGTTACATGACCCAATTTTGGCCCAGCTTAAACTACTGGGCAGATGGCCTCACAATTATCTCAAGAATATTCTGGTATAAAGTCTTCCCAGGTCCTGTGGCTGCAAAACAAACCCAAATCACCCCTCCATCACCAGGTTTCACAGTTGGTATGAGGTGTGGCGATACGCTGTGTTTGGTTTTCACCAAAACATGGCACTGTGCAGGATGACAAAACATCTCCACTTTGGTCTCATCAGGCCAAACGATATTGTTCCAGAACATCTGTGGTTTGTTCAGATGCAATTTTGCTAATTTAAGTAGTGCTGCCATATTCCTTTTGTCGAGAAGGGGCTTTTTCCTAACCACCCTTCCATGAAAGCCATACTTTCATCTGAATGTGCTATGATTGTAGACCCTTCATTCATTGTAGGTGAATTTTGTTTGGAGATGGCCTTATAACCCTTCCCTTCACGTTTGTCCCCATTCTAATATTTGATATTAACTGAAGCATGTTTGGCTGATTAGAATGTGCAGGTTTTCCTTACAAAGTGGACAGTGAGTTTGTATACACACACACACACACACACACACACACACAAATGCACACATGTATATAACTGATAATGACCCATCAAGAGCTGCTGGGCTTTCCAGCCTTGACAGAGTACTAAATCACCAACCTCGCCCATCAATTTAAACCACCTGTTATCACTTTACATTAGCTGTAGAATATTTTTTGATCCATGCTTTCCTTGCTCACTCCTAGTAAAGACTTATCAGTGTCTATGTACATATTACTAAGCCTTTTGTGGGCAGCACATGCTTGTATTAGCTTTAACTCCTTACCTGCTGTCCAGTTTTGTAGGTTTTACCATCCCACACAATGGCTTTGTACTGAGCCCACGGTGACTGCAGGCGTTTAGGTTGCACATCTGTGCGAGTCATTACACCTTGGAAACCAAGGAACTTCACCTATAATAAACCAATCCACAGGAACACACCGCACATGCCCAAGCCAAGAAAACCAAGTACCGAAGGGGTTAGATATGTCATCTGGTCCTGGCATTCATTCAGTGTCTTTACTGAATATAAATGGATAATAGCAAACACCTACATACCTGTTTATCATATTTTTCATGGCACTCTTTCAACCAATTTGTGAACTCTCGGTTGATCTTCACTCTTTGCTCCTGCAAGAAAGACAATAATTTATGAAATTATTAACTGAAATGACTTATATAATTCTAAATAATACAGCAATGATTTACCACTGATATGTAGTGTAATAGTTCATGTTTGAGGGGGAAAAAAATAAACACTGCTTCATGTTCCAAACTTTTTGGCAAAATGCTTTTTTAAAACCCTGACTGAACACACACGCACACACACACACACACACACACAATACAACTTTGCTCTATAGTGTGTTGCAAAAAGAGAGAACCTAGCATGGTGTTTTCAGCAGCTTTCAGACTTGAGAAAGAAGCAAGCAACTCAGTCCATTGAGCCAAAGCAATGCAATCTTGTCTAAAGGTGTACTTTACCTGACCATTGATAACTCTTGTAAAGATAGTATTTTTGTCACGTAGCTGTAATTCCAGATCCATAAATGTGAGTTTGTTGGTGCTGACTTGAAAACGGTCATTAGTGAAGAGAACGCCCGAGATCCTGTTGTAACATTCTATTGGTACTGAACCGATTTTCTTGGGTCTTTCACACCATTCAAACCTAAAACAAACAATAGTATACATTATCTCATTCTTTACTCAAGAAGAACTAACATATACGTATGCAAACTTTCATAATGCAAGAGTTGAGGAAAATTTTTATTTGATGGCTGAATAAGGAATATTTATTTACATATAAATATTTATATTTACAGACCTGCCAACCCCAATGAGGAATAATATATAGTCATAGAGTTCAAAACACAGACACAACTTTTAAATCATTCCAGATTCATACATGTAGATTGGCCATGTTTTTGAGTGATACCATTGTTTATCATTCAGAAATTTAAAAAAAATGCTTTTCAAATTTTGTTACAAATATTCTGAGACTCAAACTGAAGCGAAAGGAGAAGCCAGTATCGTGAATCGACTCGAATCATGACTGGAATGTATAATTACACCACTAATAATACTAGAGTATGCCAACATTCACATGCATTCCAATGCAAAGCGCGTAAAAAGGTTTACAGGTCTGCATTTATATAAACAGCGTTAAATAAATGTAGTAATATAATTACTTATCAACAGAAGAATAAGGAATTAGTCGTCCATTCCAAAAGCATTCAAAGATGGGTCTTTTCCCTCGGCCCTCAGCATGTGAAATAAAACAGTCTTCGTCAGGCTCTGGAGCTATGAGATACGTGGAATCAGAGAGACAGGTCATTTGCATATCAAACCTGAAAGAGAATGTATTCACACCACCAGCCACACACCTTTAAAATGGAAATTAAATGCAAAACTTTCATTTATTTTACTTGACTTTGTATGTTCTGTACAACAAGTGGCTGTGGCGAGTGATGCAAAAGATCAAGAACTTAACTTAATTGAATATGACTCAATTATACACTAACTGTTTAAATCTTAAAGTTGTTGACTGAGGCAGCCCATTGTAAATAAGCTAGCAAAAATAAGGTTTTGGGGTAGGCTCTAGCCAGTGCAGAACTGATACAATTCAGAGGTATGCTTATAACCTAGAAATATACCTGGTGCATATGGGTCCTCTGGATAGGTTTCTCTATCATACAGGAATGGATGATACCTAAGCAGGCCCTCTACTTTGGCATCTCCATCTTTGCTGGCATTAAACTCAAACTCTGCCACACTGGATTTTATATAAAGAGTCTGCATGTCATTATCTACGTCTTTTAGATTAAGTACCCTTGGCACGCGAGTGGGCCGATCAATTAGACAGATCTGGAAAAGAGGGAGAAGGGTTATTATTGTTTACAATTATTTAGTTAAGAGTCTATAAGCTGCAGCATTGATGTGCAAGAACACTAATATTCAATTTAATAAGCTTTACTGGCAAGCATCGAAATGACATTTTTATAAAAAAATATGCAGTAAAGGGGAAAAAAATACAATAAAATAACAAAATAGAGCAAAAACAGACACATAATAAGCAAATAACGTAGAATAAAATACATGTGTATTATATTCACCTGCTTCCCACAAATGGTGACAATTAAAAGGTCTTATGTCATTTCCTTTTAATATTAAATTTAATTTAATTTAGAAATTCAAATTTAGGTAATAAGGGTCTGTACACTTTAATTTAGTATCCACTATTATTTATTCTTACATATGGCAAGAGGGGATGAAAGGACAAGACAGAATATGAAGGTCTTAAGTATATTTTCATTAAAGAATAAGAAGTGCTTTTTCTCCAGGTACATACACCCATATTGTTATTGCATAAAAGTGCCCAAAATGACTGTCTCTAAATATTTTTTATGCATACAATCGAAGATTTTACATACCTGGATGTCGATGTCTGACACCGTTTCGGGAGTTTTCGGGAGTATGTGTCTCGTGTCATTTCCATGTATACCGTGAACATAGTAATGATAGATGTGCCTTTATTTTTTTTTTTTAAAAAAAAGGAAAAAAAAAAAAGGAATTAATATGATCTGACATAGTGTGTGTCAGTGGTAGGTAGGTGCGCATGCTTCGATACTCACGCCAGCTCTCTGGTCCAGGAGATGAAATCCTGCTTTAGGTAGGTAACATGTTCTGGCTGGACTGCAGTTATGACTATAGTGGTAAAACTTTCCTTGCCTTTCTCTTCCAGAAACAGAGTTTGCAAGAAACGCTCTTCATCCACTCTCACGTGAGAGTCATCTCCTGGCTGTGCATTAATGGGTGAGGGGTATTAGACAAGTTTTAAAACCACAAGTGCACAAAAGGTGAGAAAGACACAAATACACCTTAATAATTCAATCTGAACATTATGCTCTATTAAAATTACTCGAGCATGCTAATTTACCTTCCTGTTCCGGATGATACCAGAATAAATTTCTTTGTTGTTTTTCTCCTTCTGTTCAAAGTCTTCTTTAGACATGACAAACTCATGTACATCTGGAGAGCCAACTGGCTTACTTATGATCTATATTACGCAAAAGATATATATAATAATCAGTCAGTCACACAGTCTACATGTCCGTAGAGTTTTTAGTGTTGTAATAGTCTGTTAAAGAAATCTGGTAGATGCTTTTGCAATCACATATTAAAATTGACTCAGATGAAAGTATACTGTACAGTGATGTTTTAAAAATATTAAATGCAAAGAAAACTGACAAGTGTGAAATTATCAGTTACATAATTGATGTAGGCTAAATTCTAGTGCTTTGGTTTTCATTACATGAATGATAAATCAAGAACAAGCTCAAAGCATTTTCACTATTAAGTGAAAATTCATTTTAAAAAAAAAATTATATATATATTCTTTTAGCAAAAACTAGTAAACCTGTAACGATAAGCCAGGTTTCGATTAAGCTGTGAGAAGTTTAGCCTCCCAAGTGGTTCCTGCTGCAATATGCTAATTGCTCAACTCTTCTAACTTCTGCATAATTAATGCAAATTCTTTTCATCAAACAGGCTACCTTACAAACACACTTATAAGTATATTATAAAATATAATCAAAAAAGCCCAGCATAAAAAAAAAAATCAAGAGCATTTATATAATTATATCATTTGTATGTGTGTGTGTGTACGTATGCATATGTATACACACACACACACACACACACACACACACACACACACACAGTACTGTGCAGACGTCTTGGGCACATGCAAAGAAATGCTGTAGAGCAAAGATGCCTTCAAAAATAATGAAAAATGTTTCTACATGAAAAAAAATAATACTATAAAGAGCAGTAAACAGTAATAAATGAAACAAAGTCAATATTTGGTGTGACGCTCCTTCGCTTTAAAAATAAAATAAAATAAAATAGTCTCAGGTACAGTGTGTGCAGTTTTATAAGGAAATAAGTGTTACTGAGCATCTTGCAGAAGCAGCCACAGCTCTTCTGGAGACTTTGACGGTCACACTTCCTTCTTATTCTTGCAGCAAAACCCAGCAGCTGTAATATGCTGCTTTCTTTTCTGGCATACAAACATTTTTCATATAAAATCTATAATAAAAGTTTGTACTAAAAATAAATAGGGAGCCTAAGACCTCTGCACAGTACTGTATATGAAATCTTCAATTGAAGGTTTTAAAATTTCATTCTAATCTAAAACAACGGACTACATAAACTCTGCTTTAGCTTTGTATAAATTAGACAGTCACGTGTATCTGACTGGGCAGGAAAGGGGTGTAGCTCCTACCCGTACAGACTGGCCTATATAAAACACGGCCTGTTTGCCTCCAACGCCAAAGTAGGAGATGTCACTGTTCAGACTGCGGGGAACTGCCCTGGGACGGACATATCCTGATTCATCACTGTTGAAAAAACATATAAATAAAGGAGATTTGCAAAACATAATACACAAAAAGCATTTAAGTAATAAGACTTTGTTTTCCAGAGTGCTGTTAGGTTACCTCCTAAAAGTGCGGTCATCTCGATTGAATTTGGAAAGGCGATAAACTGCCCAGTTATTTAACTCTTTAGAGGTCATTCCACGACCATTATCCATCACTACTACTGCCGGCCCACCTTGAGACTCGTCAAAAAACTGACACACACACACGCACACACACACACACAACACAAAACACAAAACACAAAACACAAAACACAAAACACAAAACACAAAACACAATGGTCAGAGTCTAGTGACGTTTTATTGATTATCTTATTTAATTGGACTAATAATCCAGTTAAACCCTTACCAATCTTATGTCGATGCTCCTGGTTCCAGGATTATGTGAGGTTGCAGAAAGTGCATTATCAATAAGCTCAGCAAAGGCGTAGGCTAAAGTATTGAAAGCGCACACAAACAAACTCCCCATTAATAAACAGATTTGATAAATACAGAAGAATGTTGTATGTAATTTTCGTTTTATATCACTGCAAAAAAAAAAAAAAGAAAATATTCAAATAATTGAAAAAAATTGCGATAAACAATATTGTCATTTTAAGACCATTTTATGCCACTGATATAATGATAATATAATAGTATAATAATGCAAGTACACCCTTTCAAAGAACAATGGACTCTTAAAAATATTCAGATATTGGAATTAGAACATCAAAAAAAAAAAAAACACCAGATTTTTAACTCAACAAGAGAGTCTACAACGAATAAATACAAACCAGACAGCATCTGTTATACTGTTTACTGCAAAGAACAAACCTGGCTGTTAACAAAGTGCATTTATTTTTAAACTAAAGTGCACAAAATGATAAAATCAGAGATTTAATCTAGGCTCTCAGGCCAGTTCCAGTGTTAATTCTCACTCTGCTTTTAGTCACAGGTTTTGTCTTCTGAAGAAAATATCCTTTAAATTTAGTTAATATTTCATCATGTCATGTATTAATTGTCCGTGTTGTGAAAACCTGATCTCCTGATATAGTGACATTACAAAGAGTACACTATTGTACTGCAATACAGTTGGGAACTCTTTATGCTGTAGCTGTTCATTGTCTGTGTTTTAGTGCGTTGTTATGGAAAGAGCAGCTTCACAACATGACTGACCATTCTACCTAGCGCGTTACTTCAGTTCAAGTTCACTTGTGCATTCACGTCATTTTGTGCACAAGCAAGTTGTGATATTACGTTTATGTTGTGTATATGTCTTATTAATCTCATGTGTGTATAGGATGCGTTTGGGTGAGTTAATTAACCCGCTGGTAAAGAGCGGAGTTCGTTCACTGTTCAACTTCAGCTCGCGCAGCTTAAGCGGCTCAATCCCCGATATTATTGAGTACGACTGGATTATATGAAACACTAGAACTATTTTTTTCTAGATTTTTCTTCTTCAAAAAAACATTGTTGGTGCGTTGTTAATATAATGCACGCCATTTTTTCAGCAGTACGTTTTAATTAAAATCAGTGTTAGCGCTTGCTACACATCTTAAATTCGAATGCGCACAGTTTTTGCATTCAAATGTGCTTTTTTTTTTAATCTTAAATTCGACGAACATTCAAAGTTCGAATTTTAATTTGACAGCCCTAGAGCAGACAAGAGGACAGAAACAGCGAGAGTGGCTAAAATGCTGGTGACATTCATTCTTATGTAAACAAACACGCATGTAAACACAATGGGCAATATCGAGGCCAGCAGAAATGATCGAGGTCATGTACATATATCGTACAATAAGTACGATAACCTAATTATCGCGACAGGCGGATGCATGGGTAAGAGAGAGAATAACTATATACTTACGTAGTGCCTTCTGTCCTTCGCTGGCATAGTACTCATACTGGCCACTCTGTACAATGGTGTGGAAATGGGGAACGTACTTAATTCGTTCTTCAGTTGCCACAGCCAACTCCTGATCCACAGACTGTAGCAGGTGTAAAGTTTTTCCATCTGGTATTTCATCTACAAGGTCACAATAAAGACTGTAGTTATTAAATCTGAAGTCATGTTACTTAATAGCAAACACGCACATCACCAAATCTGTGATTAATAAAATGGTTTTATCTCAGGGCAGGGCTAGGCGGATATATGACTGAACATTCTCTGCTAGGTACTTTACAGTGGTGCTGTTTATAAGACCCATGGCTGAAGTATTTCTAGACTTGTTGATGAGGTAAACTATTATATATGCATGAAGCTGACCATACTCAGATGGTTCCCAGTTTCAGCAAATACGCAGTCTGTGCTATTCAACGGTTATGATTTGAATGGTCGTGTTTTTTTGAGTCAGCAGAATTGTCACTTACCGAAAACATCCGAATCGATCTCCCTGCGATCTGTCGTAGTGATCACAAAACTTTCATTTACCGAGATAGAAAATTCCTGAAATTAAAATGACATTAGTGTCAGTCAAATCTGAGTCGCTTCACTGAAAACTGTTTTCGATTCAATTTCACCAAGCAGTACATTTCATTTATATTCCAAAATATAGGGATAAAAGGTATTCTAATATTCTTACACTCAATCATGCCTGGCTTGTTTAAGCAGAGATTACCATATCTAGTCCAATACAGGCTAAAAGCCCATCAGTGTGAACTAAAGGGCATGGATATTACAGAGGAGACTATAAGCATTAACAAAGCTCTTAAGAGTAGTTGCTGCTACGATATTAACTATTATATACGTACACATATTACAGGTTATTCAAATGCCAGAACATTAGGAAAGCTAGGAGAGCAGAAGGAATTTCACCTGGCATGCTGAAACACTGTGCCCCATCTTCCCTGAGATTTTAAACCTCTCCATCACACTAGGTACAGTATCAATATGCTTCAAGACCCCCATCATTGTTCCCATTCCAAAGAAGGACAATATAACCTGCCTGAATAACTCCAGGCCTATGGCCTTAACATTAGTGGTCATGAAATGCTTCAAACAGGCTGGTTCTCTCTCATCTGAAGTCTGCCACTGACCCCGTCGTTCATCCTATGCAGTTTGCTTACAGAGCAAATTGCTCAGCTGACGATGCAGTCAACCGGAGTCTACATTGTGCTGTACTGAAAACAACCTGGAGCTCAATATACAAAAAAAAACAAACAAACAAACAAAAAACCCAGTACAGACGGTGACTGGTTGTTTTTTTTTTTTTTTGTAAGAACCCACCTCCCATCACCCCCTGGGTTTGGGAGTTGGACGGCACATCCACTATACATAACAGTGTGTTCGTTACTTAATTAGTCTTGTACACCTCCTCCTGCAAAACATACCGTGGAAGGCTTTCAGCTTTTTTTAATGGTTTTTCGCATACTCTTAAAAAAAAAAATGATGAACCCCTTAACAGAGGCTCTTCCCCTGGGGGAACCCTTAAAGGTTCTATGTACAACATTGTTTTCCTATGAAAAATGGTTAGAAGTAGAAATAGTGTTTGCAAATTTGTTTTAGTTTGTCTGCTTGTAATTTCTAAAAAATGATTTATGTGCTCTTCTTGTGGGCAGCTACAGAAAGGATCACTTGAGAATTCTCATTGTGGAAGACGTCGTCTTTGGAGGGAACAGGGCATATTCATCACGTCAGAATGGACTGTTACTTGTATTACACCTCATAAATCAGAAGGTTTCATTTCATTTAGACTTACACCTAGTTGCTAAAAAGAACTAGAGCATAACAGCAGTAATAGATATCTGATGTACTTTAGTGTAGAGATACAGGGGGCCAAAGCATGAGAGAATTTTTTCTTTTACAATTTTCAGCAGGCCATAAATTGGCACATATGCAACTGTGGACCTTCTGTTATTAGACGTGAAACACTTCTTACACTAGACAACAATCTAGAGCTTAAAACTAATGACTTATGGAACTTTTTCTGTAGCACTCGATTTTATCGGAAAATTAGGGCCACGCCCCCCTATAGCTCAAAACCTAATGCTGAGACGAGCCTGAAATTTTGCACACTATTTATCAGGAATAATGCCATTATTTCAAAAACGTATGGAGCAAATCTTCGACCCTTAATTCATTCGTCTTCAGTGACCACTTCATCCTGGTCGGGGAGGATTTAGTGGTTTGGGGGCTCGAGGCAAACTAAAGGAATGGGGCCCTATTCAACCGCACACATTTACCGCGATATTCCACTACAGCATGAGGCGGGGTTGGGGAGGAGGCTTGCAATGATGCTGCTGAAATAACCGTGATACGAATCATTCAGTGTTTTAATATCAATATTTAAATGTTCATGCATTTACCATTAATGACTAAAAATATATATGACTTGTATTTCTAGGGGGCTCTTGGCTTCTGGGGGGCCCAATGTGCTTGCCTAGTGCTAAGTCCAGCAAGAATTACTCACAACCCATTATTATTCCATTTATTATATTTATTATGGAGTTCTTAGTAGTTATTAGCCTATTTGACAGGTCCCTTGAATTGGATGTGCTTTAATCCAAACCTCAATCTCAATCTCAGTCTCAATCAGGCCAATGTGGAGATAATTATAAGTGCTCTGTAGACGGAAAGCTGAAATATTATTGTACAAGTTTAAATAATGCCCATGAAATGAAGCTATACTAAGAGATCCAGGGATTTTTTTTTTCTTTGCTGTTAAAGAAGTTCCTGGCTACAAAAAAAAAAAAAAAAGCTTGAGAGCCCTTTAACTAGCTGAGTAGTTGAATCAGGTGTCTGAGGAGCAGAGGAAACACTACAGTCTGCACACAGGTGTGATTAACAGTGGATTAGCTGATTAGCTGATTAGCTAGCTGGCTAGAGTGATTTCTCACACCAGCACCTTTAACGTGTCTAACCAGAGATAAAGTGCTGTCATGTTAACTGAGCAGATAACTAACGAGCTGTTAGGTAGCTCGTCTACCCTGCTAAACTACAGGTACTGTAGCTAGCTAGCTAGTTAAACTAAGTGCGAGCTGGGGACGAGCAGAAATCCACCCACCTTGCGCACAGCACACAGGAACTGTTTGTAGCTCATGTCGCTGATATCCAACATCTTTTCAGAAGCCTGTTTACTCTGAGGGCGACAGTCAAAGACACAAACCGACCGGCTGCCATGCGAAGCGTCGGCTGGGGGAACTCCCGACTCCGCCATGTTTCCAGTTGGTTTCACTTATCTCAAAACAGCTCAGAACGCCTTTATATATACATATTTTCCCAAAACCTGAACAAAATATCTCACTCCTCCACGTCCAAAATGTCTACCTAACTCTTATTTGTTACTGCTGTTGACATTTCATGAAGCTCAGAGTTCCTGAAGGTCCCAGGAGCTTTCACTCACTCACACACTCTCTCACACACACACACACCTCCGTCCGCTTTCGCATTTTGTACCGTGTTGTCAGGTCTGCTACATGCGCTGCCGGGGTTGCCAAATCCGTGCACACAACTCATAAAACAAAGTGCATTTTTTTCCACTGACGTTGCTCAAAAACACCAATTTCAAAAACACAACTAAGACCAATAAATACAACATTAAAGTGCCACAGGGAGACAGGACGTTCTAAACTTGTATTAATAGTTTGTGTTTTTATTACCACTGGCAACCCTAGTCAAAGTTTCGCGCCTTTCATTTTTGCATCTTCTTCACACATAGTGTAACATCTGGCCAGATGAGAAACCCTTTAACTATGGTTAGTAATTATAGCTGCTATAGTCATGTGATCAAACCGAAATAGCTAAACCGAAATAGTAATATTTATATATCATTTTGCTGAAGCACAATTATAAACACACAGTTCCAATAAATCCTTCTTTCATCAGCCCTAAAACTGCCTCAGGTTATTAAATCCATTGTAATAAGTAAGGAATAAAGCAGCAATGGGGTGTGGTGTTATAGAAAAATAACCCACCAAAGGGTGGTGTGCTTTGGCTAAGTGCAAAGAAGAGGATTATTTTCCTTTAACAGCATGTCCTGAAGTGCTTTATTCCTCTTACACCACAGCAATTTGCCAACAAATACAATTTTTCATTTATTAATCAATGATATGTGATGCTTTTTAAACGTTTATAGTTACAGGTTAGGAGTAACACACACACACACACACACACACACACACACACATATATATATATATATATATACACTGCCCTCCAAAAGTTTGGAAACGCCTGAACAAAATAGGGTTTTTGGGCAATATCAGCATAAATCCTCTTTAGTTAGTGACCATTTTGCATTGATAATAAGGGACAACACTAGGCATCCGAGCAGTCAGTTTATTCAAACATTCACTTGATATATTACTCCAAGCCTCCTGGAGGA
>CM040978.1:19578720-19599483 GCA_022985145.1 Pangasius djambal
GCCACAGGGATAAAGGATCTTCTGAAGCGCTCAGTGGAACACTTGGCAGTGATCAGTCTCTGGCTGAAAGTGCTCCTCTGGTCGACCAGCACACTGTGTAGTGGGTGAGAAGGGTTGTCCAGGATTGAGTGGACTTTTGACAACATCCTTCCCTCAGCCATAACGTGAACAGGGTCCAGCTCCATACCAAGTGCAGAGCCAGCCCTCCTGATTAGTTTGTCCAGTTTATTTCTGTCTGCCACCTTCATGCTACCTCCCCAACAGACCACTGCATAGAAAATGACACTAGACACCACAGACTCATAGAACATCTGCAGCATGGGGTTGCAGACATTGAAAGACCTGAGCCTCCTCAGAATACAGCCTGCTCTGGCTTTTCTTGAAAAGTGCTGTTGAGTTTGATGTCCAGTCCAGATTGTTTTGTCTATATGGACTCCCAGGTATTTGTAATCTGCAACAATCTCAACTTCCTCACCATGGACAGACAAAGGAGTGATGGGGGTCCTGGATTTTCTAAAGTCCACTACAAGTTCCTTTGTTTTCCTGACATTGAGCTGTAGGTGATTGAGCTCACACAAGGTAACAAAGTTGTCCACTACCGTCTGATATTCTGAGGTGTCACCACCCTGAATAAATCCAACAACCACAGAGTCATCAGAGAACTTCTGAAGGTGGCAGGATTCAAAGTTGTAACTAAAATCAGATGTATACAGGGTAAAGAGGAAGGGAGAAAGAACTGTCCCCTGAGGAGCACCGGTGCTGCAGATCACAGTGTCAGACACACAGTTCTGTATGCGGACGTACTGAGGGTGGCCAGTGAGGTAGTCCATAATCCAAGAGACCAGAGGAGTGTACACCTGCATGTTCTTCAACTTCTCCTCCAGTAGAGGACATGGTGTTGTTCACTGCTCCTCCAGTAGCCTGATGGTGTTAAAAGCACTAGAGAAGTCAAAAAACATAAACCTCACAGAGCTCCCCGGTTTCTCTAGGTGAGTATAGGTTCGATGGAGCAGGTGGACAATGGCATCATTCACTCCAAGTTGAGGCTGGTAGGCAAACTGTAACGGATCAAGGAAGAGTTTGACAAGGTTTATTGCTGCTCTGTGTACCTATGTCTCACATAACCTCTCAATAGCACTTAAGTCTGTAGTTACAGTCAAAGTCTAAATAAAGCTGTGCACAATTTCAATATTAAATCCTTACTAAACCTGCTTAACTAAGAGAGAGAGAGAGAGAGAGCGGACTAGAGAGATAGACACAGGACAGATCACTTACAAATTACATGTTTGTAATTAAGTGAATTCAAATGCAGTGACAACAACTCACTAATTTGCTAGTTTACCTAGTGGCTTAAACACATTCTGCCTTATTTTTTAAATGATTGCTGGAATCTCAGTTCAGTGAGCTACTGTTGCCTAACATGTCAAATAGCTTTTATTAAAAACTTGAGCCACCAAGCCAATAAAACTCTGACACCTTAATTGAATTTTGAGTGACAGCTCAGATCTATTAAGAGATGGGGGAGGAGAGTTATTGCAGAGAGTATAGCAAATGATTGATTTACATTGAGCCATTCTTCAGTGTTCAGTGTGTTGTCAGTGTGGGATTTCTGACTAACAAGTTGATTTTCTGGACTGATAATTAGCTCTGAAGAGAGACATAAATCTAATTTCTAGATTACTATAACAGTAATTACTATAACAACCTTATTCACACGTGACTGAGTGTTACGACACCCACCCAGGATCACCTAGAATAGACTTACACACTGTTGTGCATTCATAGGGAAAAAAATGCATATATGTGTGAGAAATGGATAAAAGAGCAAAAGAAAAAGAGAAAGACAAACATTGGAAAAGAATATTAGAAACTTTATGCTTTGAGAGAGAGTATTTCTGGGTGTCCCTTTGTGTGTGTGTGTGTGTGTGTGTGTGTGTGTGTGTGTGTGTGTGTGTGTGTGCGCACACTACCAGAACACCAGCAGGAGCTTTGTCTCAGTATAAGGGCAAAGTCAAGTCCCAAAATGCCACTCAGCCAGACATGCCCATCGCTTCAAGTGACCTTTGACCCTGCAAGGCTCTTTTTGCTGATGGAATCCGTTTCGACAGAGAGTTCAAAGCGCTGAACGGTATTTGACGCGCCCCCTTGGCAAGCCACTGGAGGCCAGAATACATCGCCTTTTGCAATATTTAATGTCATTTTGAAGTCAGGCACTTGCAGTTAACAATGGGAGAGAACAACAAGACTTAGTGAGTGACACAAGAAAAGATTCAGAACACATCGCTGTGCATGTTAATAATGAAACAAGTACAGAAATTCTGACCCTATTTATGATATGAATCAGTCATGCTTTCATCAAGATTTGGTCTGTTTGCTTGTACGGGATGTTTCAGAGTACCAATTTTTGTTCTGTAGCCAAGGTTATAACATGTTATGACATAACAACTGACGATATACCAACTGATATTATTCTTTATCAACACGATATATATCCGATATCTAGTAGCATAAATTACTATTACATTTTTGAGGGTCTCTGTTATAGAGAGACTGGATTTCAGTTTTCTTTAAACATAGTA
The DNA here is from genome assembly GCA_022985145.1 of Pangasius djambal. Classification (NCBI taxonomy): domain Eukaryota; kingdom Metazoa; phylum Chordata; class Actinopteri; order Siluriformes; family Pangasiidae; genus Pangasius; species Pangasius djambal. The sequence continues at coordinate 19,581,300 of CM040978.1, forward strand.
AACAATTTGATGATGTACAATACAACGTACAATAGGTCTCAGCAATGTCAGTTCCCAAATGAATCAGTAAAGCAAAACTATGAGGGAAAACAGTCTTTTTGGACAATGTACACATGCTGCAATCATAAATACATGCTGCAATGTAAATAAAATGACAAATACAGTGTCTTTCACTCTACTTCTCTTTCACACACCTTGGCAATGTACTTACCTGCGGACATTGTAGTGCATTGGAGTAACTTAATAGATGGGTCTGCATCGATATATGAACTTAAGGCAGATAGGGACATAGTTTGAAGTCTTGGTTTGAGACGGGCTGGTGTCACAGTGAACCCGGTAATGTGTGAAAATGGACATGTGGAGGTACAGCATTTGGGCCAAAAGTTGTGTACCCAGCTTAATAAGACATCAGCAATTGCATACTTGTGGCCCAAGATCATGAATCAGATGGGGCTGGTGGGATATCGGTTATGCCTAGTTATTTGGACCTCACCACCTCACCTCAACCATATCTGGTCCTTTGGTTAGAACATTGCCAGCGAGCCTTTATTAGGGTTACTCTCCTGATTTTTTCCTTCGTTTTGCAGATGGATGCCTCGGACAAGGGGATTGGGGGCCGTTTTTCCTAGGAGGTGGAGGGGAAGGACCACTTGGTGCTGTACATCAGCAGGAGGCTCGAGGTGCAAGAGGTACAGCACCGTAGAAGTGGAATTTCTCGCCATCAAGTGGGTGACCCCTGACTCTCCAGTATTACCTAATGGGGAATTATAAGTCACTGCAATGCAATGGGAAACTCCCCTACAGTAGAACCATGTGATGTTCATCACAGGTCAGTCTGGTACTGCCAAATGACATGGGTTCTAGTACAGACACTCTAGCAGAAGGGGTTGGGTTCAGGACAGGTCAATGGCTAGTCCAATTAGGCTATAGAGTGATAAATCGTGACCGTGATAGAGACAGACTTCAGTGTGACACTACAGAGATGGGTTGGAAATGCACTTCAATAAAGGTGAACACAGACGTGTGTGGAATGGACTACAGGCAATAACAGACTATAAAGGCAAACCCTGCTCAGTGAGCTGACCCATCTCTAGCTGATCAACTAAATGCCTTCTACATAAGTGCACTACACTACAAGTGGTGCTAGCATCAGCCCACTGAGCAGTGCAACCATAGTGAGCCCTGTTTTTCTCAATATGTAATACAGTTAGTCTGTGGTCCCCAACAGTCCACGATTGTACCTGTGCCCAAGAACACCAAATTGTCATGCCTGAATAACTACCGTCCTGTATCTCTGACGTCATTGGTGATGAAGAGCCTCAAAAAGCTAGTGAAGGAATACATATGATTAGTGCATACATAGGATTAGTGCATGTATTAATTCAGCGTTTTGAAAGCATTAGTAAAGAATCAATGTACACTGATCAGCCATAACATTAAAACCACCTGCATAATATTGTTTAGGTCCCCCTTGTGCCGCCAAAACAGCTCTGACCCGTCTAGGCATGGACTCCACAAGACCTCTGAAGGTGTGCTGTGGTATCTGGCACCATGACATTAACAGCACATTATGTCCTGTAAGTTGCGAGGTGGGGCCTCGGTGGATCAGACTTGTTTGTCCAGCACATCCCACAGATGCTCGATCAGATTGAGATCTGGGGAATTTGGAGGCCAAGTCAAGCACACGGACCCGGCCATCCACATGATGTAAAAGAAAATCTGATTCATCAGAGGAGGCCACCTTCTTCCATTGGTCCATGTTCCAGTTCTGATGCTCATGTGCCCATTGTAGGCGCTTTCAGTGGTGGACGGGTCAGCATGGGCACTCTGACCGGTCTGCGGCTGTGCAGCCCATACGCAGCAAGTTGGGATGCACTGTGTGTTCTGACAACTGAAATTTTTCAGTAATTTGTGCTATAGCACTCTTCTGTGGGATCAGACCAGACGGGCTAGCCTTCACTCCCCACGTGCATCAGTGAGCCTTGGGTGTCCATGACCCTGTCCCTGGTTCACCAGTTGTCCTTACTTGGACCACTTTTGGTAGGCACTAACCACTGCATACCAGGAATAACCCACAAGACATGCTGTTTTGGAGATACTCTGACCCAGTCCTCTAGCAATCACAATTTGGCCCTTGTCAAAATCACTCAAATCCTAATGCTTGTCCATTTTTTCCTGCTTTCAGAACATCAACTTTGAGAACTGACTGTTCACTTGATGCCTAATATATATGCTGCGGCCCACTGCATTTATAAGGCAAAGTCTTCTGTCATGAATTGCAGACAGACGCATCGAACAGATTCAGCATTTACTAAAAACAACTAAAGTAAGCAACCAAAGTAAACAATCAAAGGACCAAGGCAATTCCAAAAATAATCGGCATGAGTAAGGACAGTGAAGGTGGACTATCAGAGATGATGACTTAAATCAGTGACTTAAGTTAAAAAGTTATGTCAGTATTTACATAGGAAAAGTTATTTGTATTAATTTGTATTGTAGTCAGGTCATGCAGGAAATTAAGATGATTGTGTAGGCATTCAGATTATTAAAATTACCTGGGTGTAGGTCACACCTACGAGGTTGCCAGATTTTTCTGATCCACTCTGTCCACACTCATTTCATGCTGTAAACTCTATACACTTTATAGTACTGTATGCTCTAGATACTGACAAGCTATGAATATATGCATGAGTATAAATGTGTGTTTGTCTATGTAATTAGTTTACTTTAGTAGATTTGATACACATTCTCCTTTTAATTTCAGCCTATATCAGTTTATATTATTGAGGATCTTATCAAAGGCTACCTGTCTTCAGACTGTAAAGGCTATACAGTAGCCATTAAAGGAAGATAGACAATTAGAGAGAATTAGGGAAAACAGGATTAATCAGATTAGTTTGTTCCATTTCTGACTGATTGTCATGGTAATATCTCAAAGTAATATAACTAATATTTAATTAATTTCAAGATCAAGGTTTAAAAGAGATAATAGTTGGTTTCCATGATTCTACACTTCTGTGCAGATGTCACTTTAAAATCTGCACATAAAACTTCTTATTCAACAGTGTAAAGTGTATTACGTTTTCAGCACTGCAATGTGTGAAGATTAATTTTGAAATATCTGTGAAAAGGGATATTAAGAACTAATAGTAAAAGTAAAATTTAGGAGAGCTCCTAGCAGAAGTCACTAGACTTTATCAAAATAAATAAAGAATGATGAATATTAGAACTGACCAATTAGAAATATAAACCCCTCTAAATTTTATCAATTAACTGTGCATTATATTATTTTCACTTTTGTAAGATTTCTTACACTTGTCTTGTCACTTTTGTTCAATAGTTGGATTCATGCATTTTTAATTAAGACTAAAATAAAGCACTATTTAGGGCATTAACATTAATATTATTTTATTATTGAACCTATTTAATAATAAGAAAAACCAAAGAAGAAAAAGCTCTACCACAAGACACATTTCAATTTCATACAAGTAAGCATAAAGGAAACCTTTAAGGTTTCCTTTAACCTTTATCTGACCTGCTCTACTGTCATCAAATGCAAAGTATTAATAATTGTAATAATACCAACAACTAATAAATTCAGTTCTCTGGAATATATTTCCAAATTTTGATTATAGTATAATTCTGAATTCTATATGTTAATCTCAAATCTGTCTTAAACTAATGATTAAGCGGTTTATCGACCTCTCCCACACCATCTCTCTTCTTAAGCATTCAACTATAATATGTTCATGTTCTGTCTCATTAAAATCCTTTTCTCTCATATTTTAGCTGAAGGACACTGCTGAGCCTGTCCAATTAAAAACTATCCTTCACTCTTTACACACACACACACACACACACACACAAATTAGTGATGGCTCACTGCTGGCATTTAGACCAGAACGAATCGGGTCATTTAGTACCATGTACCTGCCCTAAGACTAGTCAAATAACACCACCATAACCCCATAACCCTTTTTAATGAATGTGTGTGTGAGTGTATGTGAGAGAGAGAGAGAGAGAGAGAGAGAGAGAGAGAGATTGAGAGAGGGAGACAGAGAGAGAGTGTGAGAATGGGTGTGCATACAGTCATGGGCAGAGATAATTGAGGAAAAATCAGTGGATTTTTTTTTTTATGTTACCAACTGTCACTTCATTCAGTGATAAGATAAATGGTATAATTTTTTTTTCTTCAAATAGAGAAAAGTGTGAATGTGAAGTGTATGAAAAGAGCTATATAAAATATAGCTCTCAGATTGATTGCTGGAAAGTAATCAGTCTGTTTCAATTTTCACAAACATGAGACAATAGCTGATCATTGAGCAAAATTAAAGTTTCACATACAGTGCTAAATTTACATTTATATTTACATTTGTGGCATTTGGCAGATGCCCTGATCCAGAGTGATTTACAGAAGTCCATAAGCTCATCAATAAATAGAGTTAGGGCCGGAAGTATTTGGACAATGACGGAGTCTTTGCGATTTTGCCTTTATACACCACCACAATGGATTTGAAATAAAACCATCAAGATGTGATCGAAGTGTAGACTTTCAGCTTTATTTTAAGAGGTTCCACAAAAATATGGTATTTACCATTTAGGAATTACAGCCATTTTAAGCAAAGTACTGATATTTTCAGGGGCTCAAAGGTATTTGGACAATTGACTGACAAGAAGTTAATTGACCAGGTGTGGTCCATTCCCTCGTTACTTCAAGTCAAATGAAGCAGATAAAAGATCTGGAGTTGATATCAGGTATTGAATTGGCATTTGGCAGCTGTTCGACTAGAGCTACCAATATGAAGTCCAAGGAGATCTCAATGCAAGTGAAGGAGGCCATCATTAGGATGAAAATCAAAAGAGATCTATCAGAGAGATAGAAAAAACATAAAGATTGGCCAAATCAACAATTTGTTACATTCTTAAAAAGAAGGAATGCACTGGTGAGCTCGGCAACACCAAAAGGCCTGGAAGACCACAGAAGACAACTAAAGTGGATGATCACAGAATCCTTTCCTTGGTGAAGAAAAACCCCTTCACAACATCAAGTCATTGAGGCAGGACACTGAAGATTTCTTTGGCATGCGGACGATGGTGGTGACCTTGAAGCAGGTCATTGGGAGAAGGGGTGGTCTTCCTTGCCGTCACGCCGTTCTGTGCCTCGAAACGAGCGTAGAAGTCGTTCAGCGCATCTGGGAGGGAGGCATCACTGTCACAGGCAGATGGTGGTGTCCTGTAGTTGGTGATGGTCTGGATGCCCTGCCACATGCGCCGCGTGTCTCTGCTGGCCTTGAAGTGGTTGTGGATTCTCTGAGCGTGCGTGCGCTTTGCCTCTCTGATGGCCCGGGACAGTTTGGCCCTCACTGTTCTTAGGGCCACCTTGTCACCTGCTCTGAAGGCAGAGTCTCGGGTCCTCAGTAGCGCACGCACCTCTGCAGTCATCCACGGCTTCTGGTTGGAGCATGAGGTAATGGTCTTGGAGACGGTGACGTCATCAATGCACTTGCTGATATAGCTGGTCACTGATGTCCAATTCCTCCAAGTCGGTGAAGTCGCCGTCAGTTGCCGCTTCCCTGTGCCAGTCAGTGTGTTCAAAACAGTCCTGAAGCGCAGAGATGGCTCCTGCTGGCCAGGTTTTCACCTGCTTCAGAACCGGTTTGGAGCGTCTGACTAGCGGTCTGTATGCTGGGATTAGCATAACAGAGATGTGGTCTGAGTAGCCGAGGTGGGGGCGGGGCTCTGCCCGGTACGCACCGGGGATGTTTGTGTAAACAAGGTCTGGCACGTTCTTCCCACTTGTTGCAAAGTCCACATGCTGATGGAATTTACGGAGCACTGACTTGAGATTTGCATGGTTGAAATCTCCTGCAACAATAAACAGTCCGTCAGGGTTTGAATTCTGCATCTCGCTAATAGCCCCATACAGTACACAGAGCGCCTCCTTAGCATTAGCGCTGGGGGGAATGTTTAACAGAGATTATGAGAACAGTGGTGAATTCCCGTGGTAAATAAAAAGGTCTATCGATGAGCAGTAACTAGAAACTAGCACAGAGTTCTTGCACCATTCCGTGTTGATGTAAACACACAAGCCTTGCTTCTCACATGGGTGGAAAGAATAATCAGCATAGCCAGGAAGATCCTTGACTACAAGTTTCTGCAGCTGGGGTCACATAGACTCATAGATAACACATATGATAGGTACTGGATCAGGTACAGGTTCACGAGAGGTGGTAAATGAACCAAGCTGAAACCAATAATTAAGTTTTAAAGGTATATCTAGCTTCACTTAATAGTATTTTTTGAATGAGACAAAGGAAATAAAATAAAAATGGGGAGTTTTCCAGTTTCACAATTGTGAGAAAATGCTTACTATTCTCAAATATATGTTATCTCAGTTCTCATTCAGTTCAGTCCTACCAGTACACTCCAGGTATTATCCAAGTTGCTTTATCTGTTGTTTCATGGTTGGCAGGCCACTCCAGGTACAGAAGAATTTCAAATGTTGGGGACTGAAGGGGGTTCAATCCAATGAATCTTCCAAGGAAGAGGGAGAGACTCTTCCCAACTAAAGAACCTGACCTGTACATTTAAACATGCATTTTACCAAAATCTTTCACATAACAAAAATTTCTATGCTTGGACCCAGCCTTCTTTATTGTACAATAACATAACATTAATGGCTATAAATAAACAGAATCTCTCTTTTCAAAAAACACAACTCACTGATGCTTAAGCTGCTATTAAATGAATTATCAGATAAATCACATTTTGACCTTTCTTCAAAGCAACTATCAGAATGGTTAATTTTCTGACTTAAATCTCTTCACACAGCATTGCAATTATAGGGTTTTAAAATGAAATCTTATGGTCCCATTTAGTCAGTTTACAGCTATTACATGCAACATATGAAAAGCAAAAAAAATAAATAAATACAATGTGGCCCCTTGTAGGCTAACTGTGTAACAATCTGCGCTGGCATCTGCCATTTTACATCTGCATGTTAACTAACAAGCACAATAAACTTAAACTCTTGCCAAATGCTGCCATTTTGTGGCAAATGTATTACACATAGTGTACGAGAAATACTGCAGCCATCATTTAAAGAAACAAAATATTACAGTTTGAGTCATACTTATGTAAATATGTAGACAATAATACCAGTTCAACAATCGTAAACTGACATAAGGGGTATGTTAAATTAACGTATTTAGCTAAGCCAAATATGTTAATTTTACTTCCATTAATTCAGCTCAACAATAAAAATATGAGATTTAACACACCAAAAGCTCCTGACAATTAACTCAGATGAAGTGATGATGTACAGCCGGTGTAAGAGAATGCTCATGATTCATGATTAATAATCACAGCTCTGTTTACAATAAAAAAAACTCTCAGAGCCATAGCTTCGAGTTAGTAAAAGGAGGTCTTCATTCTATTCCTTTATTGCTTTTAGTAGTGCACATTTGCTCTTTTCACTTGGTGGACAGAAGACCTACAGAGGAGCATCTATGTCCAGAGAAGTGATTGGGCTCTCAGGCTCCAGTGAAAACTTTGAGGCGACATTTTGTCAGGAGGATATCAACACATAAATGTAAATTAAACTATGTGTGAATGAAGTTAAATGTTTCTGAGATTAGTTAGTTGTTTGATAGCCCAGTAGTCTGTAGTGTCCCTAAACAGCAGCTGATGATAAGTTATTTTTAGGAGTTATTTGTTCTCTGATGTAACTGTGAGACTGGCTGACTAGCAAGCTAACATTAGCTACATCTGCTCATAACAGTAGCATGCACAGTCAAATAGCTATGCTCATAGTTCGGAATTAGCATCTAACAAAATGCAATACCTGAATAAAAGTAAAGGTTTTCTATATCTGCTTGCATTAAAGTACAAAAATACTTGGCGTGCACTGTGCACCCAATGTACTGTGATTTATTGCAGCTTATAACCAGAGTGACTGCAGATATGAGTTAGCTGTTCATGTCTTCCCCCACACAGGGCGGGACCACATTATGAAAAATATAATAATAATAATAATAATAATAATAATAATAATAATAATAATAATAATAAAGGTTGTATGTGAAATTCCCAGGCAATCAGCAGTTTTTGAAATACTCACACCAGCCTTTCTGGCACCAATAACCATGCGACGGTTAAAGTCTCAGAGATCACACTTTTTCCCCATTCTGATGTTTGATGTGAACATTAACCTAAGCTCTTGATCTTTATCTGCATGATTTTATGCATTGTGCTACTGCCACCTGATTGGCTGATTGGATAACTGTGTAACGGCTGTTCCTATTAATGTGGACGGTGAGTGTATCTGGACTCCTGGCATTTTTATATTGATAATATTGCAACACTTTGTGTGTGTGTGTGTGTATTCCTGCTCAGACTGTCATCAATAATCATTTGCTCCTGACTGAGTGCGTCCATCAGCAAGAGTAAGACATAAAATAAGGCTTGCTATCGCTTTAACTCATAGACCCATCCATCTATCGTACCATCCCTGCCCCATCTGTATATCCCTCATCCTTCACAGTGATATGGATGACAGTGAAGCCATTTAAAACAATATTACTATGCTATAAAAGATACTAAGGAGGATGTCCAGTTCTTCAGTGAAGTTTCCAGTGGGGCCAGGGGGGGTGACAGATAACAATAATGTGAAGATTGTCTGGAGAGTTTGTCTGACAGTAACAGAATTCATAGTATGAGATGTTGAGATGATACAGTGCAAGAGGTATGAAGCACCATGCAAACCTGTGCGACCACCCCTGGCAGTTTCAGAGAAAGTTGGTGTAGCTGAGTTCTCTGGAGTGATTCAGGTCTCAGTCAGTGCTGGATGTGTAAATGGAGAGGGTGAAGCGAAAATAAAGGGGAGATGAAGTCAGCTTTCTGGGTGGCAGACTGGCAGTTCCAGAGCCCACCTACCACCAATGTTTGTGACCAAGGAAACAGTGGAGGGTAGATGGAATTACTTGTTGTATGGCCTCTGTTTTTTGGGGGATACCTCTGGAGTCTGTGAGATGTGAGGGCAGAGACTGCTGTGAGGCACACGCTAGACATTTTGGAGAAGGCCCACATATTGGTCTGATGGTCAGGTGTCCACAAACATTTGGCTGTAGTGTGTGTGTGTGTGTGTGTGTGTGTGTTTTGTCATGTTTGATCAATTTACACTTCACCAAACATTCACTGAGTTTGAACAGGAGTTCTGGGAAGTGTTTGATCATCCATTATCAGGAAAAGGCACAGGTGAGAGACTGCAAACCCTAAGAAAAGGAACTCAATCAGCAGCAGATTATTCTTTGAATTTTCACACACTGGCAGCAGAAGACATCTGGAATGAGCAAGCACTAAAGACGATATTTCACCAGGGTCTGAATGAGTTACTGCAAACTGAACATGTTGTGACTCTCTTTTCCTCAATCAGTTTATTCAGTTTGCACTGATAACCATATTAAAGCTCAGAGACCACACTCTTCAGTTCAAACCCAGACGACCACTTCTGAAAACCATGCAGGAAATGGAACTCATGGAACTAGCACACATTAATCTCTCACCTGAAGAAAAAAGAACACTACAAACTAGGTAAAATGTGACTGTACTGTGGGAGACAAGGACATTTCAGAGCAGACTGCAATGTAAAGCCAAAAGGGTTGCAGCATGACCGGATGAGCAAAAATGCTATACTTATGATTGAGAATAGAAGAATAATCTTGCTAGTGAGTGAAATTGTCGTGGTGCTCACAGTCAGACTATTTTCCAGCAGTCATCAACTCTGGGGCAGCAGGAAACTTCATGGAAAGAAAAATGCTGAATGTCCCTCTAGTCACGTTTAAAAGGTGGTTCCTCTCTGTGTTCCAAGCATTCCTAAGAGTTCCTAAACCATTATGTGATTGTGTTCATTGATGATATTTTGATATTCTCACACTCAAAGAAAGACCATGTTCACCATGTGTGTCAAGTGATTCAACATCTCCTGATAAACGATCTCTTTGTAAAACTGGAAAAATGAAAATTTCACTGTGCATCACTCAAGTACCTTGGGTACATTCTAAATGAGTGGAGAGTCAAGATGGATCAATCAAAGGTGGAAGCAGTGACAGTGTGGCCCCAAACTCACACAACAGAGGAATGTCAGTGGTTTCTGGGGTTTGCTACCTTCTAGCAGCAATTCATCTAGGGCTTCAGCACTGTTGCCGCTGCCCTGACATCCCCCCTAATAAGGAAGCCGAGGAGACTCACATGGACTGAGGCTTTCAACAAACTCAAGGAAATGTTCATGAGTGCTCCAATTATCCACCATCCTGACTCCTTACACACTCCCTCCTCTGAACATGTCCAAACCATCTTAATTTGGCCTCCCTAACTTTGTCCCCCAAATGTCCAACATGAGCTGTCCCACTGATGTACTCATTCTTAATCCTGTCCAACCTTGTCACTCCCAAAGAGAACCTCAACATCTTCAGCTCTGTTACCTTTAGCTCTGACTTTTGTCTCTTCTTCAGTGCCACTGTCTCTAAACCATACAGCATGGCTGCTCTCACTACTGTCTTGTACACCTTCCCCTTGATTCTCGCTGATATTTTTCTATCACACAGAACTCCCGACACCTTTCTCTACCCATTCCAACCTGCCTGCACTCGCTTCTTTACCTCTTTCCCACACTCTCCACTCCTGTACCTTCTTCAGCTCTTCACCCTGTAATCTTACTGTTCCACTTTCCTCCCTTTCATTCACACAAATGTACATGTAAGGAGACTCTTGTCTGACCTCCTCTGACAACTGGTCCATCACCATAGCAAACAGGAAGGGGCTCAGAGCCGATCCCTGATGCAGTCCCACCTCCACTTTGAACTCCTCTGTCTGACCTACAGCACACCTCACCACTGTCCTGCTCCTCTTATACATGTCCTGCACCACTCTGACATACTTCTCTGCTACTCCTGACCTCCTCATACAGTACCACAGCTCTTCTCTTGGCACCCTGTCATACACTTTCTCCACGTCTACAAACACACAGTGCAACTCCCTCTGACCATCCCTATACTTCTCCATCAAAATTCTCAGATCAAAAATTGCATCTGTTGTGCTCTTTCTGGGCATGAAGCCATACTGCTGCTCACAAGTTTCCACTACCTTCCTTAACCTAGCTTCCACTACTCTTTCCCATAGCCTCATTGTATGGCTCATCAACTTTATCCCCCTATAGTTGCTGCAACTCTGCACGTCACCCTTATTCTTAAAGATCGGCACTAATACACTACCTCTCCATTCCTCAGGCATCTTCTCACTCTCTAAAACCCTGTTAAACAAACTAGTTAAAGATTCCACTGCTGCCTCTCCTAGACACTTCCAGACCTCCACCGGGATGTCGTCAGGACCAGCTGCCTTTCCACTCTTCGTCCTCTTCAAAGACTTCCTGACTTCATCCTTTCTAATCTTATCTACTTTCTGTTCCACTGAGGTCACCCCTTCTACTCTTTTTTCCCTCTCATTTTCCTCATTCATCAGCTCTTCAAAGTACTCCTTCCACCTCCTCTGTACACTCTCCTCACTTGTGAGCACCCTTCCATCTCTATCCTTAATAACTCTAACTTGCTGCACATCCTTCCCATCTTGATCCCTCTGCCTAGCTAACCTGTATAAGTCCTTCTGTCCCTCTTTCCTCCTTCCAGATGACACACCCAGCACCTTTCTTCCTGTCACCCTGATCACTTCTGCTGTCGTTTCCCAGTCATCTGGCAGCACTACCTGACCACCCAGGGCCTGCCTCAACTTCTGTCTAAAGTCCTCACAACATTCCTCCTTTTTCAGCTTCCACCACTTGGTTTTCTTCTCTATCTCTATCTTTGACCTCTTCCTCTTACAGACCATCAAAGTCATCCTACACTCTACCATCCTATGCTGTCTGGCTACACTCTCTCCCACTACCACTTTACAGTCACTAATCTCTTTCAGACTGCCTCTTCTACATAGGATGTAGTCTACCTGTGTGCTCCTACCTCCACTCTTGTAAGTCACTCTATGCTCCTCCATCTTCTGAAAATAAGTGTTAACCACAGCCATGTCCATCCTCTTAGCAAAGTCCACCATCTGTCCTTCAAGGTTCCTTTCCTCAACTCCAAACTTGCCCATCACCTCCTCATAACCTGTGTTCCCCTCACTATGGTGGCAGTATTTAAATACAGATGTTGTAAGATTTTTTTTAAAACCTCTTCTGTCTCTGCCCAAGCCAGTACAACAAGGCAACTACCCTCAGGTCCCCTTGTACCTTTTCCCATTCCATGTTGATCCTGATCCTACACTGCTGTCTATTTCATCACAGACCTCCCAAGCTTGCAAGGTAATACCATTATATTAAATATTATTGAGAGATTCTACAAGGCATGCTGAAATAATATTTAAGGACGTATTTAGACATTATGGTCTCTCAAAGATATAATCTATGATTGAGGAGTTCAGTTTACCTCACAAGTATAGCAAGCCTTTTGTGCAAGACTAGATATCAATGCTAGTCTGTCCTCATGGTGCCACTCACAATCCAGTGGCCAAGCTGAATGCCTAAACCAGGAGATTTGGAGGTTCCTAAGAACATACTGCTCCAGCTAAATTGACTGGAGTCACTACCTCCCATGGGCCAAGTACATACAAAACTCACCAACCCACTCAACCACAGGTCTCACCCAATTTCATTGTGTATTGGATTATCAAACTAAACTTTTCTGGGGAACCAGCAGTCAACAACTGAATGAGAAGAAGGAAACAAACCAGGGAAGTAGTGTACCATTCATAGGCAGAATGATGTCTGCAGATGTCATTGTCCACATTTAAACTTCTATAAAACAAATGTATTGTTAATAAAACACTAGGACAGATATTAAATAAAAGATAACTATCACAGCTATCAGAAAGTACATGCCAAAAATGCTGAATGTGCAAATAAAATTTATTTTGATGTCTGCTTCATAGGGTAATGTGTTTGGGCGTGTTATTGTATTGCAGCTAGCCACTAGAGGGCATTTGGCCTCACTTTCCAACCACTCTTACATTGTCCATCTTGTATATAATCTATGGGTTTAAAAAAAATCTGTGAAAACAGCATCTTGCTAGCCATCTCTGGGCCACAAGCAGGACATTGTGGCTTAATTACTGAATTCTGTACAATGTGAGAAGAATTAATGGTAGAAGGAAAAGGGGAATGAGAAGACGGAAATTCATATAAAAAAAGGGTGAGGCCAATTGTGGACCAGGGTATCCTGTTCCAGCAGGATCTGCCAGGGAGAAACACAACAAGAAATGTGTTGACCCTGGCAAAGAGGTCCACCTGTGCCTCAACAAACTTTTCCCAGTTTTGGGCTACAACCTCTGGGTACAGATGCCATTCCCTTCTGTCGCAACAGTGTGTCCACCACACCCCAGCAGATTAGCTGCTCCCACTGAATCCAGTCATGGATGGGGTGTGTGAGGAGACTCTGTGCAAGGCAAAGAGAGTCATTCAATCTTATATCATCCTGATGGTTAATATAGCTGACTGTCATCACAGTCTGTGTGTGGACTGGCATGTGATGATGTCTCAGAACTAGCAAGAAGATTTTTAGTGCCAAATGGAACCCTTCAATTCCAGATGTTTTGTTTCAGATGTTCTGAATTTAATTATCTGCCAAGATTTTGCAACCCAAATGGCAGAACAGTTGCCCACAGTTCCAGTGTGGCTCAGCTTCTACTGAAAACACAGCTATCCAGCAGTGTGTGGATGTAACTCCCCACCAACCTTATGGAGTTCTTCAGCAAGGCCAAGACCACAGAACTGCCACCACATCATCCCTGGGACCAGGGACAGATTATGAGACAATGGGCCTCTGGGCATAGACACACAAAAGGAACTTGTCAGCTCTGTCCCTCTTGTTCAGGTTCATGGTGTTCTGCCTGTAAGGACAAACAAATCACACATAAGTAAACTCACAATCTGCCTCCTCTCCATCTGCAGCTGATGCTGTACCATGCCCCCACTGCCACAACCTGGTATGCGTAATATTTCACAGTACATAACACTGTTTAAGTACTCTCGGCACCTCTAATGGACAACATTGCCCTGCAAAAATCAATCAATGGTCTGGAGGACCATGCTGTTATATGAGTTAGGGGACCTTAGTCAAGTCGTGGTGTGAATAAAACTTGCAAGTTCTTGGAAGCTTGGAACAGGGGTCCTTGAGCATTTATCTCTGGGCACCTCTGAGACGTGTTGTATGTAGTTTAATTTTGGATTTCTCCACACAGAGTTGAAGGGTCCATATTGAATGGCATCAGTAACAGAAGATTCGGCCCCCAAAGTCCTACAGAAAACTAACATGATAAACATTCACTTTGAAGGTATAATGATGGTTTCTTTATCTTCAAGGTTATTGTGTAGGCTATTTCTAAAGATTTTCAGGGAGCTGTTTGGACCATTGACTCTGGGTAGTTAATAAGAGCAACTTTACGTGGAGGATCTGACTTTGGGGCCCCCTGACTCCTTGGGCCCCTGGGCCTGTGCTCAGTAGGCCCTTTCACAGTAATCCATCCTTGCCTGGGACTGAGCCAATGGAGAAATACAAACTGGTAGTGATTACCAGGGATTAAATGGAGTTCTGCTACCCCCCGCTACCCCCTGACTTTGACCTCTGATGGTAGAGAGGATTTTTTGTGTGTTGATTCTTGGTCTTGTCCAGGGGTAACTTGTGAAGTGGCCACAAACATCTGCCTCTAGTATAAAAATATCTTAAATGCAAAGTTTGCTGAGCACCAAGAAAATAAACAAAAAGAGTGTTTATGGTACTATGCTTTTTGACAGAACTTGTCCGTACATGCTTTTTTTTTTTTGCCTGAAGTCTATAAGTTCGCTCCTTGCTTTTCATCTGTTCAATGCACCACTAATGTCTATAATGGCTATAATTAGCATCCTGATACCCTCATAGGCATGAACCAACAAAAATTTCTCTCCTAATTAGTATCATGTGATGAATCACAAAAGGCTATTTTGGTTGTGTGCTATTCAAAATAAGTAAGCTAATTGCAGAACTTGTTTCACTGTTCTTATTTCATATTTGTTGTACTATAATGTTTACATGCATTTAAAAATATTAAAACAAATTACATTTAATGTAGTGTTAACTACACATAGACAAAAATTAAGCTCCACCAATTTACTTAATGTAATTTTGTTAATTATCAATACATTTATTTAAAAAAAAAAAACTAGTATCCATGGAGAAAAATGTCTGTCATATCACTGCATATACTTGCCTTAACATAGTTACATTTAGTTTGTACAAGTTATAACATCATCTTGTTCAGCCAGCACTTTGATAGTATGAACAAAATAGATATCATTTTTATGGTAATGTTGCTATCAAAGCATATGTGTTTTATATATACAATATGTACGTTCCCTCCAAAAGTATTGGAATAGCAAGGCCAATTCTTTGTTTGTTTGTTTTTTTGTTGTTGTTTGTTTTGGGTTTTTTTTGTTTTTTTTGCTATACACTGAAGACATTTGTGTTTGAGAGAAACAAGTGAATATGAAATGATAGATCAGAATTGCAGCTTTTATTTTGTGATGTTTATCTCTAGATGTGTTAAACCACTTAGAAAATGGCAGCTTTGGTGGCAGACCACCCAATTTGTTGGTGAGCAAAAGTATTGGAACAGAGACTCAAGTGTAATGTTTAATTCTTACATTCTTACATATGTGCATGGTTTAACTACAGACTCTGCTTACACAACTGACAACTTGTCCGAAATGTTCTGTTTCATTGATAACTTTGTGTACAAAGCTGAACTTCTATCACCTGTACCATTTTATATATAGACAATGTCTCTAGCTATCACACATTAGTTTACTAAATTTTTAATTAAAGTACTTTAAAAAATGATTGAGGAACATGTGGCAGACTTGAAGCTGTATAAATTAATCATTACACTTAAGTTGACCAATGAACAAACACAGTCCATATTGGTTGCTCCATGTCAGCTGCAATTTGCAGTAGCAGTCTATCAATGTCTGCATGCTAAACTGTACCAGACACCAACGATCTAATAAATGAGACATTCTAAAAACATGATTATACTGCCACATGCTTGCACAGTAGCTGAAAACATCAACGAAGCATGAACCACAACAACTTGTTTACTTATGCAAAATTACACATCTTGTAAGTGTTGCAATCAGGTAATGTAATAAAAAAGGTTCTGCAAAGTCTGCTAGATTGTTGGCATGTCTGTTGCGGACTGATTATTTAATGATCATTTATTACATCAAAACCAGAAGAAGAAAATCATATTTATGATGGAAAAATGCAAATTTAGAAGCAAATAGATTTTGAATTCTGGAGAAGCTGAACATATTAGTTTGTTTTCATTCCTCATTGCTTACATTTTTTTTCTCTTTTTCATTTCTAATTTAACATTTTCACTGATATTCTCATCAGAGAGCTGATGCCTCCTTTTAGTCTTAAACAGTCAATAAATCACTTCCAAATGAAAGTATTTCTGTAATTTGTTTTTTTTTAAGTATACTTGTAATTTGTAATCTGTAAACATTATTAAACAGAACTTAATTCTATTGGGGAAAACATAAACAAGTCTTTTTGAGGTGTGACCAATCATCTGATAACCTATTCAGTTTACTGGAATTAATTAGTGATACCATTTCTATGAAGTTCAGGCAGTGCACTACAACACTGAATTAATGTAAATTAATTAATAAAATCAAATTTCAGTGTTGTCTTACTTCTGTCTACAATGGGAAAAAAATATAGAATCAAAATTGCAATCTACAGAGTGCAAGGTCACAGGAATTTGAATTCAGTGACATCATAAGGAAAATATTCATCTAGATATCAACCCATGCACCTAGATATCAACACTATGCAATATAGCCAGTGCTGGGTTCTGAGTAAATGCTGGGAAGTCATGACTGAGGAGGCCTATGCACAAAAAGCTGACACATCTACCAACCTATGGTCCTTTGGATTATCCCACTATGGGGAATATTAATGCAGGCCACTTTTATTAAATATGAATGGGGCAGCACAGAATACCAGACATGACACCTGCATTCAAAAAAAGAAAAACATCAGGTCTTGCAGATTCTTACACTCATCCCTGTTTGACAGTCCTGTCTGGTTTTAGACTAATATAATGAAAGTTTCTATAGTGGTCCTTTTCAGACTTTGTTACAGTTTTTCCCAATTGGATACACATATTTCTCAGAATACTACACACTTTTCCTAAAACTACAAACACCCAGTGTCATATACCATATACCTGTCATATACACTATATTGCCAAAAGTTTTGGGACACCCCTCCAAATCATTGAATTCAGATGTTCCAGTCACTTCCATGGCCACAGGTGTATAAAATCAAGCACTAGGCATGCAGCCTGCTTCTACAAACATTTGTGAAAGAATGGGTCGCTCTCAGGAGCTCAGTGAATTCAAGCGTGGAACCGTGATAGGTTGCCACCTGTGCAATAAGTCCATTCGTGAAATTTCCTCACTACTAAATATTCCACGGTCAACTCTTAGTGGTATTATAGCAAAGTGGAAGCAATTGGGAACAACAGCAACTCAGCCATGAAGTGGTAGGCCACGTAAAATCACAGAGCGGGGTCAGCGCATGCTGAGGCGCACAGTGCGCAGAGTCAATAGCTACAGACCTCCAAACTTTGTGTGGCCTTCAGATTAGCTCAAGAACAGTGCGTAGAGAGCTTCATGGAATGGGTTTCCATGGCCGAGCAGCCGCATCCAAGCCTTACATCACCAAGTGCAATGCAAAGAGTCGGATGCAGTGGTGTAAAGCACGCCGCCACTGGACTCTAGAGCAGTGGAGACGTGTTCGCTGGAGTGACAAATCACGCTTCTCTGTCTGGCAATCTGATGGACGAGTCTGGGCTTGGAGGTTGCCAGGAGAACGGTACTTGCCTGACTGCATTGTGCCAAGTGTAAAGTTTGGTGGAGGGGGGATTATGGTGTGGGGTTGTTTTTCAGGAGTTGGGCTTGGCCCCTTAGTTCCAGTGAAAGGAACTTTGAATGCTTCAGGATACCAAAACATTTTGGACAATTCCATGCTCCCAACCTTGTGGGAACAGTTTGGAGCGGGCCCCTTCCTCTTCCAACATGACTGTGCACCAGTGCACA
>CM040978.1:19603289-19644339 GCA_022985145.1 Pangasius djambal
TTATATTTTATATTTTTATATTTTATTTTTTTTCATATTTTTATTTTGTATACTTTCACATTTTACTTATTTTACTTATTTTATTTTTTTTACTCATTCTATTCATATTTTTATATTCTATTCTACTTGTATTCTATTTTTACTTGGAACAGTCGAAAAAAGCATTTCACTACACGTTGTACTGTGTATGATTGTGTATTTGAATTTGAATTTGAATTTTGAAGTTCTCCTTTCTTGCCAGTTTGGGCATCAACGATGCATGATATTTCATACTATCAAAATGAATAAAAAATACTAGCAAAATGAATACATATTGCTTTAATGTTCAAAGGCATGTAAATGCTTCCTTGACTGAAGGAAGCCATTTTTAAAAAATATTTTTTCAGTAAAGTAGTGATGAAATGGTATGTATGCATTCAGAAAGGTGCCAATATTATTATATAGGTGTGTCGATTGTGTTTGCTGTGCACAAATCTTTTTTTTTCCCATGTGTGAATCTAAAATCATGTATCTCAATATTATTGGAATTTTTCTGATTCCATAATTATGCTATTATGAAATTATAGTACCATAGTTCAGCTGTGTTTGCTATTTACACAAACTAAAGATGGTTGGGCTCTGCTCCACTCTACTCCCTCCAGTTAACCCCAGAATATATTAAAAGTTTACAGGACACTGCAGAGTTGCCTGAAAAAGGCTGCCAAACCTTTTGGATATATGAGCATGTGTACAAGTCAGACAGTGAGATAGAGGGCAATACAGTAATTCATTTTATTAACATTTTAAACATTCTAACTCAGTATGTCTCCAGCTGATTTTTCTGCTATTTTCTTGGTAATTAAACCCACACAAGAAGCTTAATTAAAGCATGCTTGTCAAATCACTGAACACTGTACAACTAATGTTGGTCCATAAATCATAAATGAAATAATATAAATGAATGAGTGAATGAATTAATGAATTTCAAAAACTATTTCCAGCACCTGATTTGCTAGCATATTGTATCTCCTCTATAAGACATGGGGTATGATGTATGAGTCACTAAATATATGCAGAAATGGGGGTAGAGTAAAGTAGCCAACAGCAGTCACTGAAAGTTCACTACTTTGTGAAGGAAAAAAAAATGCTGACTGAAATAAATGGAAACAGAACTACTTATTAGTGAGGGCTAGCTTGATAATAACACAATTGTTACTGTTTTGTCATGAATTATTAATAAGACCTTCATAGTCCCATGTGTGGTTGAAGGAAATGTCACATTTATTCCCACAATCGGAAAAACAATAAAAGAGTGAGAAAAACTGATTATATTATAGTTTTTCTTAAATAGCATTAGAGACCTTTTGTTTTTAGGATTTTCGTAGCCAGTATTCTATGAGAATAATAAATTGAATAAATCCTCAAAATCAATACTGTTATCTTTATGTTGTCTGTTATGTTTGGTTTGTGTGTGTGTGTGTGTGTGTCCATATCATGCCTTGTGACCTGTATAATTCTGCCCTTTTCAACCCATTCTCATTAACAAAGGTGTGAGTACAGTATACTTTAACCCCAAGTGTGTGTGTGTGTGTGTGTGTACCTTGTTCTAACCACAGGAGGCTAATTGGCCAGTGGCATTTAACATGCTGTTCAGAGAGAAATGACAAAAACAGGTCACTGTGTGATATTACCACACATAGTTCCATTCAACTTAGAGGAGCCCACAGTAGGGTGATTTTTGTATAATTGACATAAATGGAAACAAAATACACTGATATTAGAATTTTATGCAGTAATACCCCAATGGATTTACATACTGAAAACTTTCACTTACGTTATAGTAGCTATAAACAGTCTTTCCCTCACCAGCCTCTCTTTTATTCTGTCTCTTGAAGATAATAAGACAAAAAGACACAGCATGTCAGGTTACCATTAACCCAGAAAGTTCTGCATCCGGATGCCCTACATACAGAGCTCAACACAATAAATTCATACAAGCAAACTGGTCTCGCTACGGTTAAGGCAATAATAGTGTTAATATTTATTGCTTTCCTGTACTGAATCCAGTAAAATCATTCTTATTAGTCAGAGTTTCTACACATTTTGAAAGAGATATGCTTGGTGATGTGCATGATGTGCTACAATGTGTTGTGTAAAAACCTATTACACAGTTGGAATGAAAACGTTTAAAAGTAAGCAAAGTACATCAAGTGGTTTAAAAAATATAAATGAAGCACCATGTAAGTTTCAGTATAAGCGTGCATGAGTGTTTGGTGTTGAGATTGCAATGTGTGCTTGATATTACAGAGCAAGGAGTGAAGAATATGATGTGAATGCTGATATGTCATTCCAACCTAATGCATAATCTTTGTGTCAGGAAGGAAATGAGTAAACACAATATTGAAAGACCCCCATTTGATCAACAGCAGAAACACACACACACACACACACACACACCACACAAATATACATATACATGGAAATGACACACATCTAGCAAAAAGAGAAGGTTCCTTGGGGGTAATAAGTATTTTCATACAGTATATCACTTCTCTGCCTTGTAATGATGTTCCGTCCCCTCTCCCTCTTTCTCTATATGTCTCATACAGTAATTTTTAAAGAAATGTCTTACGAAGTTGTAAATCTTTGTAAGTGGTAACACAACTGGTTGTTTTTAAATCAAATTATCATTATACATATATTTATACTTAGCATTATCAAAACTTCCATGCTTCCTGATCTAATTTGTAGGTTCTTAAAATGAAACCGCAAAAAGTGGCTGAAAGTTTACAGTAAAATTTTTAGTTCTTGGAATCCTTCAAAAACATAAAGATATAAGAACACCAGGACATATCCAAATATATACAGTGGATTCAGAAAGTATTCAGACCCCTTTACTAATTGCACACTATATTGTGGTGTGGATTTGATTTTTAATGGATATAATTGCCATTTTTATCCATCAATCTACTCTTATTCGCCCATAATGACAATGTGAAAACATTTTTTATACATTTTCAAAAATGTATTAAAAATCAAAAACTGAACTATCTTATTCACAAAAGCACTCAGATCCTTTGCTTGGCTATGGCCAAATTGTGGTCAGGTGCATCCTGTTTACTTTATTTATCCTTGAGATATGTCTAGAACTCAATTGTAGTCCACCTGTTGCAATTTGAATTGATTGGACATAGTTTGGAAAGGCACACACCAAGGCTCACAATTTACACTGAATTTTCAGGACAAAAACCAAGCCATGAAGTATAAGGAACATCCCGTGGATCTCTGCAATCAAATTGTGGCAGGCATAGATCAGCGCAAGGATATAAAACAATTTCTAAGGCTTTGAGTTTTCCCAGGACCACAGTGGCCTCAATAATTTTGATATGGAAGAAGCTTGGCACAACCTTGAACCTTCCTACAAATTCGGCTTCTGGGAAAGAAAGGCCTTGGTCAGGGAAGTAGGAAAGAACCCAACAGTCACTTTAAAAGAGCTTCAAAAGTCTTGTGCAGAGGTGGGTCTCTGTGGTCTAATGAGACTGCAGTTGAACTCTGGGCAGAAAAGCAATCACTATGTCTAGCAAAAACACTGCACATCACCTGGCCAATAATATTCCTGTGGTGAAACATGGTGGTGGCAGCATCATGCTCTGGGGTGCTTCTCAATGGCAGGGTCACGGAGACTGGTATCAATCAAGGGACAGAGGAATGCAGCCAAATACAGGAACATCCTTGAAGGAAACCTCCTCCAGAGGACACACAAACTCAGACTGGGGCAACAGTTCACCAGGTTTCAACAGGACAATGACCCTAAGCATACAGCCAGAACAACACTGGAGTGGATTTGGGGAAAGTCTCTGAATGTCCTTGAGTGTCCCAGCAAAAGCCCAGACTTAAACTCCATTGAGCATCTATGGAGAGGCCTGAAGGTGGTTGCTCACAGATGCTTGTCATACAATTTGATGGATCTTGAGAGGATCTGCCATGAAGAATGGGATAAACTGCCCAAATCAATGTGTGCAAAGCTTGTGGAGACATATCCAAGAAGACTCGAAGCTGTAATTGCTGCCAAAGGGGTTTCTACGAAGTATTAAATAAAGGGTCTGAATACTTATGTTTTTCAAGAGATTTCGGTTTTTGATTTATAATTAATTTTCAGAAATCTCTAAAAACAAGTTTTCACAGCGTCATTATGGGCAATTAAGTGTAGAGTGATGGGTAAAAATGGCAATTATATCCAGTCAAAATCAAATCCACAAAACAATAAATTGTGCAACAAGTAAACAAGTAAAGGGGTCTGAATAATTTCTGAATTCACTGTACATACTGTACAGTATGTTCTGTAGATGAACTGGGCAAACATTACTCCACAAACTTGACTGTGTGTAACTTGTTTGTACTTCGCGATATTCCAACTATTTCCTTTTAAACTGAAACATCTGAAGTGTCAATGAATGAACAAATACACATTCATCAGAAAGCCTAAGTTTCTCTCTTGCAAATGATCACTCCTCTGTTTGTGAGTGTCTCATGGATAATCAGATGTGCTTGAAGCACCAATATATCACTTTCTTATCCATGGGATATTTGTTGCCATTGTTTTACTCTGACTGACTCATTTTAAAATTAGATGCCACAAAATCAATGCAACTGGTTTTACTGTGAGTTCGTAACTTCTTAAAATGTTTGCAGTTAACCGATGTTGTAGTGCATTTTGTGAAAAAAAAAAAAAGAGACAGAAAAAAAATATCAGCTAGATCTTACACCTTGCTGTGGGGGTCGCGCAGTTTCCATGGGAACAGTTTATTACTCTATCAATATCCCTCTTTCTTTCTCTCTGTCTTTCAAGGACAGC
Organism: Pangasius djambal; assembly: GCA_022985145.1. Classification (NCBI taxonomy): domain Eukaryota; kingdom Metazoa; phylum Chordata; class Actinopteri; order Siluriformes; family Pangasiidae; genus Pangasius; species Pangasius djambal. Next base: position 19,608,124 of record CM040978.1, read on the forward strand.
AGGGCTGAATACTCCAATATTAGTATAGTAACAAACAAAATCATTCAAAATATTACTTAAAAAAAATGGTTCCAGAAGGGCCTTGTCCATACTGATTATATCCATAATATGATATGGGTAGCCCTCACCCATAGCCCTTGTTCTGTCTACTGTCCATCACCAGCAGATTAATTTTTAGCCAGAAGGTTGAAATAAAATAATAAAATCCACAAGCAAAATATTATCAAAATGTAAAAAATATATTGCAAATGCAAGTAATGAGAATCAAATCAAAATTATTTTTTCAAAAAGATTACTTCTGATTCACACTCTCATTTTGCTTTAACATATTTTCTATTAATTTATATTTCTATACTTCTATTTATCCAGTGCAGATTTTTTTTTTTTGCTTCTGACTTTCGGCACATATTTTATGGGCATTCACCTTAAATTGTCAACTGACATTGGAGTGGGCAGTGCTCTGAAAGTTAGCCACATCCACCTCATTAACGGTGGGGCGGCCTTTGACACGGCCATCAACATGCCAATCATTTTTGTTTTTACAACAGTGTGGGTTTACTTTGGGTTTACTACTCCAGATTTGCTTGTTATGGCTAGTTAAAATTATCTAAAAGGAAATACAAGTAAATATTTGAACTTTATATAAGGACACATTCATAAATAAATATCACCCCTTCTTCCCCACATTTATGAGGTAGTAATAAAATACAATTTTAAAAAATGCAGTTTTTATATAGAATACTAAAACATTCAAAAGATTTTCTTTTAATTACTGATGTTAAAGTTAGGGTTAGGTGTAGACAGAGCATTGTTTAACAACAGAAGAGCCTTACAGAAATTGTGTGTGTGTGAGGATTACTTGAGGATGGTTGATTACTTGAAGATATATCATTTAACATCAAATTCACATATTACATTACATTCACTCATACATACAGTGGTTATTAAAAAAAAAATCTACCCACCCCTGTTAAACAGAGATAAAGCTGTAATTGCAGATTTTTGTCATGTAAAAAATGAAACCAAGATAAATCATGTCAGATCTTTTTCCACCTTTAATCAAATTCAAATTCAAATTCAAATTTTATTTGTCACATGCATAACCAGTATGACTTGCATTGAAATGCTTTAATGATATAGCAACCAACAAATTTCAATTTCAACAGCTTTTGTCTAGTCACTCTACGCCATAGCATGTGAAGAATACGAGAGATTGTTGCCAAATGCAGGGAATGATCAGTACTTGCCGGATAATCCCGCAGCTCCTTTATTGTTGCCTGTCTCTTGGCAGCTGTCATGGCAGCAGATGCTCAACAACAATCCAGATCTTCAGGCAAAATTGTAAATAATGTACAGGCTAGGGTCAGGTGGTCAGCAAATAAACTAGGCAAAGACTATAATTGTGGAATCAGAAACAATAAACTAGATCATAAACCAGGTCAACTATGAGTGAAAGGCTTAGTAATGACAGGTATGAAACACTGAGGATATAGTTTGTGATACTTTTAAGTTCGTGAATGGGTGTGAGAGTCCTTATATTGTGTGAATGTGTAATTGAATCCAGGTGACTGTGATCAGTAATCAAGTGAACTAGAATGTGGGTGATGGGAGTTGGATTCTTTGGCAGCCATGTTTGTTTGCTGTATGGTATTTTGGAATGTGGAGTTCAACACCAAATTTTCCTTGTTCTTTCATCAATTTTGGAAGGACGTCCTGTTCTTGGTAATGCCACTGTGGTGCCCCATTTTCTCCACATTGATGATGGCCTTCTCTACAATTGATTCACGGTGTTCTAATGTTGTGGAAATTCTTTTGTAACCCTCTCCTGATCGATACCTTTCAGCAGTAAGATCCCGTACATGCTTTGCAAGCTCTTTGCAGACTATGGCTTCAGCAGTTGGATGAAACCAAGATATCAAGAAAATCTACAGAAACATCTGATCTTTATTTGGGGTTAATCAGAATCACTCCATTGATGACAGTTGTTTGATAATTCCATTTGATTTTAGGTTTGAATGTGATTGGTTAATTCTGAGCACAGTCACATGCCTCATTATAAAAGGGTGTGTATGCTTATGCAACCAAATTATTGTATGTTTCTTTCTTTTTTCTTTTTTTCTATTTCTTTTTTTTTTATTTATTTACTCACTGGACTAATCTGCATCTTGGCATCAGACATGACTAAGCTGAAATCAGTCATTCAGAAGCTGAGACCAAGCAACTCAGAGGAGTGTACATTCTCAACACAGTTGTCCTTATAGCTCAGTGGCCAGTCATCTGCACCCAGAGGTAGTACACTTGATCTGGGAAAGGTTTGGCAAAACACAGGTGGACCTATTTGCTAGTGCTAGTCAGCATTTTGCCATTTGTGATAGTCTCTGGCTGAACCAGAAAGACTGTTTTCCTCCTCTATTTGTAATTCTTTCTATGTTTTATAAGACTCAGCAACAAGGCCACAGAGTCCCATTTGTGGCCCCAATTTTTCCTCCACTTTCTCTGGAGGTCACAGTGGCAGCAAGCTGATAAGGTCAGCCTAGACTTCTCTATCCCCAGACATTTTCATGCCATCTATTAGATATGATCTCTCCAGTGGAACATGGATCTGTCCTGGGGTCTCCCTCCAGTAGGACGTACCTGATACATCTCTCGTGAAAGCCAACGAGGGGCCATCCTTGTAAGGTGCCTAAACTTCACTTCACGTCGCTTCACTTAAACTATCTTGACTGGCTCCTCTTGATTCTAAGGAGTAGCGGCTCTACTGAGAGGCTCTCACGGATTACTCACCTCCACATCCTGTCATGGAGAGTAAACACAGCTTGTGGGGGAACGTTTTTCCACTGCCCATACTTGTGACCTTATTCTTTTGATCACTACTCACAGCTCCTTTTCTCAATCTCACACTCTCTTTTTCCATCCCTCTTGAATAAGATCCCAGCATACTTAAACTTGTCCACTAGGGGCAAGGTCTCTCCCCACACCTGAAGAGAGCATTCTACTCTTTTCTGAGAGAGAACCATGTCCTTGGACTTGGAGGTGCTGACCTTGATCCCAGCCACTATACACACAGCAGCTTTTGAGTGCGTGTCGGAGTCTACTACATTATCTGCAAATAGCAGGGATACCTCTAGCCCCCCCATACTGGGCACCTCTCCATCCTTGGCTGTATCTTAACATCCTGTACATGAAAACCACAAACAGAAGACAAGACACATCCTTGACTGAGTCTGACACTCAACATATACAGTTTTGACTTAATGGTGAGACTGCAGACACAACTTTCACTGCGCTCATACAGAGAACAGATTGCACAAATTATAGACCTAGGTACCCCATAGTCCTGCAGTACCTCCCACAAAAAATGTTGAGGCACATGATCAAAGGCCTTCTCCAAATCCACAAAACATATGTAGATTGGATTAGCAAACTCCCACAAACCCTTACAAAGCTATGCAAAATTGAGGAGCTGGTCTACCAGAATCCCAGTTTCAACTATCAAATGGAGTCTCCTCTCCAGAACCTTGGCATAGACTTTTTCTGGGAGGCTGAGGAGTGTGTTTCCCCTGTAATTGTAAGACACTCTCTGGTCCCCCCCCCCCTTTTTTTTAAATAGGGACCACCATAAAATATGACTAGTAGAATTATGTAGCTGTCAAAATGAATACAAATTCACATTATATTTTCTAATAGAATGATGCTAGAAATAATTCAGTCTGATAACACAATGCTATATGACTAGTGCCCACCTTGACCCCCATCAACCTCATGGAAATTGGAAGCCAAATAACACATTTCTAATACAAATTTGTCTTGGCTGTAAAACACTTGACTGTTATTTATTCTGCTAGCATGCTATATTTTGCAAAGAAAAAAAAAATCATCTGACCTCTTAAATGCTTAATAATTTTGAATTTTCGGAATAGCACGATACATACCTTGTATTGTGTACATAAAGGGGGGGTCAATAATTTTAAGTTCTCTTCACATTCTTCACATTCACAGTCTTCAGCTGCCAATAAACTGAAGACAATAAATGCAATAAATCTGTTCACTGGAAAATCTCTGGTCTTCCTGGCTCTGTAACTAAGAGAAAAACCAAATGAAGTGGACCACCAACATTCAAACAAACAGGACAAAAGGCAGGCTTATTTGCTGGAAGTGTGACATTGGAGGGAACGCTGAGGCAAGGGCCTGTTTTGGTTTTGGTGCATAAAACCATGGTAATGTATGCTCAGAATGGATAGTAATTTTGCTTAAGATAACAGGTGTCATATATTGAAGCATTTTGAATGCTGATGTTTAGATCCAAAAGGCTAAAACATGTTTTTATAATTTCATCTAGGAACTATGGTATAAAAAATAAAGAATATATTGAGACAATTGACAATTTTTTGGAATTGTGTATGACACACACACACACACAAACCCACACACACACACACACACACACACACACACACACACACACACACACACACACACACACACAGTTTTCAGATCTCCTTTTCTCAGGTATTTCTTGAAAACATCAAGTTAATGATGATTAAGGACCCTACTGTGCTTTAGATAATCCAATAACATTTCTCCACTGGGCTAGACTGTACAAACATAATGTTATTATGAGAAAAGTAGCAGGAGACAGAGGGCGCCAGCATGCATTCCCTGCCCTTCAGGACTGACTCATAAATGCCACTCATACCTGAAATGTGTAGCATAATATCATCAGTCAAGGGCCAGCTTTTGAACTTGGGCTATAAAGATGTGAAAAATATGGTCCCCTGAGCTTTTCTACAGACATAAAAAAAAAAAAATCAACAAATCATACATGGGAAATAATTCCAATATAAATGAATATATCTAGTTCTTATTTTCTAGACTATCCCTGAAATTCACACAGATAACACTTTTACAAAAAGTTAATTTTACATATACAATTTAACAATTTATGAGATTTCATAAGAGCAACTTCATACAAGCATACAAGATGTTGGCCAACCTGTAACAAAGAGAGGAAATGACAGAACAAGCAATGAGTGATTTACAAAATTGAACCTTGTAGTTGTGGTGAAAAACAGATTTTAACTGGATCTTAGTCATTAGAACAGACTTGTAGAATTGTTCCATACTCATAAATATTTCATCACTGATATTTACAATAAAATAAGTTTGTATTTTTAAACAAGACTATGTAAATTTTAACTATGAACCAACCAATTATAACAAATAACCCTCTCCAACTTCCTCTGTCCCAACTACTTTAACTTTTGGACAATTTAAGATTTTTTTTCTTATAATGGATTTTGATGCGTTCAAAAGCAGTCAAAAATTGTCTCTCGATTACAGTAAAAATTTGTTCAAAGATGTGACAGTGAAATATATACTGGTAAGGTTTTTGCTTGTGCACACATCAATTTGTTTACTTTCAAGCGATGTATCATCTGAATCAACTAAAGACCCATTTTATTGGATGACCTAAACATGCATACTCATCTAGTATTCCCAACAGTCATAAAAATATTACCTTTAACGCTAACAGGATATTACATTTACTTTTGAAAATTACAATCTGTGTAACTCAGTTGTGTACACATGTATCTGCTGGTGCCAGTCACAAGAGCAATAAAACATTTATTGTTCAACAAACATGCATACATATTATTCTATACAAGAAATATAAATACACTGAGCCATGTTTTTCATTTATTTGTTTATTTTTAAATGACATTTAAAAATGAAACTTAAAGAATCTTCAATGAATAATACAAATGAAATTTAATGCATTTCAAGGCCTCCTGCTTTAGTGAGTGTATCACACACACACACACACACACACACACACACACACACACACAAACTGATGCACCTGTCACTGTTGTAAATCTGTTTGATGTGGAATGGAACATTATTACTAGATAGTAATCCTCATAACTCTTTAATATGAGGGAGGTTTGGCACAGTTACACAAACAAACTTGCACACTCATCTATCTGAGACAAGGTGCTGTAAAAAGCAATAAATCCTGCTCATGTATTTCCACTTCCACGAGCTGTCAGTTTGAAAAGACCAGCTCAAAGGACAGAGACTAAGGGCAGAAAAAGAAGATAAATTATCGTAAGAGAACCTCACTACACTGCCTACAGTGAATATATAACATAAGATAGCCATCATTTGCTTTAACCCCTCAAAATCTCAACATATTATTTAGTATCTGCAGTGAAACAGGAAAGATGTGCAGATGTGCTATGAGAGTAAGGAATGTAGTTCTGGACCCAACAATGGGCCCTGGGAATGTAAGAATCTAAGATCTTCAGACTTCAAACATTTTTAGCAAGTTTTAGCAGGTAATCACCCAACATGTGTTTCACATTAGGTTCAGACTGAATAAATTAAAAAGATAATTATATGGTATATTAAAATAGATACATTACAGGTGTAAAGCAATGCCACGATCTGTATCTGTTTAGTACTCCAAATATTCATATCTGTGTGGGCATGGACCAGATTTTTTTTTGCCCCACACAAGCAATAGAAAACACTGAAAAAGAAATTTGAGAAATTTGCATAACATAAGTAAATACTAACTGTGTGTGTTTGTTTGTGTGTCTTTGGGTTTGATTTTGCACAGGGGTTTTGTTGCACACACATTAATAGAATAATGAAAACATTCACACACATAACATAATGAATTCATAATTTTTTTGAGAAATAAATGTCAAATTTGTTAATGCCAATACCTGAGAACCTGAGGACTGTCTACTGTTATTCTTCAACTCACGTGGGTGTCTGGGGAAATATTTCTTTGTTTTTTTGCTTGAGAAAATCAGACAGGCATGTGTGTATGTGTGTGTGTTTGTGCAGACATTGCTCTTTGCATCTCTACGGAGCATCTCATTTCATTCCAGAGATCAATCAGTAAGATCAATCAGTAAGGTAAACTCATAAGAACACCTTTGCCCCCCTGAGCTAGTCAAAGATCCTGGCTTGACGTCACTAAAACATTAGCCATGAAAAAAAAAAAAAAAAAAAAAAAAAAAAAAAAAAAAAAAAAAAAAAAAAAAAAAAAAAAAAAAAAAAAAAAAAAAAAAAAAAAAAAAAAAAAAAAAGAGTCTGGTACCAACTCCACTTCTAGAAATATTTCCTCATTTTTTGTGGTTATGTCTTCTTGCTTGAGGAGTTAAGATGGAATGTGCATTTTAATTCAGAAAGGGAGGAATGATAATTGCACATACCCAAAAACATAAATTGAGCTAAATCGTCTATTATTAATATACATATTCAATAATAGACTATTTAGCACACTAGTCAACAGGACAGTTGTGCTCTGTGTATAAGATCATGTTTTCTGCAGATCCTTGATTTTTGTCACATTCGCATCGTGAACAGTCAGTGAGAGGAGTCACTGGAAAAAAGTTACATACATGACATAATGAAAATCTGTCCTTCATGAAATGACTATGATGCATGCGCAAGCTCCTTTATAGATCTCTTGCAAATGTAATTATTTTATTGCTCTTCATTTATAATCATATTGCTATTTTAGATGATGCTGTTTATACAGAGATATTCAGTGACTCACTGGTAGTGATCTGTGCAAACATGGATGACAACATCCACATGTCTCACAGGTTTTTTCCCCTTGATTTTTTATATTTTGTTGCTATTTCAGACTCTTGTGTCTTGAAATACATCTATACATAAAGAAAAAAACATACTAAAAATGACATTATAGCAGTTGTGTACCTTTAATTGAATTCAAGCCTTGGTTATTTTTGTTTGAGCATGTTTTCTTCTCAGCCTGCAGTGTGGTCACTTGCTGTGAACTTGTCTGTTGTTTTAGAATTTCTAAGCTTGACAAACAGGAGGGAGGGCAGAGGAGAGATATAAGGAAAGAAGGGAGACCAGAAAGATAGTAACCAGGAGAAAAGGGGGAGTGTTAATGAAGAAGGAAATGAAAAAGGACAACTGGAAATGGACATGCAGATTTGAAGAGAGGAGGAAAAATGTATGGTGCGTCTGCTGCGCCTAACTTAAAAGGAAGGGACTGCTCACAGTGTGCTTTGTTTTTTGCGTAAATCTGTAGTCTGAGCTTCTAATTTCACACTAAGTAGCAAGTACTCCTCACTGTCTTCAGATCTCCAAAGCTTTGGAGGGGATGTGGTCCTTTTCTCAATTTTCTGACCATACGCCATATTTCACTAATTAATACAGTGTAATTGTTTCTGTAATAGTAAGATCAACATGATTTCATAATTGGTAATGATGGCAAATGATAACAATTCTCATGAAAAGTTAAGTAAAGTCCATCCATACACCCCTTGTTCAAATGCTAATATTCTAGAAGAACGTCCTATGAGATCAGTTTGAATAATATACAGTATAATATGTTTGAACTATAAATCTAATATAAATTTGTAAGCATAAAGGAAATAGTCAAAATACTGTATACAGTATTACATTACATTTATTGTAACACTTTACAATACTGTTCAACAACTCATAGGTAACTATGCTGGAACTAAGCAGGAACGAATTAGTAGTTCTTAATTAACACTTATTCCTATTAACTAGGTATGTTTGGTTTTATTATTATTTCATGTAATTGTTTTAAGTAATTAGAATGTAACTTTTTAATTAATTCGGCAGGTTCTTTCCATTTTGTACCATTATCACAATTACAGGTTGTATGAATCACTTAAAAATGTTGTTTGCATGTATTTTAACTATACGGATATGAGTTTAAACAATAAAGTAAAACTCATTGCTAATGACTGAAGTGTTACTGTGTTGTTTTTCAGCAGTTAATGATGATCTGTAACAGTACTGTAAAGTGAAACACATGGAAACCCATTACTAATGACAGATTACTGCGTTGTTCTGCGGTAGTTAATAATGATGTGGAAAAAGTATTACACATTATGAATTTTTGTTATTTATTTTTGTTAGAAAATTATTAACAAAAAATGTGAAAGTATGTTAATGGAGAATATTTGTTGCTCATTGCTACACTGCAGCCTTGTACTTTTGTGGGTTATTGTTATTCATTTCTTTCTTTAGACCTTTACTGGCTAAATGAAAACAACACACTGACCATGTGTTCCTCTATGGAGACCTATAATAACCCATATAGACATTTACATTTACAGGTATTCAATCTCCAGGTCTCCAGCAGGAAGGTAATTAATCAATAGTTATTATAAAAGAGCCATAGTAGTAGTAACTAGTAGATCTGCAGGAGAAATGTGGGACTCATTAATTACTTCTTAAGACTCAATTAATTACTGCATAATTAATACTGAACTCCTACTAACATACTTACTGAGTAATTAACTAATAGTTCTCAGTAGTTAATAGGAATAAGTGTTAATTAAGAACTACTAATTTGTTCCTGCTTAGTTCCTGCATAGTTACCAAGGAGTTATTAAACAGTATTGTAAAGTGTTACCTACATTTATGTCAGAGGCAAATACTTTATTGTTTCATCCTGGCTAACATCTGCAAGTTCTGCATTGCTCCCAGAACAGCAGCCTCAAATTGCAACTTCATTTTGTGTGAAACTGAGACTAATTGTGATGATTGGATGAAAGTAACAGCAAATATGAATGAGCTACGAAGAGGCATTATTAGGTCAGGGCACAAAATGAATGTTATTACGAGAGAATCATACTTAGAAAAGTCCCTTCATGTCTGAAAAAATGCTATCAATTATCAGATTAACACTTTATCCACCTAGCCCTGCTGTTATATTGGGTGGGTCATACTATCTGACAGACACACACACATACACACACACACACACACACAAACACACACTCACACCAGCAACCTGCCCGGGGAGACTGGAACATCTCTGACTCATTTAATCATACTCTCTCTCTCCCTCTCTCTCTCTCTCTCTTTCTCTCTCTCTCTCTCTCTCTCTCTCACACACACACACACACATGCAGACAAGCAGTATCATAAGAATTGATACGACTCCCCCTTCTCTCTCTTTACACGTACACTTATTTGGGCCTTAGTTGTCTCTATCTCTCACTCCCAGTTCTCTCAGGACATCAGTCACTTCACACATGAGTACACACACACACACACACACACACACACACACACACTTGTTTTACTATCCTCTATCTTTGTGAGGACCATCCATTGACATAATTAATGCAGCTAATTTAATGTTGTGTCTACACCTAAATCTAGCAATAACCTTAATACCAGTAACCATATAACATTTTGTTTTTTAAAGCTGCAAAAAAAAACAAAATTCAATAGATAAATAAATAATCCCCCCAAGATATGAACACACACACATACACACAGTATACTTCTGTCTATATTTAGAGTGTTAATTAACTCTGTTCCTCCTTCCACTGGGACTTCCTGCTGCTCACTCCTGTTTGTCACTTCCAGGCCTCCTTACTTTCAATCAGCGTATTTTTTTCTCTTTCCCTGTGTCCTTCATACACTATCAGCCTCTCAGTTGTGTTTAGAGGTTTGTGAGCCTTTGTGTTTAAATAAACTGTGATGGGAATTAATAAGCATTCTGAGTCGATCTGAGGACTTTTACATGACGGTGTGAGGACAGTTTGATGAGTGGTTGCTAGGCAATGGTGTCACTGCCATCTGTTGACTTCTTGGTACATGGTGAAACCCACCTCTGTTGTGTTAGTTTGTGTCAGTCTGTGTTCTCTTTGTTTTTCATGGAAAACCAAAATGCACAGAAAGAGACACATATGCATACAAACAAACAGTTTATACCAAGCATTCTTACATTTTATGATTTAACAGACAGAACAAAGGTGAACAAAGGTGAGCTTAACTTAGTGGAAAATCTATGAATGTAAACATTCAATTTAAATTGTAAGATCCATAATTAAATGGTTTGCGTTCAATATGAAAACGATCAACTACTTGTAAACATTAAACAAACAAATAATTGAATAATATAATGCGTCTTTGGCCATGCAACTCTTTCAGACATGGTGTGAGCAGAGAAGAAGAGCCACACTGGGGGTGGATAGATTATGTGTGGGTGGGAGAAAGATAGGGAGAGAGAGAGATGACAAGTATGAATATGGACCATAGAAGCTTTTCTGGCAACCTTTAACCACCTAACTTCTAGGGAATCATTCAGTTCCATACATCCCCTCCTCACTGTTATGCCTTACCAATAGCTTACTTATTTTTATTTGTTTCATGTAGTTAATAAAATTTACAGATGATAAATATAAAGGAGCACAAGGGTTAAACAACTATGTCACCTCTCTTGCAGAGAAACAAATGGGTCTAAATAGAACACCACAAGGTACCACAGAAAAATGTGTGGCAGCAGTGCAATGCATAAAATCACACAGATACATGCCAGCAGCTTCAAGTAATGTTCACAACAACCATCAGAATGGGGAAAGTATGTGATCTCGGTGATTTTGACAGGCTGGTTTGAGTATTTCTATGGCTGCTGATCTCCTGGGATTTTCACACACAACAGACTCTAGAGTTTGCTCAGAAAGACAAAGATAAAGAGAAAACATCCACAAGCGGCAGTTCTGTGGACAGAAACGCCTTGTTGATGAGGGAGGTCAATGGAGAATGGCCAGACTGTTTCGTGCTGACAGAAAGCCTATAGTAACTCAAATATCCACTCTGTACAATTGTGGTGAGCAGAAAAGCATCTCAGAATGCACAACACATCGAACTTTGAGGCAGTTGGGCTACAACAGCAGAAGACCACACTGAGTTCCACTTCTGTCAGCCAAGAACAGAAAGCTGAGGCTGCAGTGGGCACAGGCTCACCAAAACTGGACAGTTGAAGACTGGAAACATATAGCCTGGTCTGATGAATCTCGATTTCTGCCTGAGGCACACAGATGGTAGGGTCAGGATTTGGTGGCAACAGTATGAATCCATGGACCCAACCTGCCTGGTTGGGAGGTGGTGTGTGGAATGTTTAGGTGGTGTGTGCAATGTTTTCTTGGCACACTTTGGGCCCGTTAATATCAATATTGCTTGAATGCCACAGCCTATCAGAGCCCATCTGCATCCCCTTCATGGCCACATCTTCTAATGTCTACATCCAGTATGATAATGCACCATGTCACCAAGCAAAAGTTAAGCAAACAGACCCTCTGCCTGGAGTATCACTTCCATGCATATGTGTCCATCAACTGTCAGCCTCAGATACCTGTACTATTAAGGAGTATGTGCATTTCATCAGCAACTGCAGGTTTCTTAGACTTTGTGGAGAAATGTACATTTATTACAGAGGTCTGAATACATTTACAGTAAAGTATTGTTATCCCTTACCTTTAATGCCATCAGTGTTGGAACAGGTACAGTGGGCCCAAGATTTATGCAGTGTATGCAATCTTATCTGCATCAGAGAAGGGGAAGAGTGGAAGACAGCATCCATCGCAGCATCCGGTCACTATGAATATTTACTTATGTACTGTGGACTAGGCAATGCCCCTTCTGTATTTGAATCTTTCATGAACAACATACTATGAGTTTTTAGTTTGAAATTTAGTGATGGACTATACTGATTCATATTCTCATCTTCCAAGCAAAAACATACACAACACTTCAGAATGGTCCTGCTGGAAATCACCTCTTGGAAAATCATCAATCAACATCAACCAAACCACGTATGTACCTTTCATACAGTAGATTCTCCCATTTCTACTCATGATAAATCCAGGGGTTCAGTTCAGTGGCTGCCCCATATTATTGCTCAAGGGCAGGTCCAAGGCCCTAAAATGACCTTTCAAGTGCTTAAGGAATAATTCACAATTGCAAGCTGATATCCTGACTCATCATTACCATTCATAGTAAGGCATAAGGAATAGAAGCAGCCTCAGTCCATGAGGGAGAGGACCATCTCGCCATAACCCACAAATTCTGGTGGCCCCCCTTGATGTGATATAAGCAATGATACCACACATTACATCAAAGAATGCTCACCTCCTGCCATCTGCCCTCAGGACTCTAAGAACCCTTTCCCTGGTCTCACATTACTACTAGACTTGATCTACCAAAGATTCACCACCATAGTCATTGTGACTGACAGTTTCTCAAAACCATGGTGTCTGGTACCTCTGCCCAAACACCTCACCTCCCTAAGGTGGGGAGGTCTTTAGATATTATGGGATCCCAGTCTATATCATTGCTGTAAGGGAGTGCAATTTACATCAGTCTTCTCCAAATAAACAGCCAAGTTGAACACCTGAATCAAGAAACTGGAAGATTTCTAAAATCATATTGTTCTTATAGCCAGCATTACTTAAACCATTATCTCTCCTGGGCCGAGTATATGAAGAATTGCCTAACCCACTCCTCGACAGGGCACAAACCCTTCTAATGTGTCCTAGGATACCAACCTCCACTATTTCAATGGCCTGATGAACCTTCAGAAGTCAGGAGAAGAAGCTGACAGACCTGGGAAGCAGCATAAATTCATCTACAGCAAGTGATCCAAAGGCATATGTCTCAAGCTGGAAACAGATGCAGGCCACGTCCACATCTTTGACAAGGGCAAACGTTCTGGTTGTCCACCAGGGATCTCCTCCTGAGGCTCCTCTCTCACAAGTTCAAGGGTTAGAGTAAGTCCAAGATTCATTGGTCCTTTCAGTACATTTAAATCAATTCAGTTGTTTACCACCTTGAATTACCACAATTATGGAGAACAACAACCACTTTTCATGTATAATTACTCAATCCTGTGTCTTCTTCTTTTGCTCAGAGGTAAGCAACCAGAGCTGAGCCACCTCCAATGCTGGAGATCAAGAGTGGACAAGGTTAATACAGAGGTTACTTGACTCGAAGATCACAGATTTCTGTTGTGAATGTCTGAACTGACTTGCGCCCATTCTTCACTGACCTCTCTCATCAACAAGGAATTTCTGTCTTCAGAACCACCGATCACTAGATATTTTTTGTTTTTAGAACCATTCTGTGTAAACTCTAGGAACTATTGTGCATGAAAATCCCAGGAAATCAGCAGTTTAAAGTGTATGGTGAATGTATGTTCATTCATTCATACACCTTCAATACCCACTTTATACAAGGTCAGGGTCACAGTGGATCTGGAGTTAAGGGTCCCAGGAACACTGGCTGCAAGAATACAGGCTGCATCATGGTATACCTACATGCATGTTTTTGGGAATTGGTAGGAAACCAGAGAATCCCGCAAGAAAAGAAAAACTAGCACAGACAATGGTGAACATGCACAGACAGTAACCCGAGCTCTGGATTGAGCCAGCGATCCTGGAGCTGTGAAGCAGTAATGCTATCCACTGTATCACCATGCTGCTCTCCACATATATTTTCTTAGAATAATTTTACTTCAACTAAAGTTTAGATTTCTATCATATTAAGCTAATTATTCACAAAGCCATTCTTCATAACTTTTTTTAACCTATCAACAATACACCTAGCTTTCAATTTGTCAGTGACATGAATGCCCTTTGAGGTCCAGGGGAGGAGAGAGAGAGAGAGAGACAACTACTGAGAGAGATGAACCAGATAGCACTGGTAACTCTTGCTTAAATATTAATTATCCTCTGAGTTTGACTGCTGCCTTGTAAATTCCAATTGTAAACAAGTTGTGTAAATTCATAATGCACCTACAGTATGTCAGAACTCCTTATATTCCTAATAAACACCTTTTTTTTCTTCTTTTTTTTTTGCTCACTTTACTGCTATAGTGAAGAACATGGCCAAACATCATAATCAAAGGACAGCTCCCTAGAATACTGTAGTATTGCTTATAAATTAGCAACATGGACTGATCTACAGAATCTTTTCTGGTAGTCAACTCTTTTCCCTTGCTAAGTCGTAGTTACTGAATGAATAACATGTCCTGGTCACTATTCAGCTACTCATAATAAACCACTTTAATGTAGTCACACAACATATTTTAATGTCAAACTATGTGACCAATACATAAAAGTAATTTAAAGTGATATGATTTAAAACATACTAGGGCCAGACAGTGCCTTGACCACACCCTCATCGCCTGACCTCCAACCAAGTATATTACAGATCTGTGTGAAACACTGTAAATCTTGGTTTACAGCTGTTGGGAATTTAGATTTCATATATAGCATAATAAAAAAAATCATGACACATAATTATTCTCTAAAACCACATGCATCATATGCTTCCTAAAAATATCCTGTCCAAAAGTGTTAAAAAATGTTGCAATTTACAATTTGCTATTCTATTGTTGCAGTAAGATTATAAGACAAATTACCACCTCTCTACTGCCAGTTTATTTTGTCCCCCCACATTCATAATCATATGAAGTTTATGAATAATTATCAAACTGCTACTTGCATTTAATATGGAGACTTGGTATTGTTGCACACTTATAATTCACTTAATTGCCTTCCATTAAAATGCCATCAGTGTTTCTTGCTAGTTTCCTATCATTTACTGTTTGGGATCGTGAGATGCAATTAAACCTCACTCAGTGAAACAATCCTTTCATCCCAGAGGACACAGTCTAGTCCACCACAATCCTCATTACAATTTTTATCTTCCTCTTTCTTTCATGCACTTACCTTCTGAGTGTAAGATATCACAGAGCAGCAGTGAGAGAGATTTTAGGAGAGACAATGGAATGGAAAGGAGGCTAAGGCTGAGAAACTCAACAGGTGTTAATTATTTAATATCGGGGGCTCGTATTTTACACTGTCCTGAAAAGAAATTTCCCCTTCTCTGATGCAGAATGAAAGTAATTATAATGAAATTACATGCATTCGTACTGACAAACGGAGCTGTAGCTGTACCGGGTGAAATGTACTATAGGTGACTTTGTTCATATTGATGAATGAAGTAATTAAAGCTTTTGCATCAACTCATTTATGTGCAGTTCTCCAAAGTTTTAATACACTAAAACTACTGTAAATTGTTAATTACAAAATAAAATCTTTGGTGCCTATTATTTGTGTTATAGTGTAGTTATTAGTGTTTTGTTGATGGTCAGGCAAGGTCAGAGAACATGGATGTTTACTTGTAACCTAAACTGTCTTATTGATTTAATGGTAATTAAGGTGGCATGAGTAGAATTAATTTGTTTTTGTTTTATTTTTCAGGTGCAGCACACGCACACACACACACACATATGCACACACACACACACACACACACACACACACACACAAACCTTACTCACAAACACATCCAGACTCAACAAACACATAAACACCTGAACCATCTGATGTGTTACCAAAGTAAAGATCCATAATGAACAAGTGTCTATTCTGGTTAAGGTTTAATTTTGACTTTAGATGTAGACTTAATTAGTCTACATCTACAGTTGAAGGAGTAATTTACAGGGGAACACTGCATCAGTTAAAATTAATTCAGGAAGAACAGCATGCCATAAACCAAAGAGCTCACTGATTGTTACACATGGATGCCAGATGGATGCACATGCAATGTGAATTTATTAGAGCTCAACGAAGATCATAATCTGGAGCAAGGGTCAATGTTTAACAGAGGTTTATTAGGTTTAATAGAGGAATATTAAAATAAACAAGAAATACGAAGGACTGCCAACTGGAGGAAATTGGCAAAACACTAGGATAAATATCGACCTGTGACAAACTGAAAAAATAACTTGAGTGTTCTGACAGCGAAGCTGCAGAAAGACCTGAGGCCTTGACAGTGGTCATGAGATGATCGCTCATGAACTCCTCCTAGTTTTGAGACTGGACACAGTTTCACAGTGTTTTCTTCTGGGACTGGACACAGTGTCACCCATAGTTAATATACAGTATGTGGGTGAGGAGATGTTTATGTTAAAAAATTAAACCCATTTTAAAATGTTAAACCCATAGTGTAGTCTTACACTATTGAACACATTCATACAGGGTGTCTATGTAGTACCGTGTTCCTGTAAGATTTCTGCAATATTTTGCACCATTTTAATCAGCCTATAATAATTTAACCATACTGAGATTGTCATCAAATACTTTTCTAGCAATTTTATTGATTATGTTCATCTCAGATTAACAATGGAAATCAAAGATCAAGATTTTTTTATTATGCCATCAAGAACTGAAAACGTGTCTTCTTAACTTATAGCTGTCAAAGGTCCTCTAAGGGCGAAAGAAAAAGAGAATAAGCAGAATTTGATAAGCACAAATAGCACAAAATGGTCAATATAATTAGTGAGCAGTAGGTACAGCTACCATCTGGACCACTGTCCCCAAGGACAAAATAAAGGAGGGAGATAGTGAGAAAGAAAAGGTCTATATGTGTGTGAATTTTCTGACCATAGCAGATGTTGCACCGTGTGACCAAATAAATAAAGTCCAACAGGAGACTGACAACTGTGACATCACACCCTCTTCAGGCATGCCGACACATATGCTCACACACAGACTTTCACCTTCCTTCTGACACATTATATGCACAACCATTTGCTTCAGATATATGTGTGTGAAGGTATGATATCATCACTTCTTAATTTTGCTTCGACCTTTGGTTTTTCATGCTCTGGCTCTCTTTGTCTTGCTCTTCAACACTTTCTGAGTTCTGTCTATCCAGTCTAATAGTGACCTCACATCTGCTCAAAGTGTGGCATAAATTTAGATGTGATGGAAGGGAGAAAAAATGCATCAGTCAAAATGCAAAAAAACACTTTCACTACCCAAGGCAGTTGTAGCTAGAACTGATGAAAGCGCTGAGAACCCATATTTATTTATGGAAAAGACCAGATGGTGGCAGCTGCTAAAAATCTTTTTTTGCTGTTGCAAAAAAACTGGTATAACAGTTGTGCCTCTTTCTTTGTCTAAAACGCACCTGTGTTTTGGATACATGTGGAATAAATCATCAGCAGATACTATATGTCCTTCTGCACAAAAGGTCTTGGTTTTTTCCATTGGGCCATACTTTCATGTTTTGTGACCTTCTGTCAGTGATGTCTGAATATTCTAGAGGACCTGATACGCACACTCGACAATGCAGTAAACTAATGTAAATCTGATATGTCCTACAGAAACCAATCCAATCAATGACTTAAAAGTCAGTAAAAAAGACTGTACTTAAATAATTCACAGCTACGGTAATCTAAGTATATAGACTTGATAAAACGTAATAAGACTCTTGCTATTTTAAGGCTCTTAACAGTCTGGCAGTCTGAATCCTGCTGTGATAATCAAGTGCAAATTGCTTTAGTAGGAACCAAGAGAGATTCACTTGAATTTATTGATACTGCATTTACCTCATTCATTTTAACACTTCAGAACACACTCCAAAGAGCAGGAAAAAAAAATCAAATACAGTTTAGTGACAGGCTGAGTCACTCACTTGTCTCACTTACTACCCCTTCCTCTAAAGCCCCAACACTGTAAAACACACATACATACAAAAGATCACTATATGACTTTTCTCTAATTACATCTAGGAGTGTGGCATGTGGTGAGGAACAATTAGACCTATGAATGATTGCTGCCCCACTACTGTGTGTTTGTGGGGGACGGTCTTATATCACCATAGTTTTCAAGACGCGTATGTGTGTGTGGTTCAGTGCATTTAGTAACACGCACTCACACCCTCCATTGAATCATTATGTGACACAAATTGTGTGTGATACTAGCACCATATGGTGCTTATAGAGATTATTTAAACAAAAGGTGAAACTAAAAAGCAAAGCTGCTGGCTTTAGGCAACATCTATTCTGGCTCAATGCTTAGGTTGCAATTATATTAATGAACTGAAAATAACTGAAGTGGACCTTGTAGCAGATTTAGAAAATTCACAGCTCTGTGAAGTCAACTTCTTAGACTATATCATCATCAGTTGATCCACACTATTAACAAAATGTTGTGGCTCTCAGATGGTTCACGTGATTGTCTTACTCTCCTCGTGAGGACCTTCTATTGACATAGTTATTAATGCAGCTAATTAATTACATATAAATCTAAACCTAAGTATTTTTGTTTGTTTGTTTATTTGTTTGTTTTTCATTAAAACTGTCCGATATCTTGCCCTCTGTGGGAATATTTGCTCCCCACTAAGATATAAAGACATGCCCACACACATACACACACACACTCATTAGGAGTCATGGCTATAGGCATTAAAGATTTAGGTTCTCATTTAGGTGATGATTACACAGAGGAGGAGAGGGGATACTAGGTGATAGAGAACAAATGATCTTTTTGTTTTGTTCCTCTCCTTTTGTCTAAATTAAAAATGAATGTCTTGAAGCAATGAAGCAATGGTCTACGGAGACCTTCCGTTTGGTCTCTGTGCCTCTTCATCCACATCTCTCTGTCTTCTCTCACTCTCTTTCCCCCACACCAGTCATGGCAGCTCTCAGAACTCACTATGCTCACACCACCATAGATTGTCCTTGTTGTCCAGACATCATGAAAGAAAAGAGTAACAGTAAGAAGCAGATGCCAAATCAGTTAGAAAACCCAACTCTGTAGTGAATTTGTACATGAATTATGCATAATGAATTATGCATCCATCTGATATTACGTAAGAAAGTAAATTAAATTAAGCATACTTATTCTTCCTAAGTTGTTCAATCAATTTTCAATTGTACTGTCACATTTAACCATTTATAGTAACTGGAAAATTATTAGACATATAAACATATTGGATACAAATTTATAAATATACATTTATGGACTAAAAGCAAATGGTAGATGTATAATGATGTAATCAAAATGTTTTGGCAAGTACTAAACATTGGCATAATATTTCTTAAACATTTCTGTTCAGTCTCACCCTTGCCGAAGCCTTTGCTCTTCTGGACTGACCTGTGCAATGCATGTGTGCAAATATATGCGCATGGATTTCCACATGTAAAAATGCAAGTGCGAACACACACACACACACACACACATACACATACTGCACACACAAACCCAGGTAACATCAAGCTAATAGATTGCACGTTAATCTTCTAAAGACCAAGCAGAAATACACATCTGAACCATATTAATGTGTTCATATTTTCAGCCTCGGGCAGTGTTCCAAATCCTCGGGCTGTCTGTGCACTAGAAGAAGAGGGGCCATATGCATCAGTGTTTATTGTTTATGCTTGCCACGTTTTTACAATACACTGTTATTGTAACCCCTTAGGGCTTAGCAGCGCAAAAGTGCCCCCTACAGCTGGGATTTGCATGCAGAGTGCCAACTCTGCCATGTTGTTTCAGGGCTCTGGGGTCTCTGAGACCACCCTAAACAACATTCATGTTGAGAGTGAGGGATCTTAGGGTCCATCTTTACCATGTTGCTATGCAGCATATCAAGCAGCTACCAGTCTGCATTTACTCTTCAGATTCCAGTACTTAGCATTCTCTGCTGAGCGCTCGGAAACCCTGGGAGAATGTTAAGAAATAAGGAAGAAATCTTAAAAGAGATTATATTATAGTAGGTTTGCTTTTTCTCATTTTAAAACACACCAACGGGGATCAACAATCCGTAATATGTTGACTGCAAGTAAAATGCACCATTAATGTTTGCTGAGCCTCTGAAGAAATCCTCTATTTGCACCCTCTTGCCTTTCCTCTTGCAAGGCATGAGGGTGCAAATATACTTCCAGGTCTTTCAGTTGTGTTTTATAGCCAGGGTCATCACTAGAGATTTATGGATAGGGGACTATGCCTTTATTAGGGGGAATGGTCCCCAGGAGAATTTTTTAAGTGGCCCTAAAATATCTGTTCATCATTAATTTTTATGTTATATGGTCAAGTTGGCACACAATAGATTTGTCTCTGTTTATAGGTATAAATATGACCTAAAATGTTATCCATCCACTTACATCAGGCACAGGTCAAGATAGGTCCAGACATAATAGAATGATATAATAATCATTAGATGAGTGAAACCCTAATGTCTTCTTTAGACTTCCTAAATCACCCAGTGGCTTTCTATGCTAGAAAGAAAAATATATCATGAAAAAAACTGTTGTTTGATGAATGAACTTCTAAAACTAAAAGTGTCATGACATAATTTAATTTATGTCTAGTATGAGTAATAGACCTATATCAAATTCAGTGTAAATTTAACTGACGGCTTAAACAATTCCCACTCACGTTCTTCTCGATCACTAACCTCCATGAGACATGCTCCTTCAGCCCTGTCTATCACCTTTTTACTCTTTTCACTTTTTACTCTTTCCTTGCCTATGTTTAGTAACACATTATTTTTATTTAACTCAGATTTACAAGGTTAATTAGAGATCATGCATGTCAGAGCATATGTCTGTTGTCTTGGAAATGCCATGACACTGTTCCCTTCACAGGGCGTCTAAATCCATTTTCTTTCACATACTTTTGTAGATATTGAAGCGCTGCCTCAAGTCAGTCAACTGACATATGAGACAGCACAGGCAGCAAGGCATCAAGGCAGTCTTTCCTCTTGCTTTGCAGAACAGGTAGCACAGCCAGGGCAACAATGAATGAGAGCAGAAGAAGCCTCCCCCATGTCCTAGCACCCAGCAAGCTTCAGTAACCACTTTATCTTGAATTACCCCTACAGGGGATCAGTAAAGGCACATCTTATCTTATCATCTTATCTTATCCTGGTCAAGGACACAGTGGATCCAGAGATCCATCTCAGAAATACTGGACATGAGGTAGGAATACACCCAGGATGGCACACTAGTCCATCGCAGCACACTGGTCACACACATTCACACAATCATTCACACTCATCATTGCAGTCAACCCACCTACTGCCATGTTTTCAGGGGGTGGGAGGAAACCACAGAATCCGGAGAAAAACACATGCAGTTACATGCGAACATGTGACACAGCCAGTAACCTAAGTTGGTGACCATAACACTACCTGCTGCACCACTGATTAATGTTTTATAAACCCAGCATTTAACAAATTCTCGCTAACGATGATGTTAGTACTTCTTGAGACACTTCTTGCAATACCAAGGACAAAAAGAATTCTTAAATATGTATGTTAGGAAAGGTGCAGTGTAGCTGTTGGGGAGTAGTTAGCTACAAGTAGCAACACTACTGGCTTAACTGCATATTTTAGTAGTGTGTCAGTAGCTGAGCTTCTTTACCAAGTAGCGGTGTGATGCAACAAAATTCTATACCGAACACTTAATTTTCCCTTTCCAAATAACCGGTTCGACATTATCTTTATATTAGACTATTGTATCCATCCAGGACCCAGTTCAAAACTTCTAATTAATGTAGAGCATACGTCGGCGTGCATATCTCAGACCTGCGTTGAGAATAACTGGATTCCACTACAGTTAAAGAGGATACATTCTTCTTTTGATGAAAACATATCTATTTTCATGAAAATAGCCATGAAACATACATGGTCATTTTTATTTTGTACAATAAATTACGATTTTCCTCATTTTCCTCAAGTAGCTTCAGTGTAGTTAGATTTTTTTTTTGTCCCATTAACTTGTTGTGTAGCTAGCTACTTTATCAAAAGGGTAGTTTGGCTGCAGCTTAGCTATTATAAATTATAAATCTATATAAATAATAGAGTAACTTGTATCTTGACAAGTTCCATTTGAAACGTAGCTTCCCCAACACGGCTGCCGTTTGTAATGAATTTAAGGGAAATATAATTAACAAGTGATGTTTTTGTATTGTATTTCCTTAAGCAGCACTAAGAAACCATCTCTCAGTAATAAATGTCATGACTTCTTAATTTTGCACAATTTAGTCATTCATAGATAGATGTGTGGAGGCAAACCCTTATTAAAGACCTGGTTAATTGAGTAAAAAAGAAAGTAGTACATAGTGTGTGTGAGTAAAAGAGAAATACTGAAGGAACAGGAAGGAAGAGTCTGGACGTGCACAAAACTTAGCAGACAAATGTTCATCTTTTATGGTTCTTTTTAGGAAAAATTTCATATGGCTCGATCCAATCAGGTCATAAGCGCGTCGTCCATCACTGCCACACCCAGAGACACAGTGTCCTTCTGGGAGCCGTTGCCTGGAAACGGGGGCTGATTGAGTTTCATTGAGTGTGTGTATGTGTGTGTGTGTGTGTGTGTGTGTGTGTGTGTAAAATAAGCATAGAGAATTTAGAAAGACATAATATACGTAAAATTAAACGAATTTTAATTTACGTTAAAAAAAATACTGGCTGATACTTTGTGTGGTTCATGAAACACTAAACAGCCCGTGATTTTGTCTTGAATATAAGTATGTACATACATACTATTTCATGTGTGTGTGTGTGTGTGTGTGTGTGTGTGTGTGTGTTGGTAAAGTTCAATGTCTTCTCCCCACTGTGATGCAGTGATATGAGTGTTAATAACCCTAATCGGCTCTGACAGACACGAAAAATTTCTCTTGAGCTCCTAGGGTCTTTATACCTGAAGAAGTCTATGTGCAGGATAACACACCTCTTCCTCTCCATCTCTCTTTTTCTTTTCTCTCCCACACATGCACACACAGGCACCCATACCAGTCAAAAGTGAAGCTGATGGCTATGGAAGAATTTATTTTTCAAAACAAAATATAGATAGAAACAGATAGATTGATATATACATAGACATGTAGATAGTCAGTTAGATAAATATATAGATAATTCAGACTTTGTCAGGCTTGGGTTCTTGGTTCAATTCTACATTTGTAATTGTTTTCCTAACAAAGGTATGATGGTCCTCACTCATTCAAATTTATACAATTCACTCATGAAATCATGATTATTAGTTTTAGTTGGTTTTAGCTTCTTATACTGGAGGTTTTAATTTGAATTTAACTTGCTAAGCCCTTACAGTCTAGTAATACTCTCCCCATCCAATCTAATCCAATAAAAATTAGAGACAGTTTACAATACCTATATCTAATCAGGGCATAATTGGGTGGCCTGTCGCTACCACATGAGAAGACACAGTATCCTTCTGTATCCTCCTTCATTTTGGTTTCCTGGCAGAGAGATTTGAAATACACAAAGATATCCCAAGCTTGTTCATGAATTATTTATGGTGAAACGTGTTTCAATTATTTTCTTTCATCTTTTTGGCATATTTGTTCCTGGTCATTTTGTACCTTCAGGTTGAGGTTTATTTCTTCACAGATTGTACCTGTACCTCACAGATTCCTACTTTAATTTGACACTCAGGTATATTGATGGCTGTATGGTTATATTGTCTAAGATATTTCTCTCTAAGGAGAAGGTGTGAAGATATAAATTCCATCCATGTGCTGTACATATGTACGGTAGATCACTAGACATGGTTAGGCTGTACTTCCTGTTGCAACAGATGGCCTGCCAAACAACAAGCTGGCCGTTTTTTAAATAAATATGGTTTATTATGTAATTGGATGAGCATGGTATTGTTTCTCACTTCTTTGATTTATAATTCATGAATTTAATTTGTAAAGTTTCAAAGATTAGACAAAATGTTGTTGTTTACAAAAATTTATTCATACAAATCTTACAACACCTTATTTTTGACATTTATTCTGGTGATCTCTTTTGTGGTTCCCATTTTTTTTTTATAATCTACTATTTAGCTACACAAGAAATAGATTTGTTTATTTAAGATTCATCTAAAGTAAGGCTTCAGGCGCTCTCAGACGTTACACACAGGATGAATTTCAGAAGTGTGAGTTTCCTATGATTTCTACTCGACTATCCATCACACACTATGCATAGTGAAGCTAAGACAAAGAACAGGAAATGGTGCAGGAAATCAAACAAAATAGAGTGGGCCAGGTGACAACTGAATGAAACTCATGTGATCCAGTGAAATGGAAAGAGTGTGAGCAGGTGATGTGCAGCATTGGAGGGCCACTAACGTGCCATCTGAGATTGGTGGCCATTTTTAAAGTCGAAGCAAAGGCACCCGAGCTGCAAGCTGCCCTCCTGCGTCACAAAGCCTGCAGGAGAATGCATAATTAAACAAACATTGATTTCACACTCACACCCTCTCTCTTACACTTTCACACATACATTCACTGCAGCTTTGAGTAGGTGTGCTTTAAGCAGTGTTTTTTCCCCCCCCAAATCCTTTCTTAACTCTGAGATTTTATTCTATTTATTCTCATCTTTTTTGCATACATAACCATAAACATGAGCAAATTGCCTCTGTAAGCAATTAAGACTGTACACAGCCTCACATAGCTGTGAAATCCTAAATAAGGCTATTAGCATTTGCAACTAAAGAGACATGATACACGAAAAGTACCCAGAAGTCCCAAATTACGTCTCCACACACAGCAGTAAGATGAACACAGGGAGAGATGAACATGGAAAATGCAGATATCTGGCATTAACAAGAGCAGATTTCAGGGCAAGTTTTGTCAGGAAGGAGAGACTTTAATCTGTAAAACCAATGGTGCTCAGTGTGTTTTTGCAACAGGAGAAAAATATGAGTTCAAATACAGAATAAAAGAATAGAAAAAAAAAATCCCAGATCTAATTTTCCACAACCACAAAGTCATGAGAAACATTTTACACACATACACATACTCCACAACTATAAAAGCTGAACTGTATGCTTGTTATAAATGAGTAAACACATTCACAAGCTCCCACTCTCAAGATAGAGAGGTGAAGAATAACAGCTTGGGAAATGGTAGATAAGGTGCTTAGACATGCTTTTACAGAAATAGGACAGGTTGTGTGGTGGCTCAGAGAAAGAGGCATATCTGAGGAGGCCTCTATTCTACAGCTGTGTTCTGGAGAGTGTGTCACGTTTACTTCATGAAGAGAACCCAAGAGCTATTTTCTTCTGAAGTGAGAACATACCATGGTATGAAGGTTATCAAGTAGAGTGTGAACAGGTGAGAAAGGAAAGGAGTTGGCTCGTGAAATTTAAGTGCTAGATGACAGAGGGGGAGAACGTCACGGGAGAAAGAAGGAAGAGTGAGAGGCACTTTTCCGAAAAGTAAAGGGCTAAGGTACAGACCAGAGCCACAAAGCCACTCACCAGGAGATTGGAAGGGAACTGCCTCGGCCAGTCCCTCATAAATGCCTCAAACTCATCCCCATCCGGGAGCGCCCCAATGTCTATGCCTTGTAGATATTGGTGCAAATCTAAGTCTTCAGGGCTGTTGTAAATAAAGAAGACTACACACTTAAATTCAAGTTCCAACAAATAAAGAAGAGAGGTAACATTCAGTGCAATGATTGTCTTTAAGACAAATTTATTTACTCATACTCATAATGGTAGATTGATATATTTAAAAGACAAAATATCGGAAGCATACCCTCCAAGTGCACATACACTTTGTTAAGGTCTAAAAAATAAATAAGGAAATATAGACTATATTTGGTCAGACTAAACGATTGGTCCACAAAGTAGTGTTGTGCGTTCTCAAGTGCTTCAGTACAAAAAAGAAAGAAAACAGTGTCATTATCAAAATATTCATTTCAACGTCTTTACTTCATACATAAAGTACATGTTTTAAAAGAAACAGTGGTCGCACTCTTCATCTCAACACTCTTGACTGACCCGGGACAGCACAGAACAAGGTGGATTAAGCGGGTGTGGGGGTGAGGGGTTTTTGTGTGTTTTTTGAAAGCGCTAAAAATAGGCGAATCGTCGTCCTTTGGTTCTAACTCTCTGTCTGTACCTTTTGCCGAGGACCGCGGCCAGATATTTCCGCACGGCCATTTGCTTCCGGTAGCGGCTGTAGCTGTCAGTGAACACGCCGTCCGAGTGGCGCTTAGCCAGAGCTTCTGCATCCTCCATAGCACTGCCTCCTCTGAGAGAGAGAGAGAGAGAGAGAGAGAGAGAGAGAGAGAGAGAGCAGAAACGCAGGAGTGTTAGTGTGACCGAAGCCACATACACACTTCCAAACTGAATAGTAGCCTATAACAAAATAGAAAGCTACGGCTTGATGGATATGGAACAGGATGAAATAGTTTGTGTCTATTGCTCTTGTGTTCTTGTGCGTGTTCCCTACAACTATTAGGTTAAAACAGGCGTCAGGGACCGCATACTAAATACTTGTGGGTTGTTGGTTTGTTGGTTTGTTGTTGTACTACTAGAGTATTCTGTTTGAAGTCTCTAACACAAGAACATTTCAAACAAATAATTTTTCATCGCACTAATGTAACCTACCCGTAGATCTACATCATTTGATATTTTTCCTTAAGGTTTGGTTTGGGGACCCAAAAAAAACGCTTAATTACTTAGAATAACGCTTAATTATTATCAGTATGCATTTATCATCTAGTCTGTAGTCTGTTCAAAGATAATCAGTGAATAAGAATGCAGAACACTCTCTCCCTCCCCTCACACACAGACTCTCTCTCTCTCTCTCTCTCTCTCTCTCCTCACACACAGACTCTCTCTCTCTCTGCCAAGATGAACTTTAAAAGAACTGTACTACTCATTTGGAAAACTATGTCCATTTTTTTCTCTTTTTTACTTATTATAATTTTGAATTTTTCCTTTTTGGGATGGACCATCCACGTACACAGGAACAGAAAGAAAACAATGAAACATGGAATGGTAGGTGCAGTGAGCATCCACAAACAAAGACGCACTAAAACAGGGATCAAATAGAACAAGTGTGTGTGTGTGTGTGTGTGTGTGTGTGTGAGGAGTGAGAGTCTGTGTGTATGTGAGGAAAGAGAGAGAGAGAGAGAGAGAGAGAGGAGTGTGAGAGAGAGAGAGAGAGAGAGAGTCTGTGTGTGTGGGAGGGAAGAGAGAGAGAGAGAGAGAGAGAGAGAGAGAGATGCGCTTACCCGACGCGTTTTGCCATCAGAGAATGCAGGTATTTCCGGGCTGATAACTGACCCAGCGCTTGCCTGTAGGCTTTATTAAACATCCCGTCTGCATGTCTTTCCGTTCTGGGGTGACAAAACGCCAAACACACACATCATCACACACCCTGCACTCCGAGATCGACATGCTGAGCCATAATGACTCAATCATACTTTCCAAAAGTAAGACAAAGCTCTTTCACATATATGCCTTCACACACACTCAACTTGTGGGGTAAACCCATTTAACTGATCCAGATTAGCTGAGGTTCTGGGGGTCTAGTTTAAAAAGACCTCCACATTAAGCTGGAGTTACACAACCTCCTGACACCAAACACACATTTATACACAAGATCACACACAGATGAACAAAAAAAAAAATCACTGCCATGAGTGAAACGAGTGAAAGAAAATGAGAAATGTGTTGAAGCTTCACCTTTTTTCTGGAGGAGAATATATCTCGTACACATCGTCCGTCCCTGATGGGGAGCTTCTGAGTGCGATCTGCTCTGAGTCAAAGGCCAAGTCTGCTAATGAAGTGCCATCTTCATCATAAGCCGCAGTCTCCAGCCTGCAACAAACAGCACGGCATTACAGGATGCTGATTGTACCAGAAACATTTTTTTTTCCCACTTTCTCAAATGCTTGGCATATAAAAATAACCTGATCCGCGACACTAAGTGACTCAGGATGGAAAAACCAAGGGATTCCGTCTGTCGAGCTACAAAAAAACTGACAGTGATGATTAAGAAATGGAATGACTGCGTGTCAAATCACACAAATCAAACGCGCTTCATTCCATTATTCATTTTTTTTACTACAACATTACGAGTTTAACTTAAGCTTGCGTTATTCATTACGTAAGTTTAAGTTAATTTTCTACAAGAAAATATAAAGGAATGGGCGGTATCTGTGAGTGAAGCGATAAATCGCGTTCTAGCAGAAATTAATTTGAATTCGGTTTTATTATATATGTATACACACACACACACAATATTTTTATATTTATCACTTTTCTATTACTATAAAAAAATTATGGCTCGATTAGAAACCTTTCGGGGTTCCCACTGAAATGATGGCTCTTTTTTGGGACTATTCATGTTACAAGAAGCTGTAATTCCTGTGACAACCGAAACAATCTCCAAAAAAAAAAAATCTTTCTTTTAGACCATAAGAATGCGCCACGCATCGATAAACGAAAATCGCGTCGTCTGTTTTTGCCCATATTGCCGGCAAGTAACTGTAAAAGAAAGTTCCGTTTTTTGCCCGTTATTTCCGGCTGATTCCCCGCACCTCCACTGTGCTCCGTTTGTCCTGCGCACGGTCGTGTTGTCCTACCTGAGCGGAGAGGACGCGCTGCACTGCACCAGGAGCGCGTAGATGAGGAAGCCTAAAGTCCCTCTGCTCCCCGACATGATCATTCTGCAGGAGAAACAAAGATTCAGATCACATCACTACACCACACACACACACACACACACACACACACACACTGGCTAACCTGATGTTAAGGTGTATCAAGCAAATGTTTGAATGATTTTAAGGAGGATCTAACGAGCTAAAGTTGTGGATAAAGCGCAGCAGGTGTCCCGGGTTCCACCACACTGAGGTGGAGAGGAGCAATTACGCAGTTAAGTCGAGCTGATAAAGGGATAGATTGCTGTTTAAATCACTAGGCATTTACAACTTTGCCTAACACATAACCCGTATCCAATTAGTTTAAGTTCAAATTTTTATTCAAATATCCATACAGTTTGTTTTATACATTTCTCTTCTTTTATGATCTAGAAGTTTGGCTGGCTTTGACAAACCTACAGCGGTGCAAGTAGCGGGATGCAGTCCGGTGAGGCTGCTAGATAAAATCTCTCTCTCTCTCTCTCTCTCTCTCTCTCTCCGTACGGCGTTCCCTGTCACTCTCCCTGTTCTCTGCCCAGCAGCAGCGCGCAAGACTTCTAGACTTCTGAAGCGCGGTACTCAGATTTCTCCGCTGCGCTGGACGCCTGGAAGATCGCGTGCCGCCATCATATGTCACACTCTCAGGGCGGCAGCGCGAGTTTTATTCTGCTGTGGCGAGGCGAGCCCTTTTCACTCCCTGTCGACGTCACTCACCTCGTTCCACCAGGACCGACGCGCGTTCTTCGTCATGGATTTACTTAGGCTGTACGTGTAGAAGAAAAAAAAGAGAGAGAGAGAGAGAGAGAGAAGCGTACATTTGACACCACAAGTGAATGCTAATATTTGTCATTGTTTTTTACGAGTGTGTGTGTGTGTGTGGAGGGGGGGGTATGGGCTGGTTGGCGTGGGCAGGTTCAGGTAGACATTGAATGACTCATCTCCGCCTGCCCGGTCTACAGCGCCTGTGTGCGGAGCTGTCCACCCTCCCAGTGCTGAAATCGCCCTTTTGGGTTCATCAGACTTCTTTGATCTTCTTAGGGGCCAAACACCTGAGTGGTATTTCCCTCCTCATAGATCAGAAAGCACAGGCCACACCAGGGGGAAAAGTGGACGCTGGTGTAATGGATTTTATAAACATCAGTAAAACATAACAGGTGCAACAGACTGTCTTTTCCAGGTAGATTTATTTACTTATTTATTTATTTATTTATTTAGACTATATGGAAGCTCCAGGACGAATTGTTAAAAAAAACCATAAAGACATTTTTTTTTTAAAAAAAAAAGGAAGATGGAATGAGTTTAGTGAGAATTGAGTTCAAGTGCATGGTCATAGTTTTACAGCTCTGTTTGATGTCCGTATAAAAACCTTCCTAAAGGATTTCAGACTGATGAACAGGATTTTTTTAAACTCCTGAGACTTTAGTGAATGAATCACCCGGCCTCTTACGTCATGTGGCCACGTGACGAGTATTCCCAAGTACTAGGCTATTAGAGCTGTTAAACTTCAGCTAAAGTTCTAGGAAGGCCTCTAGGAACGATCTTTTTCGTCCCTTCAGAAATGACACGAAGCTCAAATTAGTTGACCGCGCGCGCCATCCAGTGTTTCACACTAATAAATACGTTACTGAGCGCACGCACGAGCACTTCTTGTGTCTATCAAGCATGAGAAGCGTACTATTTAAAATGAAACTATTTTTTTGATTCGCACATATTAAACTGGACCATATAGCTGCAGGAACCAAACTGAACTCTATGCTTTGTAGCCTACTCCAAATGTCTGATAAGCCTAGGCAAAATCTATAAAACATTATGCCGTATCATATCGTGTTCTCCAGCAGCAGCCCTGCTCTAAAGTCTCGTTCTGCGTAAATCCCTGGAGAACTCTGTGAGCTGCTCTTCCCCGAAATAAAACCGCACCGGTAAATAGCCCAAATCTAATACTGGAGTCACCATCAATATCCCAGCGGCATGACGACCTCAAACGGAGAAGCGGTAAACAGGCGGAGTCCTGTCATGCAACTGATAAGACTGTATTTACTTCATTATTTTTTGATTCACAAAAGGATGTTTAGAGTAGAGACCTTTCATCTAGGATCTGGTTACAGCCCCAGATTAGATTACCTAAGAATTTCATGAGCTATTTCATGAGCAATAATATGGGCTACTGTAATCTGCTGTAGACTTTCTCTCTCTCTCTCTCTCTCTCTCTGTGTGTGTGTTTTTTTTTTTTTTTTTTTTTTTTTTTTTTTTTTTTTTTTTTTTTTTTTTTTTTTTTTTTTGAGCTCTTTCTGTATCTCTTATTCTGGTTCTCTGTGTCTCTCTCTTTGTCTATCTCCCTTTCTTACGTTCTCTCTTTTCTTTTTATTTGATCTGATTTGGTGTTACAGCTTTGTGTGAAGTTGGTAAGTTACAGTGTGTATACCTTTTAAGATGCATTTTGTCCTTGATCTTATTTTTGTCATATTTGGGTTTTTTTTTTTTAACTAAGTGAGAATTGATAGGACAATGTTTTAGTAATTGTAATAAAGGTCTTTTGAAAATTCAATTCTATCTCCCACGTTCTCTCTCTCTCTCTCTCTCTCTCTCACACACACACACACACACACACACACACACACATACACAGAGGGAGAGAGAGAGAATTTGAATGTAAAAGCCCCCTTATTGGGTCAGTCAAATATTATAAAACATGAAGACTGATTCATATATTGGAGAGAGAGAGAGAGAGAGAGAGAGAGAGAGAGAGTTTGAATGAAAGTAATTGCAGGGTTGCTTAATTAAGTGCAATATGTAATTTTCTAATTGAGAGGATTTTGGCTTTGATCCCATTCAAAAGGGTGATCTTCCTCCTCCCTCTCTCTCTCTCTCTCTCTCTCTCTCTCTCTCACTGTCTCTTTCTTTTTCTCTCGCCTCTGACTCAACTTTAGCACAGGCACCTTCTTTTGTGGCTTGTCACTGCTGGAAGCCAAGAAATTGTCAGTGCTACATGGTCCACAGCCAAGACGGAAAGGTTATTTACTTATTTGGAGGTCATTACGAACCTAAACAGATATACACTACATGTGTACAATCAATCCATCTAATCTTTTACTGATATTGATACCGATTCTGTGAAAAACCTGTATAAACTGAATAGAAAATCTATCCTACGAGTAGTATGATCTGAATTATGCATGTTGTTGCTTTTAAGTGAGCTTGAAAAGAGAAATGTATAATATTCATTACTTCATGTCCAGTAATCATAATACTGGAATATGACCACTTCATCCTTCATCCCAGTGATGCCCTCTGACATCATCACTATTTGGTAACCTAGCTGACAAAACAAACAAAGGAAAAAAAATTAAGTGCTTGTCATTTTACAAACAAAGTCTCTATTGATTTTTATATTAGCAACAATGATTAGCAAAATCGGTAAAGAAAAATGAGATATTTTACATGTTCACATCTGTCTGTGTATATGTGTGTTCTATGGTGAGATGGATCTGCAGCAGTGCAAATGCTTCAGTCTCCTTCAGTCTCGCTCTGTGCATTTCATCAACCATTTTGCCCATTTTCAACTCTGGTGCTTCCAGGTTTTACTATACAGGTATATAATTGACTACCTCTGCCCATTGTCCATTCGTATGTCAATGAGAAAGGATAAGAGAGCATGTAAAGAATACTTCACCGTCTTTTTCTAAAATTATTCAAAAGTAACTAGTATTTCAATCAAATTAACTGATTTTGAATAGCACCGGGAGCACCAGTACTAAAAACAGCTTAATGCATTGGGCCCCCCATTAAGTACCTTGTGCACACACATTCACACACACCTAGGGACAATCTAGTTTAGTCAATCTACTTCTCAGCATGTTTCTGGTTAGTGGGAGGAAACTGGTGAACCTAGAGGAAACCCACCTAAACACAGAAAGAATATGCAGAACGGCACACAGACAATAACCCGAGTTCAGGAACGAACCAGGGACCCTAGAGCTGTGAGGCGGCAACTGTGCTGCCCATTGTCGCTAATGGAACAGTAAAATACTTTTTATTTTCATTTTTTCTCATTTTTGGTAAAGGTTAAAAGGATAATTGATTTTTATTCATGCTTCTCACTGCTTGAGAATACGCCTGCCGCCTGAATACGCCTGTTCAAGATACAAGGTTAAAGGTTCTTCATCTGTCACATACATATTACATGCAAGTGATGTAATGTAGTGAAATGTTTTTCCTTAGTGCAACAATGATACATAATAATAAAAACAGACTATAATAAAATAAAATAAAAACTAGTAGACTATTATGTAAAAAAAGTTTAGCAGTCTTTAGCAGTGAAATGAAATGTAGAATGTGATATATGCATGAATAGAATATGTTAAAAAGAAACATATACAGAGCTGTAGTGTGCAAAAAAATTGTCTCATTGTGCAACAGTGTAAGAGTTTTTTATTTAGTGTGCAAAAAATGTGTTTTACCATAGTGCACACTGTTTGTGCATGTGTGTCTGTGTGAGGTAGAGATAAGCAGACTTCTCATTTGGTTTGAACCTGTGAGACCACCTCCTATTAACCACTCAGTTCATTTTGTTTTCTTTTGGTTTCTCACATAGCTGTGACTAACACTCTTAAAAACAGCTAATCAGAGTGTGCTACCTGCAATTAACTGCACAACGAACAGTGTGATCAGTGAGACCACAGGTTCCCACAGCCTGGCAGCATATTTACTCCCTTGTTTTTTTTCAGTATATCCCTTACTATAGACTGAAAATGATGTGGAAAATACAAAGCTGCTGTGCACAATCAAAAGTGTATACTTTAA
Organism: Pangasius djambal; assembly: GCA_022985145.1. Classification (NCBI taxonomy): domain Eukaryota; kingdom Metazoa; phylum Chordata; class Actinopteri; order Siluriformes; family Pangasiidae; genus Pangasius; species Pangasius djambal. Next base: position 19,641,985 of record CM040978.1, read on the forward strand.
ATACAGCTGAACATTAAGGGGACCTTCTCACATGGATGTGAATATAGTGAATAAATAGATATTCAGCATAAAAGGAAAATAAATGAAGCAGTGATGAAAATATAGTGGGTTCAGGAAGTATTCAGACCTTTTCAGGTTTTGTACATTTTATTGGGTTATCGATTTAAATTAAAATGGATTCAATTGACTATTTGGGCAATTAATATATAAACAAAACGCATGATGACAAAGAGGCATTAAAAATCAATGTTTAGATTATTACAAATCAAAAAACTAAAATCTATCTTTACATAAGTTTTCAGGCACTTTATATGGTACTTTGTAGAAGCAGCTTTTTCAGCTACAGTATTTAAGCTTCAGGTCTTCCTGGGTAAGTCTCTACAAGCTTTGCACACCTGGATTTGGTGTTTGTGTTTCTCCCATTCTTCCCGGCAGATCCTATCAAGCGCAATCAGATTGGTTGGGGAGCATCTGTGAACTGCCATCTTCAGGGCTCAGTCTGTGTTTTGTCCTGAAGCCACTAAAGCATTGTCTTGGCTGTATGTTTTAGGTTGTTGTCATGCTTAAAGTGGAACTTTCACCCTGATGTCGTGTGCACTCTGGAGTAGGTTTTCTTCAAGGACCATCCTTTTCTCAATTCTGACCAGTCTCCCTGTCCCTGCCACTGCCATCGAGAAGTAACCCCATAACATAATGCTGCTACCAACATGCTTCACCGTATGGATGTTATTAGCCAGTTGATGAAGAGCACCTGGTTTTTGCTAGAAGTAGCACTTAGTGTCCATATAGAAAACCTTCTTCCTCATGCTCTCCTTTAAGTGCCTTTTACTCAGGACTGGTTTCCATCTAGGCACTCTTCCCTAAAGTCCTGAATGAAGTAGTATTTCTGAGATCGTCCTTCCGGCAGTTTCTCCCATCTATGCGGAGGACTTCTGAAGCTTTGATAGAATGGGTTTTTGGTCACCTACCTGACCAAATCCCTTTTAGCCCAGTTACTGAGTTTGGACAGACAGCCAGTTTTGGGAAGAGTTGTGGCAGTTCTAGCTTCTTCGAGTTCACAATGATGGAGCCCACTGTGTAACCTCCTGGTAGCATGCAAAGCTTTAGAAATGGTTTTATACCATTTCCCAGATCTATGTCTCGAAAACAATTTGGTTGCAGAGCTCTTTGAAAAGTTGCTCTGACATGCGCTGTGAATTGTGCGACCTTCTATATCATGTCCAGTGAATTCAGTTTGAAACAGGTCCACTCCAGTCAAGTTCTACAGACATAAATAAATAATCGAAGCAAATAGAACGAGCCTGAGGACAGTTTGGAGTACTTCTAATGTGACATTTCAGTGTTTGATTTTTAATAGTCAAAAAAGTACATTTAACCTGTTTAAAAATATATCTATAATACAATAAAGTGTGCAGAAAGTGAAGGGGTCTGAATATTTTCCAAACCCGCTATAAATCTACACAATACAATTCCCATTATAACCATTAAAACCATTACAAATTCTAAAAGAGTTGCTGTTGTTGTTGTTTTTCAGCAGGGATACAGATGATGAGTTGAGGGCAAGGAAAACCGCTGATTTATGCTTTTACAAAGTTTTATAGCTAAATAATAAAAAGTTGCTTATCCACCCAGCTTTTACTGATCTAACCAATCACAGCTTGAGGGGGGCGGGATATGAGGTGCAAGTTCACTTGCTTCCTCAAAGCAGTTAAAACTCTTAACAAAACGGCGAAATGTTGAAAGCTGAAATCACCAAACTGACAGTAAGCGATGTGAGGTTTCCCACGTCTTTGGAGCAGCATGGATCGGACGCCATGGTGTGTATAAACACAATAGATTTTAGCAGCTCTTTTGCAGGTTTAGCACGAGATAACTACTTAGTTCCGTTTTAAAAAGGGAGTCAGGCCGAGTTATTAGCCGTATTTCTTTCAGTGCAGTCACTTAGAGGAGCATGTTTTAGGTGTTACTCTTGGAGATCTGATCAGTTGAAATGGTTTCAGTACACTGCGTTTGACTGTTGGACTGTCATTGTTTGTGTCATGTGACCTGTTTCAGCACACCGACCCGGACTACTCTGTAGCTTATGTTGTGCTCGACACAGACACTAGTCTGAAGGGATATGGTTTGACCTTCACGGTGGGAAGAGGCACTGAAATCGGTGAGCTTCAGCAGTATTAAACCTGATTTCACTGCATTAAATGTAGCCTGGGATGTTGTGGCAGACTGTAAGAGTCCTGGTTTCTGTTTCTGCCACCATTGGCTCTGGCTGTAAGAAGGCGCCACCGTGTGGTCATACACACACACACACACACACACACACACACACACACACACACACACACACACACACACACA
>CM040978.1:19653152-19732093 GCA_022985145.1 Pangasius djambal
ATCCACTTAAAATTTGCAAAAGCATCTTTAAATTGTTATGCACAGCATATGGGAATTAATTTGAGATTAGCTTAATGCACGTGTGATTCTGATCTAAATTGTTCGTTCACTGTTACTTTTAGGGTAAACTGATTTATTCAGAGGTTTTTAATATTCAAATCAAGTTGCTGCATTGTTTATGTCTCATGGCTGGTTTGGGCCTCATTAGGATCCTGGATTCTCATGCGAGATGTTGGAGTCATCGGTGCAGAAACATCAGTTTCCTCATGGAGAGGTGTGGAGACGCATTTTGGGGCAGAAACACTCACCAATAATCTGAGTAACTGCTGATTAGCAACACCAAATAACAAACTGCAAATCTTTTGCCAGATCTTTTATCGCAGTAAGCAAAGAAATGACTGTTTTCAAAGCTCTAAATTCTGTACAAGTTAATAGTTTTTGATAGAAATGAAATTTTGTATGATTGATACTTTCTATCTGTTAATTATATGAAGGCAGCAATAAGGGACATTGCAATTATAATTTGTGAAGGATTTGCACTTTAACATGTACCACTTATTTCTAATTATGAATTTGTCACAAATTAAACTGAACTATAATCCTGTTTACTCTGCCTATTTTACACTTTTCTAACTTTCAACGTTTTACATTAACCATGCTGATAATGACATTTTTCATATTTAAGCATAGTGAGCTTACTGTTAGTTATATTCTACTAAAATGTTACACTTCTGAGTTTTAGATAGAGTGTTTATTTGGAGTTTTATATTAAAACAACGACTAAATATTTTACATAAAACACATATTTACATTATTCAAATAAGTGACATTAACAGTAACATGGAAGATATGGAATACTAAATAAGAATATTACTACAGCATATCTGTTTACATTTACCAAGAGGTTGGGTTGTTTAAACTGCCATCTGCATCTTGATTGTGGGATATGGATCATAGTCACATATCTCAAAATCCTCAGCTCTGAAATCATCAATGCGTTCCACGTTGCGAAGGATCTTCAGTTTAGGGAAAGGCCGTGGCTCCCTCTGAAGCTAAAGGGGGGGAAAAGAAAATGTGAACATAAACCAATACATGTGCTGGTTATGTGCACACACTTTAATATAATATCCGCCTCACCTGCACTTTTAGAGGCTCAATGTGGTTGAGGTAGATATGGGCATCACCCAGAGTATGTACAAAATCACCAGGCTGAAGGGGATAGAAGAAAAATAAAATAAACAAATACGGAACGCACACTACAACAACAGAATTGAGACAGTATTTATTAGTCGACGTCATTGTGGAATGTGTTATGATAGTGTCTTTTAACCCGTGTCATGATGCACAAAGTGAGGAGCCAAAAACTCGCCAAAAGGATTAGGACTTCTTAAAGTGAGAGTAAAACTATAGCCAAGAATGTAGAAACTTCTGAAAATATTTTGTACCAATTTATATAGTTTTTAGCTTTTTATATGGTTGTTTAAGACAATGTTGGCACAGATTATTAAAAAAAAGATTTTCACTGCTAAATGGTTAGGAAGTATTATGTCTTCAACATTTATAGTAGTTTGTATTGTTATACTTCTTAAGGAAATCTTACACTGACATTTACGCTGAATGAAATATATGTGGATGATAATCAATAAACAGCTAAAAAAAAAAAAAATGCTGTTTGCAAAACTAGAAACCAGAATGTTAGTCAATTGGCTTTAATGAAGTACACTGATATTGATACCTATAAAAATCAGAATATAAGTAATTTATATTAAGTGTGTGTGTGTGTGTGTGTGTGTGTGTGTGTGTGTGTGTGTGTGTGTGTTCACCTTGAGCCCTGTGATATGGGCGATCATGTATGTGAGTAGGGCATAACTGGCAATGTTGAACGGGACACCCAGGCCGATGTCTCCTGAACGCTGGTATAACTGACATGACAGCTCACCATCCGAGACGTAAAACTGGCACAAGGCATGACAGGGTGGAAGAGCCATCAGGGGCAGATCTGAGAAGAGGAAAGGAGATCACACTTTAAAAAAAAAGATGATGTTAAATAAAATAATGACCTTCAAAATCAGGACTAAAGCAATTTTCTTTTTTTTTTTTTCCCCCATTTTCTAATCTCTGTATAGAAAACTTATGAGAAAAGAGTAAATGCTGCCTTTGATAAATGGTGTGTTATTGAATATACGATACTTTTCTCATGGAAAGTCAAGTTTGAGCAAGTTTCCCTGCATCAAAGAACTCAGAAAACAATCCACATGCAGAGAAATCATGAATTACTTCGCTACTTGCTCTCATTACCCAAGAGCAAGGAAATCTGTTCGATCCCCTGGTCTGAGACTATATGAAACGTTTATGAGAAACCTGCTGAACCACTTCTTCCCTTCAATATCTTATTCTTTTTTCCCAATTCTAAAATCAAGTGGTATTCCACACCAATTCCTTAGCCATCAGCACTTAGGATGAGATGCTATAATAAATTCAGGAAGGTTATTCTGACATCAGATGTCTGTGCTTCTGCTCAGTATACCACACATGAGATACTATGCATGGTCAGAGTCTGTACCTTTAGGATTCCAGGCACACATGATGATCCTCCTGTCCTCAGGATTGGACTTGATGGTGTTGATGACTTTCTGCAACTGGTCAACACCTTGACCGGAATAATCTGGTAATGCAGGTCAGAATTAGAATACATTGCAATGTATAAACAAGCCATTTAGAGTGGTTAAACGTGGCATTTTACTGAAACGCAGTACTTCCTGTTTTACATCACGATTATTCCCTCTAATAGTCAGTAATATGACTTTTATTAAAGTTAACATCTGATATACACATCCATTCTGAATGTGGCTTTAAAAGGACTTTTCACAATATATAGTGTGATGTTACTAAACAAGGTAGTTTGCTAAGTAATGGCAATTTTACTTCCATATATAATTAGATATTCTGTCCGTAAGCCAACAGGCATGAATATGCTTTTTGTTGGTTTCTGAAATGACCGAGCATTTAATCAGATTCTTGTTTCATACTTCTACATCACAGTTGTGCACAGGCCGTTTGTGGCATACCACTGTTTTTAAACTATCTGGAAGCCATTTTAGAAATAAAATTAAAGTTAGTTTGAAGTTAAAAGAAAATGAAATTCCTGGTTTAAAGCACTGCATGCCGCAATCACAAAAACAAATCAGCTCATAATCTTCCTCAAAATGCTAATAAATTCAGTATTTATTTATCTGCTGCAATTACTACACAACTGCTCAGATATGTTCAGCTCTTACAACTATGCCATAAAATCAGTGATCCAAATATTGCTTTGTCATCCTATGTATTTACTGTATATTTCACACTCATCTCACAATGCTGTATATTTGCATTTTGTGTCATCCTGTGCACTGTCCTGATATATTAATGCACATTTCATCTGTAAACAAATCATTGTTCTGACCACACAACTCTGTGCTTTATGTAGGTTTAATTTCTGGATATTGTAGTGCTTTATGCTGCAATAGTTTTTATAGATACAACACCCACCAGCATGCATGTCTTTGTACTCTGCTCCAAAGTGTCTCCATTGGAAGCCGTACACAGGGCCCAAGTCACCCTCCTCACGCTCAGTGAATCCATTCTTATCGAGAAACTCCCGTGAGCCATTGGCATCCCAAATCTTCACACCTTTCTCCGAGAGCTCTTTTGCATTTGTTGAACCCTACGAGAAAGATCTGTGTTAGATTGCTGCCCTCTGTTGGTAACTCAGATTATGACTAAGCCACAAGTTCAATGTAAATGTTAATGTTCCATGTAAAGTTAAACCATTTTGACTAATGCATGCAATGCAAACTCCATGAACCTTAAGCAAAGTCAAACTACAACAAGCTGAGCCTGGTTTTTAAGGTTAATTCGTTGATATTACTCTTAAACCAGAGTGCACAGTCACAACATCTTCCATAATATATAACGGACACTGGCTGGCTACTTTTGCGGGCTAAAGCGCGCTATAGCCATGACATTATTTTACTGTTAAAATTCAGGAGTCATCATTTAATGCAAGAGCAGGACTGCATCAACTCTCAGACCACTCTCCTTTCTCTAAGCCAAACATGTGTGCCCCAATGTTAGTGGTGTGTAACTAGATAAACACAAAAGCTAATGGATTATATTAAAGGTAAGATTCGTAATGGTTAAATGGGTGGCATTGATTATGATTTGAATGATTTTTTTTTACTCACTGAACCCATCCCCATTTCCAGCCATGTACACAAAGCTCCACCCCCAAAACTTATACTGGTTCAACTAGAGTTATCATGCTAACTAGAGTTGCCATTAGTAAAGACAGTCATGACATTGCTTTTCAACTATTTGAAAGCTAAGTTACCACTCTGTAAACATGCAGCTTCTCCTCATAATGAGTTATGAGGGAGTGTGAAGAGGTGTTAGGGGCATGTCTATGAAATGACTGACAAGAAGCCAATCCAAATGCAAACAAACATTACAGACCGGAAGGCAGGTTTCTAAACCGTTTTTTTTTTTTTTTTTTAAAATAGCTACGTAATACACTTGTTCTGAGACAATGGCTTAAACTATTTTTTTTTAAATCCTTTCTACATAATTTTCCACATTACTAGTAAGAAATGAAAAAATATTTGACTACTGCACCTTTTAAGAGTGCATATCCAATTCGAAAAGTTGTAAACTAATACATGCCAAATTGTTACAGGGCCTTCCTTTGATTTTGATTTTTCCCACATATATTTCAGATTTGCATGAAATGCATCCATATGTACATGATTATTATTTATATTTCGTATCATTCATAAATGTTTAAGTTATGCGCTGAAAAAAGCTGATGTACAATTAAAACTACTCACTGTAAAGGGTGCACTCTAGTGCACCTCCTATACATTTCTAGAGAGAGATCACCAGTAAAGTTCATCACCACTGACGCTTTTGCAAAGAAGTCAATAAACTGAAGGCTGCATTTTAAATTCACTAAAACTGGCTTAGTCATATTCTCTGATATTACTGCGGTCTGGCAACCAGAGCAAATAGATGATCAAGAAATAATCACTTACCTTTATGAACCACAGTAACTCCTCCAAAATCCCCTTCCAGAAAACACGTTTCGTTGTTAGCAAAGGAAACTGATCTAAAAATCACATAATGGGCATGTTATGGTTAAAGGGCTGAGGCAGACAGGAGCTCAAACACATCTCAATTTGCGTACTTACACTATGCACTAAAAGAACGTACTCTTTTTGTGAAGAAAACGTACGGACTTTTGAGTGTGTAGCAAAATAGTATGCAAGTACTGCAGTAGTAGCTTAGTGGTTAAGGCGCTGGACTGCTGATCGGTGGTTAAGGCGCTGGACTGCTGATCGGTGGTTAAGGCGCTGGACTGCTGATCGGAAGGTCATGAGTTCAAACCACCAAGCTGCCACTGCTGGGCCCCTGAGCAAGACCCTTAACCCTCGACTGCTCAGATGTATAAATGAGATAAATGTAAGTCGCTGTGGATAAGGGCATCTGCCAAATGCGTAATGCACAGGGACATACTAACACATCATGTAACGGAAGAGAATGTTGTTGCCTAGTTATGCACACTTTCACCGTAAACAAGCTCCTCGTTGCATTTCAGCTTTTCTTCATTCATTATTCCTCATAAAATGTATACTATATAATTTAATTTAACCTTGATTTATTTTTCTGCATTTCCTCTACACCTCTTTACAATGCAAAGCAAACAGTCACAAAGCCCCTCCTCCCTTCCGCAAAGAGTCATGGGCTATATTAGCTGAAAAATGTAGTGTCCACGGATCCACACTTTAAAAATACCGGAAATAGTAGTCCATCCGGGTACCTTAGGGATACTTATTTCAATATACACAATTGAGACACAGTACATATAAAGTTAACTACATAGCCACCCATAATGCATCTGGATCAAGCCTCTTGCCTTTGGCTCGGGTTGGCTCACGGTGCCAGTAATAATACTATTCATGTTAATACTATTCACGAGCGTATCTAGGACGGAGTCTCAAATGTCGATTTATAACCAGTACAAGTGCCCTACTGTACGTAAAGTACAAAACAGTGGCTTCCAGACCCTGCTGTAGTGCACTACATATCTGTAAGAAGCTGTTTGTGATGCAGCCGTACAGCAGCGTCTACAGTGTTAAGTGAAAAACTAAATATTTGCTCATTGGAAGATTGTGAGTTGTTTAGGGTATTGCTGCACAATATATCAAAATTATCGAAATATCGCAAATGTAAATATTGCAATATACAATATGAGAATGCTTTCTTTTCCTCAGAACATGAAGCATGAAACATGTATGTTAGGTCATTTTCAGTATTTAAATATATAAATATGATTTAAATCGATTTTACACACTTCTAACATTATCGTACCGCATATCGCATTATTTAACAAGTTATATCGCAGTTATATTTTTGTTGAATATCGTGCAACCCTAGTTGGGGGGGGGGAGCCATTTTGTTTTTCTGCTGAGACTTGGAGAGTTAAGAACTGGCCAAACTGAAAAAGTGGACCAGCTGTAAAGTTTTGTGAATATTACACCCACCTCTCAGGCTGTATCTGGCCTGTAAACCGAACACAGAGACGACTCCTGTTCCTGTGCGGTCCCCCTTCCTCACGCCATTCTGCAGAATGTACTGAATCTGGTTCAGATAGCCGCGCTCATCACAGAACAGAGAGAATGGAGCCAAGTCCTCACCACGCTTCCTTTCCTCTGCAGCCTTACAGTCTCCGGCCGTGTACATTTCACTCGTGGCTGGCATTATGTCAGGAAAACAGCTCAGGTATTAGCGTTAAAAAACAACAACCCTGCAGGTCCTGAGCAGTTTTGCTTAAAACAGGCTCCTGTTGTGATTTGCTGAATTCAATACTCGCGCGTTTTTTACCTTCTTACGTGACTGATAAAATAAGATCCAATAAGATTGTTGCTTTGCATTACACGTGTTTCCTCTTCGTCGTCACACAGCGGGAAACCTTCCGATTGGCCTGCTTGAAATGACGTGGCGGTTTGGGTGAACTGACAAAAAAATAAAAGACTACTAGTACGAGTACTACTACTACTAATAATAATAACAGTAATAATAAAATTACGGAAGAACGGGTTTGAATATCAAAATTCCTTTTGATAACTTTCAGACTGTTCAGACAGGTCTCAAGACGATGTGAGCAAAATTTGGTGAAGATTGGACAAAATTTGGAGGAGGAGTAGCAAAAAATGGCAGTTAGATGTAAGCATTTTTGGCATGTTATTGTAACTTTTGCCCAGTAGGTGACGCTGGCACGAACATTGTTGCATAGTCTCAGGTCATGGTCCTGAAGAAGCTTACCAAGTTTTGTGTCAGTGTGTCAATGTCTTTGCTGAGATACAGCCTCACTTCCTGTTTGGTGGCTTCGCCATCAGATTCATTGGTCCATTACAGGCAAACTGTTTGGAATATTAAAAATTCTTCTGATAACTTTTTGTGAGGCTTACTCTGAAGATGATGTGTGCCAAATTTGGTGATGATTGGACAAAATTTGGAGGAGGAGTAGCACAAAAACTGTTTTTGACAAAATCCAATATGGCGGAAAATCTAATTAGGTGAAAACTGATGTCAGGGATTCCAGTGATGCCTGGCTTTTAAATTTTGGACACAAGGTTCAAATGTTATGACCATAAATGTACTTCTAAATTAAGCCCAAATTTGACTCGATGGTGGCCCTAGAGTGTTGGCAGCACTTGGCCTAAATTTGGTCAGAATGTTCCTTCTTATGTCCCTCCCCAGTCTGTGTGCCAAATTTCACACCTTTTTACCAGACAGTTCTATGGGACAGTTCGATGCCATAGACACCCTAGCCAGAAGAAAAATAGATGTATATCTGTTCTTATATACATCTATATATAGATGTATATCTCTTCATGGAATGTTCTTCAAGTTCAAAGCATTTATTGTCATGTGCACAGCGAGGAAAAACAAGTTTCCCTGTACAATGAAAATTCTTTCTTTGCTGTCCACATTGAATGCCAAGACAAGTGCAAACTATGTAAATTAAAATTGCAGAAGTAGAAATATAGACTATGTATATCTGTATGTGTGAGTGTGCAATACTGACTTGTGCAAAACAGTAGTACAGTAACGTGCAATATTGACTTGTGCAAAACAATATTATAGTACATGTAGTAACAGTAATGTGTTCACATGTAGCAGTAATATGTAGTATATCCCTATGTGCGAGTGTGCAATATTGACTTATGTGCAAAAACAATAGTACAGTAGCCTGTAGCAAATTGCGTGCAACTACACAATAATAATAGCAGCTGTCACATTTAACAATGTGCAAAAACGAGATGAAGCTACTTGATAAGAAAATAGCAGCAGTAGCATTTACGAATGTGCAAATTGAGCTGTAGCAGTTCAGTCCACCTATTCTATGAGATATGTGAGACTAGTCTGTGTCCACTGGCTACCCATTTAAAAGTCTAATGGCTGAGGGGAAGAAGGAGTTCCTTAGTCTGGAAGTCCTGCATTTCACACATCTGTACCTCCGTCCTGAGGGTACGAGTGTGAACAGTCCGTGTTGTGGCCTTCCCAGTCACCGGATCTGAATCCAGGGAGATTCACAGCATGAAAGTGCACCTGAAAAACCTGCAGGAATTGCGTGATGCAGTCATGAGGCTGTTTTGAGAGCAAAAGGAGGCCCTACCCAGTATTAGTATTGTACTCTATGCACACACTGGTCACTTTAATAGGAACACCTGAACTCCTGCTCATTTATGCAGTTATCCAATCAGCCAATCATGTGGTCAGGGCCGTCCTTAGTGGGGCCCTAATTAGTGCTCATTTCTGTCAGTTTCATATCAAATCTTGTATATGATATTTAGTACTAAAATACTCCACTACAAGTAAAAGTCCTGTATTCAATAACTTACATAAGTAAAGTATTATCAGCAAAATGTACTTAACAAATCAAAAGAAAAAGTACTCATTGTGCAGTAAAACAGTCCCTGACTGTGTTACTATTATAGCCTTTATAATATTTTTTTATTTGTCGGCCGCATCCTAACTGGACCTCTTCTCAGTGGAGTATTCTCCAAGATGAAGCAGTAGGAGGGCTTTGGAGGAGGTTGGCCAATGGCGGGACTGGCTGATCATGGTTGAAGGTGAGTTCATATAATTATATAATTGGGATATTATTTTGTTGTTGAATTGTTGTTATATGTGCAAGTTATGCCACTAAGCCAATGACTCTGTATTAGGGATTGCTCGAGGCCACCTTTTAATTGCCCACACCACAACCTTGAGTATCTACTGATATCAATCCGACACCCATATGCTTACTGAACACCCATTCCAGATTTAGTCCACCTGTTGCTGATATAATAACCTCCACTCTTCTGGGAAGGCTTTATTAATTAATAAATAATTATAATTATTATTAATTATTAATAATTATTATTAGATTTTATAATATGGCTATGTGGATTTGCTCACTCAGCCACAAGAGCATTAGTGAGGCCGGGCATGTAGTCAGCTTTCCAATTCATCCCAAAGCTTCAGTGGGGTTGAGGTCAGGACTCTGTGCAGGTCATTCAAGTTCTTCCACACCAGCCTTGACAAACCATCTCTTCATGGATTTTGCTTTGTGCACAGGGGCACTGTCATGCTGGAACAGGTTGGGGCCCCTTAGTTGCAGTGAAGGGAAATTGTAATGCTACAGTATACAGACATTCTGGACAACTGTGTGCTTCCAACTTTGTGGCAACAGTTTGGGGAAGACCCACATATGGCTGTGATGGTCAGGTGTCTACATACCTTTGGCCATATAGTGTATCTCGTTAACAAAACACCTTCTTTCAATGCCCTATAATGGTCCGGTATAAGATGCTAAAAGATGTTTAAAGAAAATGTCCTCATCCAGATATGTAAAAATAACCATGGCGTATGAATACATGTCATTTTGCAGAACTTATTCAGGCTAACAGAGCTGGGTGTGTATACATATGGGCTGAATCAATCTCTGCTCACATTTGTTGACTTTGTAAACCAAGACCCATCCATGTGGTGCACTACAGCCAGTAAAAGGGGTGAAAGCCCTTTTATCAGGACAAGCAGGGAGCTGGAAAAAAAAAAATCCACCAGGATTTTATCCAGGCGGTGAAGCTGTGCCGCAAGACCTTTAACAAAGACTCTGACTTCACCGCACAGCACCCCATAGAGAACACACACAGTGATCCTCTGAAGCAGTTCATCAGGATGTTTGGCAGATCATTTGCGGTTAGTTGCTTGCATAATTAGAAACTAACCTGAAGTGTTTCTTTTTTGTGGGTATGAGTGTTTGTGTGTACCTAAGTGCAGAGAAAAGGAAGTGTGTGTATGTGTGTCAGGAGAGCAGGAGACGCACGCGCACACGCACGGTCACTTGGATTTCCACACTCCAAAATGCGCATTTCCTATTGCTTTCGGGATGTTTGGCCTCCTTTCCAGCGCGCTAAACGAAAGCTTTGAAACGTTTCTTAATGACTTGCAGATGTTTGACCCGTGGTTGAGCGCTCCACTGGGGTTTGGTAATGTAATCCCGAGCCGCGCCACGCCAAAGAACTATCTCCCCAAATCCCTTCAACCTTCGCGCACTTGGCAGCTTCACGAGTCACGTGGTCTTTCCAGTATGGCGTAGGTGCGGTGCCGAGAAATTGCGCGGCAGTGTTGCCAGTTGCACGGTTTTCCCTCGAAATATATTTATCAGAATCAGAATGAGCTTTTATTGCCAAGTGCGCTCACACACACACAAGCAATTTGACTTGGTATGAAGCTTCCAGAACACACATACCAATAAGATGGCAAGACATATTATAATAATAATAAAATAATTTATTTAAAATTTAAAAAGTTAAAGAAGTAAAAAAAAAATCTTTGTGTTTGAGGACTTATTCTTGGTCATTCTAATGGGACTGTAGCTTAATGCTTTATTAAAGGTGAGTGCACTTGCTAACCAGTTACTGTAAGACTGTAGATTACTGTAAGGCTCTGATCCTCACAGCCATATGTGGTTCTTCCCCAATTCCCCACTGTTGCCACAATGTTGGAAGCACACAATTGTATAGGATGTATCTGTACACTGTAGCTTTAAAGATTGGCGTCAAACAAACATGTTCCAGCATGACAATGCCCCTGTACACAAAGCGAGCTCTATAAAGCCGTGGTTTGCCAAGGTTGGAGTGGAAGAACTCATGTGGCCTGCACAGAGCCCTGACCTCAACGCCTCTGAACACCTTTGGGATGAATCTGAAAGACGATTGCACACCAGGCCTTCTCGCCCAACATTAACGCCCAGCCTCTTGCGCTCCTGTGGCTGAATGGGGACAAATCCTCAAAGGCATGTTCCAAAATCTAGTGGAAAGCTTTTCCAGAAGAGTGGAGGGTGTTATAGCAGCAAAGGGGGAACAACTCAATGTTACTGCCCATGGTTTTGGAATGGGATGTTCAATACTCAGGTGTCCACATACCTTTGTCCTACAAGTAGTGTGAGGCAACAGTGATAACCATTAAGCCACTATACAAGCTACTCTTTGTCTAAGCTATATTTTGTTTAAGACAATATCTATAATAATTCGAGACAACTTTAGGACTTAAACCTATTTAGGATTAATGTCTGGTTTTACAACACAACACTAATTATTTGGTTTTAATGACCATTGAGCCGGTTTGTGGGATGATTGTTGTTGTTTTTGTATTTTTATTTTATGCAGACCTGGCAACCCTGTCGCGCAGTACCACTGCGAGGCGAGAGCTCCGTGCTAGCGGAACTGTGATGTGATAGAGGCGTTTTTTCCCCCCCTATCTGAAATATTAGAAACGCTCGGAGTTGAATATGAGCCCGAAAGCGCTGGAAATTTCCACAATATAGTCTCGGAGAATTGGTTCTAGTTCAGTTCGCAGCTTAAAAAGTTCTCGTTCGGGATTCGACTCGAATTACTGCGTTTGTCTGAAAGAGTCGTTCAGAACTTTTTTTTGGAGCTCAGGACACGCAGTAACGCAGAGGAAGACGCGTTCACTTTGCACTCACTTTGCACAGTCGATGAAATATTGTTTCTGTTTCCACGGAATTTTTAACGCAAGGTTTCGCCTGAGGATTAAACTTTTCTGCTGAATTGAATTGTGTGTGTCGAGCGAGATGAAAGGTGGGCTACAGTACTTTGTGTCATTTATTTGCTTGCGTGTTTGGCGTGCGCGCGCGTGCGCCCTGTTGAACATCTGGTTGAAATTGACAGCTCATCATGTGATGTTTTCTCACTTAGACGCAGTAGGGAGATAACATCCAGTAGCACTGAAAGATAGATGTTACTATCACTATTTTGACAGGGTGAATGTGAATAAGATACGGATTATATTGTTCATTATCATCTCTCTCTCTCCCTTTCTCTTTCCCTTTCTCTCTCTCTTTCTCTCAGACGAGTTCTCTGAAGAGGAGGACGTCCAGTCATTTGGATACAAGAGGTTTGGTAAGAGCTCATTCTTTATAAATACAGTCCTTTAAATCTTTTTACCTACAGGTACGACTAGAGCTACTTCAGTACGCTGTAAAAGCTATGGCAGAATGGAATAAATTAAATAAATATCTAAAATAAATATATTAAAGCACATAGTTAGGCATCAGGAATCACTGTGCGGTTGTTTTTGCATGTGTTTGACACTTTAGCCATGCTGCTACATTTTTTAAAAACAAACTTCCCATACCAGTAGGTCCTTTACCAACAGTTCATCTGTCTAATAATGAAGATTTTTCACATTTTACAATATTTGTAAATGATTTTATCATTGGCCTAGCAGTAGCGGCATTTAGACAGTGGATGTTTTTCACTGGAGTCAGAATGCTCTGAATCTTTAAATTCAGATTTCTCCCTTTTTACTTCTGGAGAAATTCAAATGCTAGTACTTAATTGTAATTGTGGTTGAGACACACAAATGGAATGGGAAAATATTTCAGTTCACACTTTCAGTGTATGAAGGGTTTTCCCAGGCTACCACACCTCTATGAAAAAAAATATCATTAAATGACTTAGTGAACCTCCACAAGTCACCAAAACAGCTTTAATGCACACAGATTCTACAAGAAGTGGAGGGATGAAACACCATTCTGGACCCATGAAGCTGTTAAATTTTCTATAATTTGTGTTTTTGCCTCAAGGTCTGTTTTCTCTTCCGTGCAGAGATTGTTATTAAGGCGACTTATAAAGATGGTGCATCTGATTGCAGGTTTTCAGGAGGGAACTCAGTGTACTAAGTGTAAGAGTGAGTGGGCACTGAAGACAGCTATAGGCCTGCTCTACGTTCTCTGCATCTTACTCACCATTGCTGTAGCCATACTGGGTTACAAAGGTAACACACATGCACATGGTCATTCCTTGCTTTCTTTTCCATATTTTGGATAATCTTGAACCCTGTCACCAATGACCTTAAAGTCCTTGGCTCATCTCAGTTGTTTTGTTTCATGTATTTTGTTTGGGAGGTTTGTTCCACTTTTATTGGCATGTTTATATTAGTTCATGTTCTGATTGTTTGTGTGTGTGAATGAGATCATGTGCAGCGTTTCTGTGGGGTCTTATTCCAGCCAAGAATAAGGAATTAGTGCTGTTTGATTGCCATGGATACAGAAGTGGGTTTGTTTGTTTTGTAGTGGCTGTAACCACAGCTTTGTGTGTGTGTGTGCGTGTGTGTGTGTGTGCCCACACACCCATAATACTTTACAATTACATCTGAGGGTGACCTTGCAAGGACAAGGCAGATGTTAGTAATCAACACCATCACTTAACTGTATCTGTAAACCTTTTTCTCTGTTCTCCTAGTTTCCAGATGGTCCCATATTCTTTAACAATGGTTTGGCTAGTGACTGTTATTGTGCGTGTGTATGTGTATGTGTGTGTGTGTATGTGTGTGTGTGTGAGAGAGAGAGACTACTAATAGCTGGAGCAAAGATCAAAGCCTTTAGCACTGTTCCAACTTGGCCCTTTCTCTTTCTCCGTATAATGCAGTGTTTAAGCCAGGCTAAACACTATTTGAATCTTTTTTTTTATTGCAATCTGCATGATGTGTATGTTTCCACTTTGTGGTGTTTGGGACTTTTTATTGTATGTGGATACATATTTGTATTGCACAGTATTTCAGAGGTTTGTAACATCAAATAATATACTGGTGTATCACTAGTTATTTATTTGCATAAGCATTCTTTTTTACGTGTGATCAATATTGGCTTATCAGTCTCAACTTGATGAAAAACAAGTAACTGAAGTACGTTGCATCATAGTACTTTACAACAATGATGTGAAACCATAAAGTCTTACCTCCTGATTATTGCATAAATGCTATATCAATTTTCCAATCATCCAGATGATAAATCAATTGTATTTCGCTGAATGTTTCTTCTAGTGGTTCAGAAAGTGGATGGCGTTACTAAGGGAATGCACAATTATGAGGGCAAAATCACTGCTATGGAGACAGATGTAAGAAAATTAGGTAAGTTCCAATGTAATACTAACTGCATACAGAATTTAAAATGAAGAGCCTTCATTTAATCCATTAATCCATTAGTCAATTTAATATTTCTATTTTTATTTGTCAAAATACCACTTTCTTTCTACTCTTCCTCTCATTTCTGTCATGTCTAATGTATCCCTTCTATTTGTCCCTTATGCCATGTCTCAGATAACGAGTCTGGTATGACACTGAAGAACTCTTCGAGTGAGCTGCAGATGTTTCGTTCTGGGTTATCAGCGTTGCGTCAAAAGCTAGCTGCAGCCTCTGACTCCGTCAGCAGCAATGCTGCTGCACTGCAGCAGCTCCAAGCCTCATCACAAGATGTGCTTTCGCTGCAGGAATATTTGCGCTCACAGCTAAATGCCCATGCCAGTGCTCTGCATGCTGCTAATGCTACGCTATTCTCTGTTGCGGCAAACACACCTGTGCTGCAGCAGGACACTGCACGCCTTCAGCACAACTTGCAGACACACATCAATGCACAGCGCATGCTACAGCTTTCTATCGACCGCCTCAACTTCACTCAAATGCAGCAGGACACTACTGCAGCAGCAGTGCAGCGTACAATGGAAGCAGCAGATATGAATTCGCAGAGTGTCTATAGTGACGTGCTAACGCTGCGCAGGGAGACACAGCTAGTGGGCAGCATTGAGGACTGGATTAGGGAAAAGATCATTAATCTGGAAAAAGCTGAATTTAATGCATCAACCCATGTTCTGGCCACTGCACAAGGACTAGGGGAGGTAAACATGCAGCTAGCTAGCATCTCCAGTCAAATTCTCAATATTAGCACACTCAACGATGGTAACGCAGCAAACCTGAGAGAGCTACAGGAACAGCAGCAGGATTATGGCAGTCGAACAAGTGCTCGCTTTGACAGAATGGATGAAAGGCTGGATGCATCAGAAGAAAATGTTGACAGGGTCACAGGGAACGTGAGCTATACTACATGGATGCTGGGGGGAGTGAACGGAGAACTGGGTGCTTTGCGGAGCTGCTCAGACGCAGTGGGACAACATTCAGATCTCCTGCTGAATCTAAACAGGACTCTGGCTGAGACACAGGCAGACGGGTCTGCTCTAAAGGCCCAGCAGGATGATCTGTCAGCTCGGCTAGACAAAGAAGTCAGCAGTCTTTCCATTATCATGGAAGAAATGAAGCTTGTGGACAGCAAGCACTCCCAGCTCATCACCAATTTTACAGTATTGCAGGGTATGAAGTTATGCAGGCCAGGCACTCATACACTGTCATAGTTTTCTATCAGTATATACCTTAAAGTTCATCTCAGAAAGTATTGAAACAGCAAGGCCAGTTCTTTTGGTTTTGCTATACACTGAAGACATTTGGGTTTGTGGTCAAAAGATGAATTTGAGATGATGGATCAGATTTTCAGCTTCATTTCCTGATATTTACATCCAGATGTGACAGAGGTGAGCAAAAGTATAGGAACAGATAGGCTTAAAGTGAAATAAAGTAAATAACACTTAATATTTAGTTGCATATCCGTTGCTTGCAATAACTGCATCAAGCTGGTGATGCATTTTTCTTTTGTGATGCTTTTCCCGGCTTGTACTGCAATAACTGTCTTTCAGTTATTGTTTGTTTTGGGTGTTTCTCCCTTCAGTCTCCTCTTTAGGAGGTGAAATGCATGCTCGGTTGGGTTAACGTCTGGCGATTGACTTGGCCAGTCTAAAACCTTCCACTTTTTTTCCTCTGATGAAGTCCTTTGTTGTGTTGTTGAGTGGTTTACATCTTGTGGTATGGCCTCTATTTTTCTGCTCTCAAAGTCTTCTTCAAACAGTGGATTGTGATAATTTCACCCCTACCTGTGGAAGTTGTTGGGCGATGTCACTGACTGTAGTTTTTGGGTTTTTCTTCTTAGCTTTTACAATCCTTCTGTCAACAACTGCTGTTGTTTCCCTTGGCTAACTTGTTCTATTTCTGGTTGTTAGTGCACCCTTGGTTCTTTTTCAGGACATTCCATATTGTTGTATTGACTTTGCCCAATGCTTGTGCAATGGCTCTGAGAGATTTTCCCTCTTTTCTCAGTTTCAAAACGGCTTGCTTTTCTCCTATAGACAGCTCTCTGGTCTTCATGTTGGTATATCCTTTTTTTTTTAACAACAAATGCAGTCTTCACAAGCCTTCAAAACCCAGGGCTCAAACCAAGAGTAGACATTCAGAGTTATTAATTGTTTAAACAATCAGTCTAACAGGGCACATCTGGGCAACAACACCGGTCAGTCACATGTTCCAGTATTTTTAATCACTTGGAAAATGGGTGGGTTAAAACAAAAGGTACCATCTATTAAATTGTTTAACATATCTAGATGGAAATATCAGGAAAGGAAAGCTGAAATTCTGATCTATTGTCTCCTATTCATCTTTTGATTTTAAACCCAAATGTCTTCAGTGTATAGCAAAAACAAAAAAGAACTGGCCTTGCCGTTCCAATACTTTCGGAGGGGACTGTACTTCAACACACCCAGTTTGTCAATTAGTGAAAAAAAAAACAAAACAAAACTAAGAATTCATTTTTTTAAAGTAACAATAATTTAGCTGTAATCTTCTCACACACCATATAACTGATTACTAAGTACTAATTTCTGTAAATCATCAAGTATAGAAATAGCATATGGTAGCTCAATTTATTTTTAGTTTAGATTGGAAAGTTATGCATGTAACCATGGTTCTGTGAATGCGTGGAGGACTGCCAGGCTACTTGTGTAACTGGGGTTGATTAGAATGGTCAGAGAAGATGAGCGTGAGCAAACAGGAATACTCCACTAGCTCTGAAGGACTCCACTCTGGTGGTCCTCCACTCAGTTGTAGAACCACAGTAACATGTAAAACCTTCTGGACAACCAGTTCAATACTTCTTTTATGGTCCTTTTAGGCCCTCCTGGTCCAAGGGGTCCCCGTGGTGAAAAGGGCCCACTTGGTGCAGATGGTCCTCCTGGTCAGAAGGGGGAGAGAGGTGATAAAGGAGAGGCAGGTGTTCCAGGTGCTCAGGGAGAAAAAGGAAGCTCTGGCCCTCCTGGTTTTTCAGGTGTCCCAGGTATGCAAGGGCCTCGTGGTAGCCCAGGACCAAAGGGCACACGAGGGTCAGGAGGCCGTGCAGGACCCCAAGGCACAAAAGGAGAGCCTGGCACACCTGGACTGCCAGGCAGAGATGGGATGCCAGGGCCCCTGGGTCCTCAAGGACCACTGGGTATTCGTGGACCAGTTGGTCCTATAGGGGACCAAGGACACATGGGACCACCAGGGCCTATGGGACCTCCAGGACTACCAGGGTTGCCAGGCAGAGCAGCACCAGTGCCAACGATACCTGCCCCACCAGAAGGTGCTTCACCACTAGTTGCTTCGAGATCTCTGCCAGGTGAGACACATCACACATGAGCAGTGTGGTTCCATGACCATCACTTGAAGAAAAGTGATTTTGACATTCAATGCACAAGACTTGGTGACCTGAGAATTGGGTGCACCGACTATACCTACTATATGTGTCTTAATCAGTGGGTACAATCACATAATCACATATTGTCCAGAGGCAACTCTTGAACTAGATGCTAGAAGTCCTCATACTTCTTGAAGGCTAGTAGAATGGAGTAAACGAAAAAAAAACTTAATGATACTGTACATAGGATGCTACATTACATTGCTCTTGTAGAGAGTATTTGGAGTGATTTTCTTCTTAGTATTTCTATACAAATTGTACAGATTAGACATTTGAGTAGGAATGTGTGGTGTCATTCTAAGTAAACAAATTATTTAGCTTTCTCAAAGGAAGCATTAAAAATCTTCGGGGGGGACGCATTTGAACATACCTATTTGTCAGACCCCAAGGGTGCCAATTCATCTATGGTAGTCTGTGGTTTGCTCCCTACCGGCCTGTTAAACTCACTTTGGTAAGCCCTAAACCAATGAATGAACAATGAGTGTGTCATCCTACTTAATAAATTATAAGAATAAACAAGATCAAGACAGAGTATTATATGCGGGCTTTTTGCAGCTTCTGCACATAATTGTCAGGGGTGAAATTGCTACCAGCAATTCCATGATCACATCAGCCTGAATCTCAAATACACCTCATTTAAGTGGCTTTTCTTTCAAGCAATTCTAAGGACATTCCTTGAGAATAATCTGGGTTGTGTCAGAATTCTAGGTCACCCTGCCCCACTTGTTTTGTGCAGGTCTTCCCAAGCTTACACCGGCTACATCCCAGCTACACTATATGGCCAAAAATATGTGGACACCTGACCATCACACCCACATGTGCCCATTCCAAAACCATGGGCATTAACATGGAGTCCCCCCACAGGCTCCACTTTTCAGGGAAGGCTTTCCACTAGATTTTGGAACATGGCTGTGGGGATTTATGCTTATTCAGCCATAAAAGAATTGGTGAGATTGGGCACTTATGTCAAGTGGGGAAACCTGGTGTGTAGTCTGTGTTCTAATTCATTCCAGAGGTGTTGGGCGTAAGGTCAGGGCTCAGACTACTTGGACCACTTGAGTTCTTCTACATCAACCTTCCACATGAAACCATGCCTGTATGGACTTCACTTTGTGCACAGGGGCATTGTCATGATGAAACAGGTTCTGGCCCCTTAGTTCCAGTGAAGGGAAATTGTAATGCT
The DNA here is from genome assembly GCA_022985145.1 of Pangasius djambal. Taxonomy (NCBI): domain Eukaryota; kingdom Metazoa; phylum Chordata; class Actinopteri; order Siluriformes; family Pangasiidae; genus Pangasius; species Pangasius djambal. The sequence continues at coordinate 19,672,337 of CM040978.1, forward strand.
ACAGCATACAAAGATATTCTATACAATTGTGTGCTTCCAACATTGTGGGTAAACAGCTTGGGGAAGGCCTACATATGGGTGTGATGTTCAGGTGTCCACATACTTTTGGCCATATATTGTATAGCCGAATGCAATTGAGAAAGGCCTGTAGACAGCTAGCATTCTTCTAACTGTTTCTGGCATTAAGCAGAAGCCACCTAGAACTTTAGCCCAAGTTCTCTATTTCCCTTCTTTCTTACAATTCCACAAGTCCTCCTTGTACTGTCGATTGAAGGCATGGTGAAGGCATTGTCCCTGTGACAAAGTTTGTAAATGTCACTGCCTCCCCCTTCATTTTCTTCTTCTGCTGGATTTTGTCTCCAGTGTATCCTTAGTGGGGAGCCTGGCATAAAGCAAAATCCACATAGCACTATACCCCGTGTACTACCCCTTAGACCATCAGTCTTCATCTGCCTATTGATAGACGCCATAGTTTGCATTTGCGCTCTGTGGCTGTACGAATCATATTTGCAAAGTTGAAAATAGTCTATGATGTAATTAATGTTTAATAAAATATTTAGATGTGCCTTATTGCAAAAGATAACCCATTTCACAACTGCCTTTGAATTCTTTATGGAGTTAAGAAAGTTATGGAGTTGATGATGTTGCTCTTTTGGCTGCTCCCATTAGGGGCCACCACGGCGGATCATTGGTCCGCGTATTTGATTTGGCACAGTTTTTTATGCCGGTTGCCCTTCCCGACGCAACCCTCCCCAATTTTATCCGGGCTTGGGACCAGCACTGGGAGCGCACTGTAGGTGGTTGGTTCCCTGGTACTTACTTTTTCATGTGATTAGATAAGCAGACATAATTACACACTAAGCATTACAATCATAGACACACATAAACACACCCACACAATCTGCTATGTCCTTTCAAATGAAACATCTTAGCCACAGTCAATTTAGATGGTACAGTCAGGAAGGGTGGTGTAAATAGACACTGATGTAAATACACTCTACCCACATCAGAGCTATGTGTGTGTGTGTGTGTGTGTGTGTTATATAGGTGGAGTTGGCTGCCCTGCTGACTGGGTATGGTTCATAAACAGCTGTTACTTCTTCTCTACTGAAAAGCTCACTTTTGACGCTGCTCTTCAAAAGTGCAATGGCATGTCTTCATCCATGGTCATCATCAATGATAATGAAGAACAGGTGAGAGGAGAACAAAAAAGTTGGTGAAATCTCCTGAGGTGGGGGGAAAAAACAACTCTGAGAAAACAAGAAAATGTTTTCAAATTCTGGTTACAGCTCCTAATTGTGGCTTGTGCTTATATAGGCTAATAAAACAGCATAGACACTGTATGCAGGAGATATTATATGGTCATAGGTAAGGTATGTTACATTAAAAGTATATAATGTGTTATATCCTCAGGGCTGGATACATCTTCACACAGTCGGTAGAGGCTACTTCTGGTTAGGATTGACAGATCGACAAAAAGAGAATGTTTGGCGTTGGGTGGATGGCTCAGAGCCTACCTTCAAGTAAGTATATATGTGCATGTCTGTGTAAGCATTGTTTTTTGCTGGGATGTAGCCTTAGGAGGTGGGTTGCATTGTATTTGTGTGTGTGTGTTTGCACATATATAGGAAATGGAGGCCTGGTCAGCCTGATAACTGGAGCCATGGACATGATGAAGGAGAGGACTGCGCAGGCCTTGTTCACGGAGGCAAGTGGAACGACTTCTACTGTGACGACCAGCTTGGTTTCATCTGCGAGAGAGCAGTAAACAGCTGAAATCTGTGAAAATGGAACAGTGTGGCAACAGTGTATCCCAGTGAGCAGATAAATATGGTCAAATGACCTCGCAGCTTGTGTCAGAGATAGATGACTCTCTTTGACAAGTAAACCTGATGCAGGTACGACGAATGAGGAAAGACCATGTAGTAGAAGTAATAAGCTGCAGTGTTCAGTGCAAGGTGAATTGTTTCCTGTCTGCTGGCATTAAATGATGGTCTCATTCCTGGACAGACAGTTCATAAATATCAAGGAGCCATTAACATTCAAGCTGTGAGCTACACAGGTGTAAAGAAGCAAATTAATGTGTATTTCAGTACTTTATGTAATTTTGAATAGTTTTATTACACATTTGTTCTTGTATTTTTCAATGAGTCCTAATCTGCCATTTCTTTATATATGCCCCTTTTGACCCACACATACACTTAATTTCTACCTATTAATAAATAAATAAATGATAGAACAAAGGATGTAAAAAATATGGATTTCATTTCTATTATGTTTGTTCATTCTTCTAAAATTAATGATTAACTGCATTTTTTTCAACACTTATTATTGATGCGATAAATAAGAAAGTAATTAAGAAATGTCTACACCCTCAGTGCATTGTTATAGTCATTTTTATTTTCTTCCTTATTACTTATTTCAGAAAATCATCATGATGATTATTCAATACACTTAAAAACTTGCAGTGCACTTATTTAAATGAACATATTCATTTTCTTAAGTATTCACATTTTTTAAATTGTCACTCCACTTTGTTTCATATCCTTTGCCTTTGACTCCTGTCCCTTTTCTCCTCAGCTGCACGGAAGAATGAAATTATGTAACAGTAGCACCTTAGAGAGAGACACTACTCAACAAATTTGTTTCTTAAAAAAGACAAAAACAAAATGAGAAGACCATTCCATGCCATCTTTTTCATGCTATTTTTAGGTTCCAACTCCAGACCTAATCATCACAGTTCTTGGAGCCATTTCAGTCAGAATCAGAGTGAAAATGGCTTATAATATACAGTAAGTTGTGATCAAAACCAAAACCTAATATTTCACTCACAGTAATTTCATAAAATAAATTTAAGACCATGTACTATGTTAGCCATGAACCTGGGTGGCCTCATACATCAAATGGTACAATGGTACAGTCTTGTGATAACACTCTGGTAACCTTGGTTGTTGGTGTTATTGTAGGTTGTGGGGTATTAGATGAACTCTATGGCATGAGTAAAATTATATAGAGAAATAACACTGGTATGCAATGGCATATTTCAGATTTTGTCTTCGATTTTTCAAACCTAATGTAAATGACGTATTTGTGAAAATTGGGTTTGCTGGTTGAGTGCTTTTATTTCAGTTATCGTGTTACATGTTATTTAGATACTGTGCATTTCAGAGCTTGTTGTGAGATTCTGATTTTGTCTTATTGAGTTGTCATAACTAAAACAACTTTTGGCAAAAATGAATTGTTTGTAACATTGAAATTTAAAGAAAACCAAATGGTTGGCACTGGCTGTTGCACATTTACAATTTTCATTCCATTCAATAAACATAACCACGGAAAAGTGTATATCTGTCACTTTGTATCTTCTGATTTAGTGGTTACAAGATCTGTGATGGATGTTAACACAACGTAACTTGACATGGAATGAACCAAAACACAACACCATGACACCGTGCTGTGAAGACTGACAGAGCTAGTCAGGATTCAGTACTGATTTATTGCCCCACTCTTTATATTGTTATTCGACTTCGTTCGAATCTGAAATTGTGATATATAAATATAAATTTGCAAAGTGAGATCATGCTGACCTGTCAGTTAGCTGTTCCATTTCTATTTATCCCTGAACAATTCTCACCAATTTTGAAACACCAGTTATAGATGTAAACATTTAAGAAACACAGAGTCATAGTGCAGTCGAAGTATTGAAAAGTATTTCAAATATTTGCAACATTTTCCCCCTTCATCCTGACACCACACTCATGTATATACATTTGAAACTAAAGCATCTGAAACTGGACACACTTTTGCTGACAAGATTCTGATAATAAAATATATTTAAATTTATACCATAGCCTGGTCAAATTCTCAGTTCTGATTGGTCAGAAAGCGTTGATTTACTTTCTCTAACAGCACAACTCTTTAGTTGCGGTTATATTAATATGTAATATGTTTATGCTTTATAGTAACAGCTCATTCATAGGGACTCGTATGGCAGATAATCTAAGACTAATAAATGGATAAAGGGTTGAAAAAAACATGTTATTTAACAAAGAAACATGGATAAACATTGATATGGCAAACTTTTCTGTATGGAGATGCTTATTTAACATTTCTGAAAGAAATCTCTGGTGTCAGCACTTTGTAACAGTCAACGTTCTGGTTCTCAGTAAAGGCATGCTCATTTTTTTGTCATTCAATTAAAGAATAAGAAAATAGAAAAGCTGGTGAGGTGATGGCTGTTTATGGCTGCTGTAACGTAAGTGATAAATAGTGAGGAAATAACTTTGTGGTCTTTCTATTTTAACAGTAAATGTAAAGATATTCTGTGGTATGAGAGGAATAAATCACTTCGGGATGTAATATAATCAGCTTCAGGGTGGTAATGGTGTTACGCCACCTCGTCATTCATTATTTTCCTATAAGAACGCTCCATCATGTTTTATTCCTTACATAACATGACAGGTTTGACTCTTTTAGAATACAGAATCAAACCCTGTTTTTTTTTTTTCTTTGCCAAATGTACAAAGTTTCTCACAAGTGAAATGCTGTAAAATCAGTCTCCAAAATGATTAGAGTTTCTCTTCTTTTCCGCATTATCCTATCGTTATTTTATTCTTAAAAAAAAAACTTTCCTGCACTAATGTTACTGGTGTTTCTTGAGTAAACATGCCAGTTCAAAACTTTCAAATGGCATTCATAATAATAATCAGCAAATTACCATTTCACCCTTTCTTTGCCATTTCTTCACTCTTGGCTACATTCCAAATAGAAGAGGATGAGAGGGAAAAAAAGATATAATCCAAAATAGATGAAGTTTATTCCAGTGGCAGTCCTTCTTGTGATGAATCACATAAAATATAACCAAAAGTTTCACTGCTTTTAACTGACCATAATTTGGATGTGTACAGGAATACTGGGAGCATTTCCATCCCAGTGAAGAACACCCAGTTCTCAAAAACAGAAGAGTAGTTGTAGTAGAGATTGGGTGCTGGAGCATTTCCAATGTGCTGCAATTTGTATGTTGGGTTGCTGACTGATTGCTGTGGTGGTCGGTATGGTGCGGTATTTTTCTACTCGTCCTTCTCTACTATAACCTCCCCATGAAGCACCTTTCTCCTCTGACGCAGCATGTGGAAATACAACTGGGGAAACACTAAGACAGAAAGAATGAGTTGATAAACGTAAGGATAACCCGAATTTCCTTGTACAGTGCAAAAAAATAAATATGTCACTGTGCATGTGAAAACAAAGTATGAGAAAAATCACAAACGTGAATCTGAAATAGGAGGGACATGGAGGCCTAAAACCAGGCATTAAATCAATATTTTGCAGGGTGTCCCTTTGTGTAATTTAGTGCTTAAACTAAGTATTCAGCTGTCTGGCTCCAAAATAGAAGCCCCAAAAACTTCACACACCACAATACCCCCATTTAAGAGTGTGGTTAAATTCCATGAGTAGGACTTTAGAAGCTGACTGGCCAAATCCACATGATTTCCTGGTTTCTAAACCACACTGGTTTGACGTTTGCACTCCGAAAACAAAGCAGTGTTGAAGTCTATATGTCAAGCACAAACATACTAACATAGCAGATTTGCCAACCATACATCTTGTGACTTTACAAAAGTAGAATTATTCTATAAATCAGATACAACTTTAACTGGTAAATTAAATGGCATATAAATAACATAAAAACACACAAATCAGGTAGAACCTTATAATTCCAAGGTCTTGGTACATGTTTCAACAACTACAATAGACTTCCACTGTTAGTTTTTATAATTTCAACTGAATTACTAGACAGAGTGGTATGAATGAGCATGGGCGAATGATACTTACGTGGGATGTAGGAGAGCATTACAATGATGAGGAAGTAGTAATAGTCGAAGGAGACATTGTATTTGTTTGGGAGTCTTAAAGAGTACATGCCCGCTTTCCGAACATATGGCAGAGCAGCATATATGGTCATCAGTTCACCAATCACACCCAAAGGATACATGACAATGAACATATTATATCTGAAAGTCAGAGACAATATGAGAGATTTTGGTCAGATTATATTCAGAACAATTTTTCCACAAAAGGAACTGACTGCATAGACTGGCTGGGGTTTGTGGGGTTTAACATTATATGATTTAACATCATACTTAAGTACACTGTAAGACAAGTATTAACAAACCTACAGGCAGTAGACAAGCTACTAGATATTCTATAGTATCAGCATGCTTAGCATAACATATATTTTAGACCTGTTTTATGAAGTAGGTAAGTGATAATGTAATGTGTCAACTAATGTAATGAGTTAAACACAAAATAAACCCTGATAAAGGTTCTGATCCTAAATCGTCCTGAAGGAGTTTATTATAAAATGCTTAGTAGAGACTGAATACTGGACCCCTAGACTCCTTAAACACTGGACTGAGCTTCTGTTCACCATGTACACTACTTAATTTACATAAATTACATCTTTTTAACACGCATATCAGTCTTGGTCTTGATTTTTGAACAGTGCTGAAATGTGCAGAAATGTACAAGGTTTTTAACCTACAGCTAAAATGGAATGGTAGTAAACTTCTTCTTACTGAACTAGTTATAAGTAATTCATATCCATTCTTCAAACAGAGAGCTACACTGAATAACAGATATTGTGCAGCTATGTGTAGTTAAATCTAAGGCCAGTTAGCTAGTTAGATAGTAATAAACTACAATAGCATAATGATCAGCACTAGTAAGTGCAATGTACAGGTTACACACTAATGTACCATTTTTAAACAGTCTAATATAAAACCTTCTAAACTGCATTTTCACACATAATGTATTTCAGGATAGGCAAAAACTTTGGCAGAACCATTTCTTAGATGTTTAAGGATGGTTTCAATTTTTAACTGTTTCAGTAGTTAAGGTCCGCAACTTAGCTGTATTTATTAATGGCTCGGTTCTTGTAGTTATAGCTGACCTCTACAGGGTACAACTGTTAAGCAACATAGGAGAATATTCAGAACTGACTTCAATTTCATTAGGAAATTAAAGAAAAGAAGAGACAATTTATAACATTTTCTAGTTAACATAATTTCCTCTTGTCTAGTGATTCTGTGGTAGCGGTAGTGCGTGTTAATTATAGTTTTCTATATTTAGGCTATATATGTTTGAACAACTTTGTGGCACAAGGTGAGTAAGGTCTTTGGGAGTAGTACAAAACCTTGTATGCATGTAGTGAATAGATGCTAATAGTGGACAGGCATTCCAGTGCCCAAAACAGTCACTCTTAAAAACGGGCAGCTGAACATGAGTCGTCCACAAGAGGCCTGACCAAGATACAGCACAAACACATCCTCAGCAGGACATGTGTTAGGACATGTTATCCCAGATACCCCGGTACTCCTAACCCCAGATAGGAGACATAGTCTTTATTCAAGACTAGCATACATATTGCTTATATGCGGCCTGCAAGGCACCCCTGAGTTTCAGTTGTTTTTGTTATAAAACTGTCATGCATGTATTATAGTTATTGAACAACTGATAAACCAGGAAAGGAACAGGCCAATGACATATGCTATATAGAACATTGAAAAAAATGTTTTTAAAAAGTTAGCAGAAATGTTTTAACGAACTAAAGAGAACTTTAGTTCTTTTTGATATGTGTACGGGGGTAAAGATGCATTAACACCATCTGTTCAGCAACTAAACACTGCATTAGCAACATAACCGTATATATACACGTGCCAAATTAAATATAATTAGCTTTGCATACTGTACTCTGTTAAACATCCCGAATGAACAAAAATAATAATATTTAGTACGCTTGACAAGCATAGTTTTTGTACCTGGCCCATTTGATGAAGTAAGGCAGATGGTTAAGCAAACTGAAAGTGTAGAAGGAGTAACGTGTGATCTCAGTGACTGTCCACACCACCAAAAACAAGATCACACTCTCTTGATTCTGAACCTAAAGAAGCAAAACACAGCAGTAGTAAGTAATGATTCCCTCTCTGAATAACACACAAGAGCAAATATATAGTCATTTGATTGCAGATTTTATTTTCTTACTATAAAAATATTTGTATATTCATTTCTGTGTTTATTATTAGGCAGTGTTTTATACAGTACATGCCTTGTTTGATCTATTCAGGATACAGATGGCAACATTACACTTGGTATAAATAATATGTAGTTTTGAAACATGATAGCCACACTATGCTGAATGGGACATTATTTTAAATGTTCAGGTAGCATTCACGTTTTTGTTCTAATAGATGTATGTATAATCAGTACTTGCCTGGCTGCACTGTGTAATTAATTAGCCTAGATGAAATTCGAACAGGGGGGGTCAATTAAAGGAGTCTGATGGCAAAGAACTCTACAACAGTGTGTAATGCATTGATAATAAATATGTTGTCTTTGGTATCCTCAAAAATGGCATAAAAAGTGAGAACAAAATGAAAACTTTCAATACTAAGAAAATCAGCTGTTAGCAGATGTTCAGCAGTGGAAAGGATGATCCAAAGGGTTTGTCTTTTGGAGTCATCTGTTTTACTAAATTCATGGTACCTTGTAGGTGAATATAGAAAGTTGCTGTCTTTTTATAAAGCTCCAATTCTTTATTGAGTATATGATAGTATTAGCAGTCGATAATTGCATACTCATGTGTGAATAATTGGGCTGTATCCCAAACTGCATGCTAACATACTAAATAGTGTGTCAGTACTGACTAGACATACTATTTAGTGTGATGTGCAGTTTAAATAGTCCTTGACTGTGTTGTGAAATGTTTTTATTTTCACCACAACAAAGCCACTGGGTCCGACTTGACTATTGCTACACACTTGATCTAACAGCTAATCAAAAGTAGAGAGCCATTGGTGAAACCCCAACAGCAATTACTACAAGAGTCTAAGAAATATGTGTAGATCACTCAAATGGTTTAAACTTTGAAAACAATAGTAAAAAGCAAGTAATTCTACAGGTTTATTGAGCCCAAAAAGCCTGAGCATCCTCACTGAATAATCTTGAAAACATGTTTCTGTAACTGTAGTAAATTTCACTTCCATACACAGATCATTATTTTAGTTGTACATTTCCATGGTTGCACTCACCTGTCTGATACTATGTGTGATGAACCAAACCATGAATATTCGAGAGCAGACTTGGACCCCAGTCACAATCACAGATGTCCGTACAATTCCTGCAAAACACAAACACATATCTTCATCCACTCCTCGACAACCATATAGCATATATTAAAATGCTTGAGTTTTTTTTTTTTTTTGGAAAGTACATACCAATTGCACAGTGCCCAACCTGACATATAGGATGGAAACAAGACAGAAAGGGAAACAGTAGGGTGAAATAAAAACTTAAAAGTAGAGAAAAACAAACAGGAATAGATGAAATATAAGAGAATACTTCTAGTGGACATTTCTGTCTCTAAGAACACCCAGAGGGACTGAGAGGGCTGGAATGATCGACTAGCAATTTGAGAAAGAAAGAAAGAAAGAAAGAAAGATGAGGAGAAAAAAAAGGAGAAAACACTTACCTCCAGAAGAGCAAAGGTCTGGAAAAACTTAAGTGTCCGTGCTATACTTCTGTACAAGCCCTTATGCGTGCCTTTCTGGAGATAGTAGCGTGTCATTGCAACAGCCAGCACCAGCCAGCTAGATCACATATATTACATTTAATACATTTAATAAAGCTATACACATTCTCTGCAAAATGTATGGGTAGTTACGACTTTCCTATATTATACATTATAGCAGTATTATTACAGTGTTATCACGGAAATACGCGCTAAAAGATATTTCAGTATGTTCTACCACTAGGATTCAGGTTCAGGTCATATTACACACAAGGTTGTTCACAGAAATGCATTTGGCTAAATGTGGCGAAAATCTAGTAGATGGCTTTCCAGTAGATTTTGGGGTGTGGCTGTGGAAATTTGCCCATTCAGCCACAAGAGCTGAAGTAGTGAGGTCAGGCGCTGATGTTGCCTGGCAGATCATCCCAAAGCTGTTCAATGGGGTTGAGGTCAGGGCTCTGTGCAGGCCACTCGTGTTCTTCCACTCCAACCTTGGCAAATTATGTCTTTATAGACCTTGCTTTGTGCACAGAGGCACTGTCATGCTGGAACAGGTTTGGGTCCATTAGTTCCACTGAAGGGAAATTGTAATGCTACAGCATACAAAGACATTCTAGACAACTGTGTGCTTCTAACTGTGTGACACTTTGGAGATGACCTACATACGGATGTAATGGTCAGGTGTCCACAAACTTTTGGCCATACAGTATACATTGTTTATGAGTAATTCTCACATCAATCCATTAATGAATATAGACGTATTTATCTTTAATGCTCAACTTGACTTTCTAATCTTTTATAAGTAAAGCACTTTGAGATTTTGGACTCAACACGAAAAGCGCTACCAAGTAGTTACTATAGCTGTTATTCATTTAACAACACTAGTCGCTGTGTATTTTACTTTATCACACTGCACGCCAGCACTGTAGCAAACTGGCAGCCTGGGCAGTGGTGGCTCAACGGTTAAGGCTCTGGGTTACTGATCAGAACTAAGCTGCCACTGTTGGGCCCTTAAGCAAGGCCCTTAACCCTGTCTGCTGCAGGGGCGCCTTATCATGGCTGACCCTGTGCTATGACCTCAGCTTCCTAACAACCTGGGATATGTGAAAACAGACTTTCACTGTGCTGTAATGTGTATGTGACAAATAAAAGCTTCTTCTACACTGTTAGTTTTGCCTCTTTGCCACTCTGAACAGAGAGAGAGAGAGAGAGAGAGAGAGAGAGAGAGAGAGAGTTTTCCATTTTAAACACTCCACAGTGAGTATTTAATGCATATACGCGTTATTAACACGTGTGTTCTGAAAGTTTTTGCTCTGTCAGAGTGAAGCTCCGGTGTCAGCGTGCGGCTAAACTTATCGCGCGCGCTGCAATGATGGAGAATGACGCTCGCGCAGCACCGGACACCGTATTTGGCAAGACAGAGGCGCGCCGACGGCCCCAAAGAAAAGCCCGGTTTATTCCCTCACACTGCTTACTCGACAAAGTCAAACGCCTCTGAATGATAGACTTTAATGCGACGCGTTCTCTCTCAGTTCTCTTCGCGCTGTGGGTTATTGAGGTTGACCATAAACGGCTACAACAGAACAGAGCTCTGAAACTATAAACAGCAACGCAAGCTTGCACTGTAAAGTGGAGCGGACTGTAGTAAAAAATAAATAAATAAATAAAAAATAATAATAATAAACGATAAAGTAAAGAGGTGAATCCTCACATACCCGGCTGTCATGGCGATATTGTAGAACATGAGCCATGCTGTGGCAATAATGCTCTTCGTCCGCTTTTTGTTGTTCGTTTCCTTTTCCTCCAGCGCTCCGTCCTCCTCTCCGGACGCCATGGCACCGGGGCGCGAGACCGACAACGAGTCACAGACTGGAACGGTGCACGAGCGCAGCTGTCAATCAACAAACAAGGGGCGGGTCCGTGCCTTCCCCACAAGTTTCCCATCACCCCGGTAAAACAAACTTAACATGAATTAAAACATTTAAAGTCTAAGATATCAGAAAACAAGACAATATGTAAATAACATGTAAAAAATAAATGTAATAACCAATACTGTACATGGAATAACTTTAAAAACATCAGAAAACAAGGCCACTACAGTAAACTGAAGAACTGGATCCTTAAAACTCCTTTTCCCAGCATGCACAGTGGGGTCAGTAGGTCATGCCACTAGCACATATGTTTTTGAGTCAAATGTTAGGCTACAGCACAGCTGAGAACAAACATTTGAGTCAGAAGATACTGACTGAATCACCCTGCTCATGAGCTAATGAAGGGGCATTACTGTAAGCTATTGCAGTTCTCTGTTGTAGATTTAAGACCTGGCCTATTCAATTAGGAATATGATATAATAAATAAGAGAATTAATATTGCAGTGTTATTATTCCACCTGTTGTGTTATGTACAGTTCTGCATCACATAGCTGAGGTATGTATGTGGCATGAACTGTGTGGGTTAGGCTTTGTTATAATTATCTGTCTTCGTAGACAAATGAAGTTACAAGGAGCATTTTCTATGCACTAGCTGACAAATGTGATTGGCTGTGTAAGCTGATAAGCATTTGTAGGCCAGAGGCGGTGTCTGAGAAAGTACTTCACAGTAGCTTCTAAAATTAGCCCCCACCAGGCACCCAGCAGAAATCAGAGTTAAGCAAAGACTCCACCAAATATAGTGCAGCCCACATAATCTTGATCCTGCTACAAATACCCATACTATACACATAGGCTACAATGTTATTTATTACCACCATGTTGAGATATTTTATAGCCTATATAACAGGGGTTTTCTGATAAAAGATCCCTAATCTCAATCCCTAAACATTAATCACTCAGTGAAAAAATACAGACCATTTTAAAGCACCCCGCATACACACAATGAAGCTATAATAACTCACTCAAGAAAGATTTATTCAAAAGCTCATAATTATGGTAATTCCATATCATGCCATCAGTGTCCACATGATGGAGCTATACAATAAACTCACAATGAGAGGATGACCACCCAAAAGACACCCACATGTCTGCAGGCCCGTATGTGAAAAGCTTTATCCTATGGAAAAACTGCCCAATAAGAAAAAAAATACTATTATTCAATTTATAATTATGAAGTGAGAAGTGAACAGCAGAATCAGATGTTACAGTGATATTTAGACTGACAGAAAATAGCCCACATGCAAAATTCTCCACAGTGGACATATGCTTAAGATACTGGTCATCTTTCTGCTAGAGAATTTGTACATACATTTAAATTATTTCAAAATTCTTGACATGAATATAATTTAATGTACTGCAAATGTATGTTGCGGTAGTGCCAGTGTGTGTGTCTATATATGTTTATGTGTATGTGTGCAAGTGGATCATGTTTCAGACATGCTGGACTTTTGCACAGGCACCTAATGCTATTAGTTTCCTAATGCTATCTCTAAGTCTGTGTTGAAAGTAATAGTCATAGAACAACATATTTTCTGTGTTTTGTTCATACCCAGTTGGTTTCAGATTGTGTGTGTGTGTGTGTGTGTGTGTGTGTGTAGGCCCGGCCTGTTGCCCCAACACAATAGTGAGTGCAGAGTAAGCAGTGGCCTAGCGCTAGTATGTGTGTGTGGAACATGCTAGCACTCAGCCACAATGCACCCTTTTCGTAGGGATTTTCATCCAATAGCACCTTCTCCCTTTTCTCCCTCTCCTTTTCCCCATTAGTCTTTTTGTGCCTCTCCACTGCATTATGGGTTCAGGGAGCAGAATTAAGTTTGCCATTTGCGAAGTACTGCAGTTTGCCGCCTTCTGTGTTCCATTTTTCATCGTGATGCAGCGCTTTGCCTTCATCCTAGCACAAGCGAAGAGACAGATGCAGCCCTCTGGTGGAAGCCCTAGCATGGCTTACTGGTTGATCGTGTCTTCATCTGTCGCCTATCTGACAACCGTGGCACTTCTGGTGTGGCTGCCAATTAAGTACATGGTGTTCATGAAGAAGAAAGCCCTGGTGGGGAGAAAGAAGTGGTGAGAGAGACAGAGAGAGCAGAGAGAGCTCATAGGTTTATGTATACTTTGTTCACAATCAGTGTCTAACTATTGATGTAGCATCATAATTACACACCAAGATTCTTCCGATTCAGAGATAGATAATGAAAATGTTGCCTGGAATTTTTTTTTAATCAAAACTATGCCATGGAGCATGTGAGTGTTTACATGTTTGTTTAAGCTTGTGTAATTCAGTTGATTTAGTATGACTCATTATTATTATTATTATTATTATTATTATTATTATTATTATTATTATTATTAGTTTGTTTTTGTGAGTTATGTGTTTGTCACTGAGTCATTGGTAAAATGTCATGTAAAATGTCACATATTACACATACACAAACACACAATTCATAGTATTTTGTATGATTTTGTAACTAGTATGAACTAGAATTTTCTTTCTCTTTAGGAGACCTGTTGCTTTGGCGTATGTGCTCCTCTCCACACTACCCACTTTTGCATTCCTAATAGCCAGTTCTGAGGTAAATAGAACATGTTGGATAATATTCACTATTAGTGATCTGGGATACATGCTGTTTGATAAAGTGGGGAAATGTCTAGAATTCTATGTCATTCTTATTTTACATTCTGAATAGAAATGGGTTCTGTACATGTGACAAGGGGAATGTTTACACAGTACTGCACTGCCAAAACCATTAGGAAACAGCAACAATTCCTTGGAGCAATTCACAAAAAAAACTACTGGACATTCATCAGAGACTTATTGCTGTTTCTGACCACACACAGTGCCATTCATATGCTCTCCCTATAATCTGTAATGGCTGAGAGCTGCAAATGGATCACTCTAGGATCTGTAAAGATGTTTTACCACTGCACCACTGCTTAGAGAAAGCACTAATTAGGAGGAATGTACCATCCCTGTTTGGAATATACCAACCATCCCATCCTAGTGTATAACAGAACAACATTACTTGGGCACAGACAGCTCTGGCTATGACAGCTATAACTGCTATTATAATAACCACAGTTATTAAAATGACTGGCAGAGTGACTTAGTGTAGCTGCCAGCACAAACTGGAAGTATTGATACATTGCTTTGACAAACACTTCTAGCCAATTCAGCTGTGCTAAAGACCTGTTAGGTACAAATTGCTACCCCTGATGAGTTGAATGTCAATCCTGATATGAACAATGCACAATATCTACTCTGACTGCGCAGCCAGGTTGTGGGAATTGAAGTTCAGCTACCTTGCCAGGCTACGAAAGTGTTAGTGGTGCAGGAAACAGAATCACTTCATCAGGGCTTTCAGTTGTCTCTACTGACCTATCCTTACCTGTTTATTACTTTATTACTTCCCAGACTCCTATGACTACACACTCGGTGAGTTCAACTTACCTGTCATTTTCAGATATGCATCATAGAGCTGGATGTTTTCTCTACTGAACTTGCCTGCTGTCCAGCATTTTGTCACACATCTAACATTCACAATTTGGCCTCACAGCAATGGTAACCTTATGTCTTTCACCTTCCATTGGCAACAAGTATCCCCTGCCTACAGCAGAGGACCTGACCACTAGTTCCACCACATTCTTAAAGCTAGACCTCTGTGAAGACCATCTACAGGTCATGCTGCATCAACTTCATGGAATTTGCTACTCATGCTGGTTTATTGTGATATATGCATGACTTAGTTTAGCACCCAACTGTTTTCAGGATATCATATGCCAACATATACTATATGGCCAAATGTTTGTGGACACCTGACTGTCACACTCATATGTGGTTCTTCCCCAAACTGCCACAATGTTGGAAGCACACAGTTGTATAGGATGTCTTTGTATGCTGTGGAATTACAGTTTCCCTTCACTGGAACTAAAGGACCTAGCCCAAACTTGTTCTACCATAACGATACCCCTGTGCACAAAGTGAGGTCCATGAAGACATGGTTGCCAAGGTTGGTTTTGAAGAGTCTGCACAGAGGGCTGACCTCAACCCCACGGAACACCTTTGAGATGAACTGGAATGCCAAATGTGTACTGGGACTTCTCTTCTGACATCAGTGCCTGACCTCACTAATGCTCTTGTGGCTGAAGGGGAAATTTCCACAGAGTCGTGCCAAAATCAAGCCTTTCCAAAAGTGGAGGCTGTTATAGCAACAAAAGGGGACCAACTTTTGAAGGTGTCCACAAACTTTTGGCCATATATTGTAGTTCCGAACCAGCTTCATCATGGCACAAGGCCCACTGCCTTCAGGTATTTGACATTCAGCTTAGCCAAGGAGAAATATCCAGAGGGTGAGTTTGAACATGGAACAGTGGCACATGTGCCTTTACTGGCAGCCATTTACATTGCACACAGACCACCTGGCCTTTTCAGCCCTGCTGGCTACATCTGGTTCCAGGCAGAGGCCTCTTAGGATTCAACACTGGGCTGTCAGTCTCCATTATAAGTTCAAAATGCTGTTCACTCCCATTCAGGAGAACTGGGACCAGATCTGCTTTCCTATGCCAGTCTACTCCCAGTGACTCAGACATGCACACAGTGCCTGACCTTATCCAGATCCTTCACTTTCCACTGTAGGTAAGTGTCTTTCATCTGGACTTTCAGCAGGCCTTTGAGCAGGACCCCAAGCTGTCTATAATCCATATTCATACATGCCCTCAAAGGTATTGGAGGACCTGACCTGATGTAAGAGAAAAACTGTTGTGTATCTGCTTCAAATCCCCGGCAACTCTACTGTTGTTCTCAGCTGCCTACAAGTGTGTGTGCACACGCACACACGGGCCATCTAGGCAGTGTGTAGAGGAAAGAGTTTTTTCCCCACTATTTTCTCCCCTTTTCCATCACTTGATACTTCCCACCCACCAGACAGCTCTCCCCTATCATATGACAGCTGCCAACTGGGTAGGGTGAGGGCTAACAGGTGTTTCTTCAGAGACATGTAATGCCAGCCAACAACATCTTTAGCATAACACATTCAGAGGAAAGCACTAGCTGCCCTCTTCCACATACATGAGCTCAAAGATGCCCATGATTGACTAGTGTCGCTAGTGATTGAGAGGGGATAAAGAGTATACCATCCCTCCCGTCCAAAGAGCACAGCCAATATGGCTCTCTTGGACTCCTAGCCACAAATGGCTGTAGCTTTGTCAGGAATCTAACTCAAATCCTAGCTATTATATGAAATATTTCTACAGATTACGAACTTGGCATTTCAGAAAGTGGTGGGAACATGTTTACAGCATCCCCAGGCTAAAGTATGCCTATGTCATTCATAGTGAATAATTAGGAACAGGAAATGTTCTCATCCCATGATGATGATATTACATATACATATAGATAAATTCCCAGTGGTATTTCAAGAAAAGAATAGGGCCCACATCTTTAACACACAGCTTGATGTGTTTTAAATCTCAATCTCTCTCTCTCTCTCTCTCTCTCTCTCTCTCTCCCTACCTCTTTTCTAGGTGCAGATTAGAAATGATATGCAATTTGATACGTTCACTGAGTTACCTGAGTCATTGGTTCTATTTTCACTCATCCTCATTGACATTGTGGAAAGAATCCGTCACTGCAGACTTACTGGCCGGGGTAAAAACACTTTTTTTTTCATTTGAGTGAACACATATAAAAAGATTTATTAGGTTACCATTGGGCAAAAAAGATTTTTTTTTTCTTTTCACATGAGGATTGTTGCCAGATCATTTCTTGATGGTCTCACTAAACTATTAGCAAAACAAATTCATCCACTCCAGATAGCATCTATAAAACACTATACTGATATTATAAATTGGTCTAGATTGGTATCTGATTCATGAGACAAATCCTAAACCTTCTTAAAACATGACCCACTCTCACAGACTTTTCCCACTTCTTTCTTCTCATGGAAATTTGATATCCATTTTTACCCTTCTTTGTGTTATGCATTCTAACACAAAAGGCTAGAACTTTCTCTCAGAATGTCATGTTGCCAGAAAAATGAGTAGAATTGTGAATTTCTGGATAAATATTGTTGAAGTGATGTTAACAATTGTAGTTAGACCAACTAAATAAGTAACAATTTTGCTTGTTTTTGTAGAAAGAAATTTTAATTTAACAAGGGGCACATTCCTATTATATTTACATATTATATATTATCAGCCTCTGTGTTTAAGCATGTATCAACAGTATATTTTCTGAAACTAACACAGATTACATAAGAATTTTCTTTGTAAGCCATTAATAATTAATGCAAATGTAATTTCACATAATGCAATGGTAAAAGTGTAAAAGTGCATGGTTATTCATGTCTGTAAATCTTTCCTTAGTTAATATATTAGTAATAGTAATAGTAAGGCAGTTAATCAGTTCTGTCTTTGGACACAGCATAAACAAACCAGCATTTTTTGTTGTTGTATGTTTAGCTAATGAATTACATCGAAATGCAGACATCCCAACCCTTAACCACACTGAGATGATGATGCCAATAGCCAGTACTGCCACTGGGCCATCTCCTGCAGCAGCAAGTACTAGTGTGGGGCCACAGAATGGAGCAAGAGCAGCTAATGGGCCCACTACAAGGTTACCTGGAAGAACTGCAGTTACAGGGTTATCAGGCAATGGGATGGTCACTGGGTTGCCCGCCAGTGGGGCAATTACAGGGATTCCAGGCAACATGACAGGTTCAGCTGTGCCCAGCAATGGAGCAGTGCCAATACTGTCAGGCAATAACCAGAGGCAACCATATACTATATCTGGGATTTGTCCAGGCACTGGCCTGCCCTTAAGAAATTTCCAGTATGCCACTGCATACACAGGACCACTTCGTTTTTTGCTAGCAAGTGATGTGCGTGCTGAAGCCTTTGCCGATAGCTTCCTGTTCTGGCTGGACACAGCTGAAATGGTGCGAGTTGCAAATCATACCGCTGTCTATTTCTCAGGTTGGGCTTTACCAGTGTACCTCTTCAGCTTTCTTTCAATGCTGCGATTGGCTCTAATGCCTCACAATCCCGTTCTCTCACCCCTGGGGGTGGCCCTACAGGACCTCCCTTTCCTCATTTTGAGAGTGGCCCTTCTAGCCATTTTTGGGTTTGTCACACCAGTCCTGTTTGTGATGAAGAACTTCTTGGTGTGTTTGGCTTACATTTACTTTAACTTCATGACCAAGCTTAAAGTCTTCAACACTGAGAGGATGTTCTGATTGGATCAGTGAGAAAGTTACAGTGAACTGAACAGCAGAGGGAAACAAAATTATGACTGTTACAGTCAATCTGAACTGCAGTAAGGCTATATGGTTTGGTTTCAAATCGCAAAATTATTAGATACAATAATGTTGAGTATTTTCTCATTACAGAAAAAAATAAATGTTGCTTTGTCTCAATTGTCATGTAGATTAAATGTGTATACACACATAAATGCCTTAAATCACCTGTTCTCTTTTCTGGAAAAAAAAAAAAAAAGTACTTATGACTTGCACTGATTTAAAAAGAAAAATAATGATTTTTTATTATTATTTTTTAATTTTTACTTTAGTAGTTTTTTTTTTTTTACACTTATCCTCTAACATAGGATTCAATCTAAAGGCACAAAAAAGCTAAAGGGTATATTTCTCTCTGTTGTATCAGAAATAAAAATGGAAACTGAAAGTGGTATTTTCCTGGTAAAATGGCTTTGTGCACAAACTGTAAATGCTTATGGTGTGTTTAATTTCTTTGCTTTATGTCCTATGATCTTTCTAACTTCTTTTCAGCTTTGAATGTTTGTTTTTAGGGAATTTGCAACTGAAAAAGTATTAGCTCTTCAATCATATTATACGTCAATCTCGTACACCAGAGGAGGAAACAGGGTTATTCCGTTTCTGAGTATGTTTGCCGCATGACTAACACACACACACACACACACACACACACACACACACACACACACACACGAAAATGAATGTTAAACTTGAGCTCATATGTGTTTTATTGTCTTTCTGATGATATCAAACCCTAGGCAGAAATTCTGTATTTAATGTCCACCTCAAAACAGATTCAACCTGCTGTCTGAGGGGTGTGTGTGTTAGTCTCAGACTGTTAATCTTACACAGTGTTCACCTTATCTAACCCTTCAGGTGACATCAGCTAATCCCATTAGCAGATCCTGCTTTATTATAAATTAGAGAGACCTACATTCCCTTCACTGTCATTTTCTCCTGAGGTGGTTTATGTTGATGGCATCCTGATTAAGTTTCCCTATAAGTACAGCTTCACTGAAAATATCCTCAATAGGATTTGACGAACAGCTTTGGTGCCATATACAGAACAAACTACATTAAGGACAAGAAATGGGTTTTTTTTTGTTTTTTGCTCTGTACACTTTTTAAAAGATGTTGAAATGTCACTTTATAATAAATATGACTGATATGTAGTCCACTATGACAAGTGGATGATATGTTGTAAATGTTATCCCTTGTTCTTTTCTAGAGGGTTTGTGTTTGAGGACAAACATAATCACTCATTGGAATAATAGGAATCTGACAGGAGGAAGAACTTCGTAAAGACAAAAAGTGCTGTGGTAGTTGGTAGATGACTTTCCTGTTTTACTGTGTCCTGTATTAGGGCCATAAAGCTGGGGTCAGACCCAACACTCCCTTTTAAGTTGTTTCCGCTGTAATTTCCTGTTTTAATGCAGATGTGAGTAAGAGGTTTAACTGACTGTTAGCATCTAAAATGGAACAGTATGACTTGCAGTAGTAGACTGGGGAAACTTTACTACAATTAAACCTTCAGCGGGTAAGATCTGGATGCACATAATGCACACTACAACCAAAAAGTTTGGAAAGAAGGATAGTCTCATATGGATACCCTAAAGATTACTGTGAATGGTCCCACATAAAAACAATAAAGATTGCACTTCCCAAAAACAGTTTATGCCCAAGTCTCAACCTTTTTTCAGTGGATAATCTCACCTTGATACTGTAGACTTATACTTGTTCTTGTAAATACTGCTGCTGATATCATATATCCTCATACAGAACATCCTTTCAACAAACATAGTACTGTGCGACTTTAAAGTATACACTTGTAGAAGAGTATATCCGTATTTCTGTAAAACTGCTTTGTCACAATGTCCATTGTTAAAAGGGCTATATAAATAAATTGAACTGAATTGAAGTTAATTAATGATTCATATTCACACTGTCCAGTTTGACCAGCCTGACCATACATAAAATGGCCAATGAGTGTATACACCTGACTGTTACATTCATATGCCTCTGAAAGCTTTATTAACTCAATAAATGTGTTAAATTAGGCGCTTGTAAATAATAAAAACATACTGAACTATTACCAAAAAAAGAATGTCAGTTATGCATAATACATTGGAGTAAGGGTACATTACTGAAAACCAGTAGAATATTGTGGAAGAACCAATTGGTTAACTGGATATAAAGGTACACACTGTGTTATGTAAATGGTTTACAACCTAAAATATTTTTTTAAATTTAAAAATAACTTGCTTGCTTCCATACTTCTGGCCTGTAGTATGCATGCAGTCACAAAAACCCAAACTTGCTTGTGTTGCTTCTTTCTGTTCTTTTGGGAATGTGTGTGTCTTTGATAGATAAAGACCAGCACAGTTTCTGCCCAGACACTGGGAGTTACATGCTGGTCACTCTTACCTTTGTCCAGCACTCTAAGATGAGGTGGAAAGATGACAGCTTGTCATATAAAGGAGGAACCCATCTGGCCAGTATAATATAAAATAGAAGAGCACAGATTTAGTGGATACTGTAAAGGCATATACCCATATATTATATTTGGATTAGTCCGGATTATCTGAAGTATTATGACGCATAGTCAGAATAAAATTTGTAGTCAGCAGACTATAGCACACTAGTCTCTACACAGAAATAGAATACATATTTGAAGTAAAATACAATGAACATCTATAACTTTTGAAAAGATGTTTCTCATTCCATTGAATTAATGTGCATATCTATGTTCTGCAGTGCACCTGATGAATCACGAACATGTAACATCCGGCCCTGACATTTCCCGTCCTGGCCTCCACAGGACACTTTCCCTGGAATTCTAACTCACTTTCACTTCCATTATCTCACACACTTCCTTTTTGCACGCTTTAAAAAAAGCACATGGAATTTTCATTAGATGCGAAGCCTTACAGTATGCCTTCAACCTTGTAACTGTTGAACCATAGTTTGCTGGCTAGCCTTTTGTGTGACCCTTTTTGCCTGATCATGTTTCTTGCCTTTTTTTGCCTAGACCTTATTGTTCTGATGCTGTTTTTGAAATTTGATTTTGATCCTTGCTTACCTTTTTGACTATTCTCTGGACTGTGTATTTGTAGATTTGACTGCCCTGATCGGTTCTTGCATTTTCTGGTTTTGGCCCTGGACTTTGTTTTGACTCTGCCCTTTGACCCAATAATACTCTTTGCAAATGAGACCTCTTTGTTACATATGAATATGTTTGAATCAGAAGACTCACAACCTGTCAGATAAAACCAATGTTACCTTTGACAAGTGGCTGGTGGGAGAACCTACACACTGAACTAACCTCAGAGGGGACTGCATTCTCATGAAAGGAAAACTATGGGCACTGTTAATTTGCAGTATTTGCATCCCTCTGCATGTATTTTACACTGGCAGATGACAAAACAAGTGAGTTTTTCTTGCCATTCCTTTGAAAGTGATATTACTGACTATTATGTACGGTAGATAATTTAGTTAATCTAGTCGAGTAATGTTATTGTAATAGATTTGTATGGCGTGTATGTTGCTCTTATGTGTGTGAAAATGCAGAATTATGGTGTTTCACAGCTGGTGAGAATTTAAATGCTTGTTTGTTTTCAATATTAATTGACCTTTAGTATCCGCAACTTATTTGTTACAGACATAATAATTAAGTATATACTGTATTTAGCTGAAGGGGAAGAAGCCTATTTATGGGTGAATGTAATGAAGTGGGGTGATATAAATTGTGAACCTCCATAAAGCAGGTTGTAAGAAATGTCTTATGTGGCTGTGCTTGAAGTTAAGTAAATGCTGTTTTATCCCTGTGTCTGCAAGAGTCAGTCTCGGGAGGCAGTAACGCACCTATGAATTTTTTACTGGTTATGAATGTCAATCTCATTTTGCCCCACTGCGTCTACTTCAGTGCAGTGCATTAATTTATGACCAAGCGAATTGTAATATGCAGACTTATTACTGCCAGAACGTGTGTGCCTACAGTAAATGTGTGTTTTATTAGGGCAAATCTGAAAATCATCATCAAAGTCCATGACAGTGGTCAGAACATAGGTGGATAAGGTAATCATAGACATATCCAAAAACATATGTCAAAATAAACAGGCACAGGTTAACAGGAAGAGAAACTAGAACTTGAAAACAAGGCTCTGACTTACAGTACTATACTGTCTGAGTAGTACTGTCCAATAAGATTTTTCAATAAACAGTACATACATACATACATACATATATATATATATATATATATATATATATATATATATATATATATTGCCTTTATACACCACCACAATGGATTTGAAATAAAACAATCAAGATGTGATCGAATTGTAGACTTTCAGTTTTATTTTAAGAGGCTCCACAAAAATATGACATTTACCATTTAGGAATTAAAGCCATTTTCAGGAAAGTACCTCCATTTTCAGGGGCTCAAAGGTATTTGGACAAAGTGACATAACTGTATGTATAACCATAATTTTAATACTTGGATGAAAATCCTTTGCAGTCAATGACTGCCTGAAGTCTGGAGCCCATGTTCTCAAAACTCAAATTCTGAGTTTCCTCGCTGGAAATGCTTTGCCAGGCCTTCACTGCAGCCACCTTCAGTTGCTGCTTGTTTGTGGGTATTTCTGTGAAAAGCATGCTCTCTTGGGTTGAGATCAGATGACTGACTTGGCCATTGAAGAATATTCCATTTCTTTGCCTTCAAAAAGTCTTGAGTTGCTTTCGCAGTGTGTTTAGGGTCATTATCCACCTGCACTGTGAAGCGGCGTCCTATCAGTTTTGTTGCATTTGGCTGAATGTGAGCAGAGAGTATAGCCCTATACACCTCAGAATTCATCTTGCTACTTCTGTCAGCAGTCACATCATCAATAAACACCAGTGAGCCCGTTCCATTGGCAGCCATACATGCCCATGCCATAACACTGCCTCCACCATGTTTGACACATGATGTGGTATACTTTGGATCATGTGTTCCTTACTTTCACCATATTTTTCTCTTCCCATCATTCTGGTACAAGTTAATTTTGGTTTCATCAGTCCAAAGAATCTTATTCCACAGCATGGGAGGCTTTTTTAGATGTTTTCTGGCAAAGTCTAATCTGGCTTTCCTGTTCTTGAATGTTACCAGTGGTTTGCACCTTGTTGTAAACCGTCTGTATTTACATTCATGAAGGCGTCTCTTGATTGTAGATTTTGACAATGATACGCCTACCTTCTCCAGAGTATTCTTGACTTCTGTTGATGTTGTGAAGGGTTTTTTCCTTCACCAAGGAAAGGATTCTGCGATCATCCACTTTAGTTGTCTTCCGTGGTCTTCCAGGCCTTTCGATGTTGTCGAGCTCACCAGCGCTTTCTTTCTTTTTAAGAATGCACCCAACTGTTGATTTGGCCACACCTAAGGTTTTTGCTATCTCTCTTATAGATTTATGATGTTTTCTCAGCCTAATGATGGCCTCCTTCACTTGCATTGAGATCTCCTTGGATTCATGGAGATCTCCTTCATATTGGTAGCTCCAGTCGAACAGCTGCCAAATGCCAACTCAATACCTGATATCAACTCCAGACCTTTTATCTGCTTCATCTGTCTTGAAGTAATGAGGGAATGGACCGCACCTGGTCAAGTACTTTCTTGTCAGTCAATTGTCCAAATACCTTTGAACCCCTGAAAATGGAGGTACTTTGCTTAAAATGGCTGTAATTCCTAAATGGTAAATGTCATATTTTTGTGGAACCTCTTAAAATAAAGCTGAAAGTCTACACTTCGATCACATCTTGATTGTTTTCTTTCAAATCCATTGTGGTAAATGGTAAAAAGGCAAAACCACAAAAACTCTGTCATTGTCCAAATACTTCCAGACCTGTCTATGTTTATGTCACATGGGATTACGATTGACAGCATATTTCACATAAACAAAGGGTTTATCAGTCCGCAAGATAAAAAAATAAAAATAAAAACAGCTACACAGCCACAACCTGGCAAAGTCAGCGGCATGATTTGTGCATAATTAATTTCAGTAACCAGAATTTCAAAGTCTGAATATGGATGAATTTTCTGCCTTAAAAAATTGACATAATTTTTTAACTTAATTCACCAACTCTGAACAGGACCCTTTGTGTTTTGTGTGTTATTCCTCTTCTTACATAATCAATGAGGAAACTGGACTCTTCATTCTCAATTAAGTGTCCATTGTTTTTTTTATCAATCTATTTTACACAGTGCTTCCTTTGCCATCACCCTTATCCCTTCCTTGTTCCCAACTAAGCATCCCTACATCAATCTCATAATCCTTTTTAGCCATTAGCCAAAGACATTTCTTGCCATTTTAGTTTGATCTTTTACTAAAATGTCGATCATTTATCTCTCTCCAATCCCTGTCTAAATCTTTTACAAGCCTCTGCAGAAACTGCAATAATAGGTATCAATAATCTTATTTATACTTGATGTTTGCTGCAAAAAAATGTTGTAATTTATTGGGCTGTGACATCCCTTTATACACTTATCTTCCCTTTATCTTACCAATAATCTGCTTTACTCCTATTTTGTTGTCCATTGCTTCACCCATCTTTATTAGTCTACCACCCTTCCTTTTTTCACTCGTCATTAAAAGATCTACTGTGCTACAGATTTGCAACACAATCATTTCCACTTGCTCCTTAACTAATCATTGTTCTATGCAGCAACAAAGAAAATAAAGAATGACTGAAACACATGGAGAAAATTGCCTCTGTCCCTTTTTTTCAAAGTTCATCTTTAAAATAACTGCATTTTAATCTAAATTGTTTGAATAGAAAACTGACTGCATTTGGGTTGGCATGAATGAGTGAATGAAGTAAAGCTTTTATAACATCTGCCAATTGAATAAGACAATTAAAATGTTGAAATTAGTAAATATATATAAATAAATATACATAATATATAATTATGTATACTGAACTCATAATAAGAAATATTAGGTAAATTCATCTATATTCAAGATGCTTTCACTTGCTGAGATTATTTTTCACGCTGCAGTGCAAAGTCCTCATTCACATGAAACATGAGAAGACATGAGAAGAATCTGCCAATGGAATAAAAATATCAGATAAATTAGCCTATATTTGAGATTTTTTTTAATTTACTACGTTTTTTTTTTTTTCCAGTGTGAAGGGTATGTTTTTTGTTCTTTCATGTTACTTTTTTTTCCCTCCCACTCTTTTTTCTTTGTCATTTGATTTGTTGTACCAGAACAGGCAGAATGCTGACACTTCTTAACCTCTGGTCTGAACTGCTATTTCCTGCTGATACTCATTGTACACATACTGAACTAGTTTATGACACTGTGCATGAGAGACATGTAGATTCGGGAAAGAGGATGCTGACTGTACAGTTTGAAATATTCTGAAGAATTCATCTCTGCGATGAGTCTTTGTCGCACTTCCTCATTATTTCCAGGAATGTGTCTACTCTATACCTTTATCCACTGACATTTACTGACATGCTTTCTGTATCTGGATGAATCTAGAGGCACCCAGATATGTAATGTCCATGAGATAGCACTGTGGATTGGGAATTCAACTCCGGAAATGCTAAAACGTCTTAACTTAACTTAACTGCCCCTGGAATATCATCAGGAAATCACATGTATACCCTTTCCTTCCATTATTTACTGTGAAAAGTAACAACAGTTGACAACAGTAGAAATATTTGCTTGAGGTTAATTTAAAAATGTATTGCAAATTACTCGGAACCTGTTTAGAGCAAAATTTAGTTTTACAAAACCCACTCTTCTTAACAAATACCAGTCTTAATGAGCAGGAATATGTCATTCCTGTACCAGCATTTCTCTGCACAATAAAACAAATACAAAATATAAAATACTGACGGTGTAGTGATACTTTTACCCTAGACAATGCTAAATTTCATGATTTCATATAAGTAACCAAACTGATTTTTAACTAGGCTATGTATGTGGATATGAGCCCACAGTCTACATTTACTCTTAGATGTTCATTAATATACTTGCAATTATCTATAATTTACTAACAACATATAACCAATTTATTACTATAGTAAATACGTATAAAGCTCCAAAATGTACATTAATTAATATACATATATTGTAACATTTTCATTTCGGTAAGGGATAACCCAATAGACTGTGTGGCTATATGAAAAAAAAAAAATCTATGCCAGGGTGGTGTGATCCGGTTTGATGTCATTACCATCCCTAGGTGGATTATTATACCTTATAATTGCATGATCTGAAGTGTGTTATTATACACTCATACCCCTTATACCATGCTTATACCACAACAGTCTGCCAAGGATTTCTTTTGTTTTTTTTTATAAACTTAAAGATGACAGACCTTGCTTTTTAATGGTATATAGTTACATTTAATGTTATGGAACGGCGCAAGAGAAATTAGTTCCTTATGTTGGTTATCATATCATATATATATATACTATAATATATCATATTATAGTCATTACAAACAGTCATTCTCTCACCAGCTGGTCTTTTTTTCCTCTCTCTAATTAATTTAATAAGACAAAAAACTTGTCATTTTACCAAGAAACCAGAAAGCATAAAATGTGAAGATTCTCCCTCGTCCAGAAACTTACTGACTGTTATAAAGCTCAGACACCTGAGACTCCTTCCATAAGTTACATATACATTCTACTAACAGAAAGCTTTTATATGCAACACATTTTTTAATAAGGCTTAGGTTATAAGAACTGTCCACCACACAGGTTTCTGTGTATGAGCTGTTACTACAGAAACAATAGTGTATTAAATATACATGTGTGCCTTAATATAAAGCACCGGAACTAAAAACATTCCATTTTTTAACCATAACCAAATTTCGGTAGTCAGATCTGAGCAACCTTGTTCTAACCCATTGAAGTAATGAATGATAGCAGTAAATGATATGATTGAATGATAGGAGTCAACATAAAATGCTTTACTTTTAAATTGCAGAAAAAGAATCCTCTCTGCATGAGAATGAAGGAATAGTATTTAGGCTAATTGAGGAGAATAGACAAAACCTACAAACAACATTACATTCTAGAGAAGACTTGTTTTCAAATGTATGAGTTAATTAATTTCATTAATGAATTTATGGAAAGAAATTGCATAATGGCCTTTGACCAACAATTACCAACAAAGATTTCACAGACGTAAAATCCCTTTGTCATCCATCACTACTGGGAAAATCAGCTTTCCACACAAAAAAAGATGACCTGCATGAATCAATGAATGCGTTAAAAAACAGAACCAGTTCAATATACCACTAGGCACAATCAGGTGCAAGAATATACATTGATATTGCTCTGCACAGCGAGAAAGATGGTGAGGTCTTAAATGGTTATATGGAAAAAATAAAAAGTTTGGGGAGACACAAAATCTTGCAACACCCATCTCAGTCTCTTGATTAACACCAAAAAAACTGTAATCTGACTTGAAGCGGTATTCAGGTACGTACCTCATAAAAACAAACAAACAAACAAAAACAGCATACCCATATGCTAACAAAATACCATTTATTCTAAGTGCTACTAATGTTCAGTTTTGCTTATTTTCATGAAGGATACCAGTAACAATTCTGTGCGTGTAATATCTAGTATATGAAATTAGTATCTACAGTATTTGTGCGTAGGGCATCTTAATATGAAAACATAAATGAAAATAATACTTAATTTGATTTAATTATAAATGAATATAGTACTTTCCAATTGTTTGTTTTGGAGCGTATGGATCAATTGGATAGGCCACTTGATTTATTTATTTTTTGTCATGAAAGTAGTCTGGCTACACTGTGACGGGTAAAAGCTGACAACCAATCAGGGGAGAGAGTCAGCCGATATGAGGAAAATGGATTCAGACATGAAGGAGTTTTAGCTTTTTTTTGTGAACATATATTTGTTTCCTAACTCGGTAGGAAGCTAGTTAATGATAGTCATATGATTTGTTTTTGTTGTGGACTTTGTATAATTGCCCAAAAGTTGTAAAGTAAATTTATAGATAAGCCAAGTAGTAGATAAGTGGTTGTTTTGTGTGTTTGTGTGTATTTATGTACTTTAAACTCTGTCACCACCAGTATGTGTATGTCATTCGCTGATCTTTTAGTGACCTAACATGATAGTTTTGTTTTCTACCTTGTAGTGGGCTAGCCCTATTGGCTTTTGGGAAAGCCCCTATGTTTAACAAACAGTACAATGCCATGCAGCCCACTGTGAGATTACAGCTGAGCACACATTCCCCTACAATCAGAAAATATGTTTTATTTAGTTTTATTTTAGTTAGTTAGGTAATATTATGTGATTTTTGCTTTCTCTGTGTTAAGATCCTGTTTTTCATACATTACAAAATTTGTCTGATTTCCTGTTTCCGACCACAATTCTGCCAGCCAACTGGAAACATGTACTGAGTATAAAAATATCAGTCTAAAGAAACGGCAGTGATCGCCATAAAGCTATCACTAATCCAGCAAAGATGTTGGGTGATCATCAACAGGAATTGGTACATTTCAGCTCCACTATGGAGGTGATACATAAGCATCTACAACTCACTGCTCACCCACCACCAAGCTTCATGTCTAAAATAATATATGCCAAATATGTGCTATACTTCCACACTCCACTACACTATAGCTGCTTTTAGCAGCTGGAATGAGCCTGCTTTTTGTGTTCAGTTCCGAAGAATCCTGAAGGAAAAAGTATAACATGAACTTGCATGCTGTGATGCAGTGTGAGTTTGGACTCTCACATATTTCCTATGTCTATCAGATTAGAAAATCTAATTTGAGAATGGAAACAATGTCACAGAGACTTTCTCACTAGTCACAGACGGCTGTCCAAATCCAAACAGCAGCCCATACAAATAGACACTTTCCACCTTTCACTGGAGGAAAGTAGGAGAAGAAGTAGACTGGGGCTGTGTGGCTAAAGTGGAGAGTTGGACCACAGCTTGCAAAGATCCCCTTGGCACCACCATCTCAAATTCATAATCACACCCAGCCATTTCTTTTGGAACATCAGCACCCTTAACTCTTTACTGAAAGAGAAGAGAAAATCTAAATAAGATGGAATTCTGTTGGCAAACAAGCCATCATGGACCTTAAATTGGTTCACTTTGGCCCCTGTATTAAAGCGCCCTGATTCTATGCTTTCCTTCATGGAGGAGGTGGATGCTTTGGACACCAAGGTAAGAGCTACACTTCTAAACTATATCAATGTGCCTTTTACTCACATAAACTGTACTCTGCAGAGTGCAACAACAATGTGTGAAATCAAGACCTGTTGGTCATCAAATTACCACTGAAAGAGTGGTGACACTGGCTGAAGGGGGCATGCATCCATTTGTAATATTGACAGACCACTACAACTTCATGTACATTTGAACAGCCAAGAGACTGACTCCTTGATAAGGAAGGTGGGCTCTGTTCGTCTCACAAATTAATTTCAATATTTCCTAGCATCCACTGTCTAAGGATGGAAAAGA
Organism: Pangasius djambal; assembly: GCA_022985145.1. NCBI lineage: Eukaryota > Metazoa > Chordata > Actinopteri > Siluriformes > Pangasiidae > Pangasius > Pangasius djambal. The sequence continues at coordinate 19,702,599 of CM040978.1, forward strand.
TGATGCATTGTCACTAGATCATAAACAGGACCCGTCTAAAAATGAACGAGGCACCATCGTTCCAGACTCCTGCATCCTAGCGCCCATAATCTGGGAGATTGGTGAGGAGATACAGAACACACATGAGACGGATCCAATGCCCATCAAATAAAGTGTACATTCCACAGTGTGTGCACATTCTATGTTTGCCACGGGACACCCAGGTATTTCTCGTACCACACAAATGCTGCAACAATGCTGGTGGCCTACACTGGTCCATGATGTAGCATTATATGTCAGATCATGCGGCACATGCGCCACTACTAAGTCTTCTAGATCAGTACAAGTAGGAATGCTTTTGTCATTCCCCATATTTCAATGGCCCTGGTCACACCAAACAGTGGAGTTTATAGACTGATTTTCTAAAACATGTAAATTGATCCCGCTCATGTCCCTTCCATGTGCCTATCAGGTGGCTGAGGTGCTGTTTGAACAGGTCTTTCACCATTATGGGATTCTAGAGGACATTGTCACTTACGTGGACCCCAATTTTCCTTCCAGATTGCGGAGAGTCTTCATGGAAAAGACGGATATGACAGTCATTCTTACCTTGGACTACCATCCTCAATCCAGTGGACAGGTGGAGAGGACCAACCAATAACTTGAAAAGTTTCTCAGAAGCAACTATTATGATTGGCAACCTGAGTGGGCCAAATTCATCCCCAGAATTTATTAAGACATGCTACTGCTATCCAAACTTCTGCTCCCTTTTACTATATTCTAGAATACCAGCTGCCAATGTTTCCATGGAATTTGGTCTAGACAGATGCTCCTGCAATGGACATCTGGTTCCTCAATATTGCCTATATAGTGCCTATACTCTACGTAGTTATATATTTGGGACATATTATTTTTCGCATATTCTACTTAATCTAAAATATTGTGTGGAAGATGAGTTGGGGCCAGAGAAAACTCACTCCTGGCCTGGATCTGGTCCACAGATGTAGATCAAGTTGCAAACTTAATACTCTATTGCCTGGTCATTTCCATGTCTATTGCTGTAATAGCTCCTGTTTTTTTCTGCTTGACTGTATTAACAACTCTCTGTGTTTTAGACTTAGTAGTAAGATCATTGTCCTTCATTCCATAAACAGAATATCTAATTGGTTCAAAGGTTATTTTTCAACCTTTTCAGGTGCTACAGTGAAAGGGTTATCAGGTCTTAAGTGATTCTAGTAATACATGATACATGGCAGTCTCAGTGATGCTCAGCAATGGAGCAGTGCCAGTACAATTTGGAAACACTAACTGAGGGATTTACCAATGCCCTGGGTAAAGAAATTGCCACTTGCCAATTTTCCACTGCCTTTTTGCCACCAAGCAGGTTGCATACAGAAGCCTTCACCTACAACTTCCTGGTCTGGTGGTTTTGGAAGGTCAAGCTAGTCCACGTTTTGTCATGAAGAAATTGTTGTGCCTATATTTACCAATTACCAGGCTTAACGTTTTCAACCACTAAGAGGATATTCTGACTGGCCTAATGAGTAAGTGACAATAAAGCCTGAGAAATTAAGCAACTCTCCAAACTGTTAAATCTGAGGATGAAACACAATATGGATAAGCATTGTTTACATTAAGGTGCAAATACCTGCAATAATAAATTTGAACATTTTTACCTCAATAAATAGTTTAAAATGTTATATAAAGAGTTAATAAAAGGAGAATAACTGTGCCACAAGACCTACACTATATGGCCAAAGGTTTGTGGACACCTGACCATCACACCCATATGTGGTTCATCCCCAAACTGTTGCCGCAGTTGGAAGCACACAGTTGTATAGAATGTCTTTGTATGCTGTAGCATTACAATTTCCCTTCATTGAAACTAAGGGCCCGAACCTGTTCCAGCATGACAGTGACCCTATGCATGTGATGTCTATGCAGATATGGTTTGCCACGGTTGGAGTGGAAGATCTCAAGTGGACTGCACAGAGCCCTGACCTCAACCCGACTGAACACCTTTGGGATGAATTGGAATGGCAAATGCACACTAGGCCTCCTCACGCTACAACAGATATTAGTGCCTAACCTCACTAATGCTCTTGTGACTGAATGGACACAAATTGCCACAGCCACACTCCAAAATCTAAAAGCGTAAAAGTCTAAAAATATGATTTTTTACAAAAAAAAAAAGTGTATTCTTTGAAACCAACTTCCTAGTTTTATTTTTCTGAAATTCAAACTTCAGACACAGATAGCTAAAGGGTATTTTTCCCTCCACAAATGCAGAAATAAAAACGGGAAATGAACAGATTAGTATTTTTCTGAAATACCAGATTTGTACTTGTGAAAGTTTCTCCTGTCTTTTCCTTTTATTTCTCACGTTCTACGTTGTTTTGTCTTTCTGATACCTTCCTTATTCAGTTGTAATTGACCACCTGCCCCTTTCTGAGAACTGCTGCATCAAAAAAAAAAAAAAAGAAAGAAAACGTAAAACTAAATTGCATCAATAGATTTTAGATTTATGGATTATTGATTTAAAAAAAAAAAACAGTTTTACAACTGATTTACTACGGTGAAAATGTTTTCATTGATCCAGCTTTTCATTTGTACTAAATATGCCAACCTCAACTCTTTCTAACCCCAGGGGAGGAAACAGGATTTCCCTGCTTTGTACTTCAGTGTTTGGAACAGATTTCCTTCTTGCTGAGCTGCAGGTCCTCTAAAATTCCTATTGCCTTTCTCTCTTACTTTATCAGCATTTTTTCTCCCCCCCTCCCCCCCTCCCCCTCCCCCCATACATCACAAGGAAATAGCACTTCATCAATTAGAGCATAAACTTTTCGAGTGAAAGTTCTCCTAAAGCCTTTATTGCTATGCAATAAATTATTTTCACAAAGTTTTCCTAGGGCTAATTTATTTATTTACTGATGGATGCAGAAATAGTGCATACCAATCTGAAATCTGACTACTGTCTAAGCTAATATAGAAGGGTTTATCAATTCCTGTAGACCTCCACTGGTCTGTAATTGTACCAGTCAGTCTGACATTCAGTAACAAAAATAAAATTCATTTAAGCTGAGTAATTGCGCCTGAAAACTGAATACATTGTAACTTGCTGTATGAATGACCTGATAATTTAATGATGGCAATTCATCTTAGTATGAACTCAAGTGTGTGTGTAAAGACACACACTTGAGTTCATACTAAGATGAACTCAACACACACGGTTCTCAGTTCTCAGAATTAGACTGAATTGTGGCCTTTCAGTCTGTTACATATTGAAATTTTGAAAATGAAGAGTTATTTTCTACAGTTTTTCCATTAAAAGCGACTCAAAGTTCAATACACTGTTAAAGGACAGTTACCCTATACAGAGTATAATTTCTCCTGACATAATGAGAAGAACATTTCCGGAGAATAATTTTAATTAATTCAATCATCAATTCACTCGACCACATCAATTATGATACAAATGATACAAATATGCATGAGGGAGTTAGAGAAGGAGACAGAGATCCTCTGCATGGATTGCCACATTGTTCCTGTTTTTAACTCCCACCCCAAAAAGGATTCACACTCCAACCTTAAAACAAATGAGGGGTGTGTATTTGTTCCACATGGTTTGTTAGCTTCACACTACACACTTGAGCAGAAATCCACACATACAAACACATAAAGACAACTCACTCCCTGGATTTTTCTTCTTGGATTATGAACTAAAGGACAGACATGAAGCTCCACTTTCCTCTGTTTGTGCTGCTGTGCCTCTGCATGACTTTGCACTACACTGTGCAGCTAGGTATGTAATAAATATGTGTATATGTGTGGATAGGACAGATAAATGTGTGCAAACAGATAGATCATTTGAGATAGTTCAGTAGATGTGTTTCATTTAATAACGAAATATTGATTAAATACTTAACTGTTCAAGGTGAAACAGATGTTAGTGAAGTGAAGTGAAGTGAAGTGAAGTGAAGTGTGGCCAAGTATGGTGAACCATACTCAGAATTTGTGTATGTTAATGTTATTATAAATACCTGAGGTGGTGTGATACTTGTGATATGTCTTGACTTGTGGAAATAGCACTTTAAATCATTTAGAGCATTAACATTTGTAGTGAAAGTTCTGCAAAAATCTGTTTTAATGAAAATCTAAGTACAATATTTTCAACAGATAACACTTTGTTCAGACTAAGATTACAGGTAGTGGTTCATAGTAGTTAATAAATTGACCATATTCTGTGTTTTCTCTTTTCATTGTATAGACAGCAGTACGTTCTTGATCTACAACGAGGCTCACAACAAATGTATGAAGGTGGTAGATCCCAATGTGGCACACGCCAGTGACTGTGACTTGTCTTCAGACACGCAGCGCTTCCGATGGATTTCCTCTTCTCGGGTCCTAAGCATCTCCCACAAACTGTGCCTTGGAGCTCAGGACCTTAAAGATTGGGTTAGAGTTGTTCTGCTCCCCTGCAATGAGCTCAGTCCTATGCAGATATGGGAGTGCAAGAACGAGACTCTGTTTGGTATAAAGGGCCAACCATTGCATCTGAATTACGGCAATCGCCATGAGCCCAATATACTGCTGTACTCAGGGACAGGTTCCTGGAGCCGCTGGCAAATATATGGCAATAAGAATGACCTGTGCTCTCACGGATACCAAGGTAGGATCTACTTTGAATTCATATAGGGAGTTTGTAGAGGTTTATATAATGCATCTTTGATCAAAGATTGAAATTTGGTAGGTAGCTTGATCACCTGACCATACACGGCTGACTTTATGCACTGATGTGACATATGGCTGTTTGCTGAACTTGATGATGTATTTTACTCATGGTAGATTTGTGAACTAAGCCATTGTTTGGATTTTGAATGCTCCATAAAGCCTGGTCAAGCAGCAACAGATTTAAGTGCGTACAAATTTTAAGCCAAATAAAGGTGCTAAGGAGAAACATGCTATGAGTGGTTACCATGCTTAGACTGCACAATATGAATGAAAAACGTTGTAGGGAGTAACTAAGAACAATTTACTTTATATGTATATGCTCAGAAAACCAGTTCAGTAGCTGTTATTTTATGTATAAGATGAATATAAATCTGAAGAGTAGGGCCATCTTAACCATACTCTCCTCACTAACACTTCTTTTTACATATTTTCTGCAGAGATATTCACCATTGGTGGCAATGCTTTGGGCAGCCCCTGTCAGTTTCCCTTTATGTATGGAGAGAAGTGGCATGCTGAGTGCACCCTTGAGGGGCGATCTGATGGACAGCTTTGGTGCGCCACCGTCACAGACTACAACAAGGACAAGAAATGGGGTTTCTGTCCAACAAAATGTAAGAGAACACTGGTTTAATAGTAGCACATTTTAAGAGATGTTGAAATCTTTGTTAATAATGAACATGCTATGATAGAGATGTTATCTGCTTGGATATGTGTGTGGTACGAAATGATTAACTTTACCCCTACATTAAGTTAATTATTTTTCACTGGTAGGCTTGTTTGAGTGTGGACACTTTTTGGATAGGCAGAGTTATGTAGTAACTGCTGTGGTAGGTGGAACAGATAATTTTCCTTTTTTATTGTGTGCTATATTGGGGCCATAAACTGGGGTCAGTCCCAAAATCAGGTCTGGGAACTGACCTGCTGAAACACACACTTCCTGTGAAGTTGTTTCCTCTATATTTTCCTGTTTTATTGCAGATGTAAGTGAAAGATTTTTGCTGCCTTGGTGTTATTTAGAGAGCTTTTATGTTCCACTTGTGTGCGCATTAATGTCCGACATGTGTAGAAATAATTGTGTTAGTTCACGAGTCATTAACAATGTAATTTATTCCCTGATCACTTTGGTCGTCTACTTAGAGTGACATCTGTTAAAAAAAAAAAATGCTGTTATTGAAGATACAATATAGGAGATCCTTGCAAAAGTATACAGCCTTCAATGATTGCCTAAAATATTGAAAAAAATAGTTTGGATTTAAATGCCAGTTAAAATATCTTTTCCATGAGACATGATGAATTGATACTGATGAATAAATACACTTCAGAAACAAAAGTTTTTCTATCCCTCTTATTATATATATATATATGTTTTGCCAGTGTGTGTGTGTGCGTGTGTGTATTTGTAAAACTCTGTGTCTGTGGTGTGTTAGCATCATCAGGTTGGGACTCTGATCCAGTAACAGGTGTGTTGTACCAGAGGAACACTCAATCAGTGCTGACCTGGCATCAGGCTCGCAAAAGCTGCCAGCAGCAAGACGCTGATCTACTCAGCATCATGGAACTGCATGAACAAACATATATATCAGGTACACAGGCCCGACTTCAAATCAGTAAACCCAAATAATGCAAGGATTATTTTGTAACAGAAAGGTTTTTACATATAATATAGAAGATAATATATTTTTTTCAGGGTTAACTAATATACTTGGTTCGTCTCTTTGGATTGGACTGAATAGTCTGGATTTTGAAAGTGGCTGGCAATGGAGCAATGGAAACCCATTTAGATATCTGAACTGGGCTCCAGGTGAGTGCACACACATACACACATACTTTAAGACTATTTCCAATCATGCTGTTACCCACACCTCTTCCTTTAGGCCACCCGTTACTGGAGCCTGGCATGAACTGTGCAGCACTTAATGCTGGGAAAGCATCTAAATGGGAGAGTATAGCCTGTAGTAGTAAACTGGGATACATCTGCCGCAAGGGAAACTCCACTACCATTACACCTTCAGTGGGTAAGACCTAGAGGCACATATACTATTGCAAGTATACACATTTGCATATTCCACCTTTCAACTTTCTTTCCCTCTCTTACATGTGTGATATGTGTGTGTGTTTGATAGATAAAGACCAGCCCAGTTTTTGCCCAGTCACCTGGGTGCCGTATGCTGGTCACTGCTACTCTCTCTCACGTACTAAGATGATGTGGAAAGATGCTCTGACAGCCTGTCGTAAAGAAGGAGCCGAACTAATCAGTATTCACAATATAGAGGAACACAGCTTTATTATATCACAGAGTGGATACTGTAAGAGCACCTGCTTACATAATTTTTTTGGATTAGCCTAGAAGCCAAAGCAACATGATGCATATAACCGTAATAAGATCTCTAGAATGTCTAAGAACATACATAATTATGGTCTCTACACAGAAAAAAGGTAAAATACAATTAATGTCTATAATGGAACAGACAATTTACAGCTTCAGCTTAAACAGTAAGTCATTCATCAGATCAAGTCAGATGAATATAATTTTAAAAATAAACTCACCCACCCTCATACACACATATGGACACACCTTAAACAGACATTATACATGGACATTAATCATGGACATATTCTGGCTATTAAAAATTACATTTCTGAATTCACCAAGTGAACTATAGAAATAGTGATTTTTGCGTTTTTAGTTAGGAAGGAAAATCTACAATTTTGGACCCTGAGACTTGCATATAGTCCTTAACCTATGGGCCTGTTTCCCCACTGAATTGGATACTGATTTGGATGCATGTGTGTTTGTTTGGCAGTGCCCACTGATGAATTATGGATAGGTCTCAATGATCAGAAGACTCAGAACCTGTTTGAATGGTCAGACAGAACCCATGTCACCTTTGCCAAGTGGCTTGTGGGAGAACCTTCACACACAGCTATCCTCAGAGAAGACTGCGTGCTCATGAAAGGAAAGGTACAGTCACCACCAACATATTTTGTTCTGGTATAATGCATGAAGATGACACACTGAGGGCGTTTCTATATTAAACATCTCAGTCTGAGAAGTGATTACGAGTACTTTCATATCATGCTTTAGGAGGGGAAGTGGGCAGACCACATGTGTGAAAAGGAGTATGGCTACATGTGTAAGAAGAAAGCCTCCACCAAACCTGCAGGGTCACCTGAGGTGATCAGTCCTGGATGCCCTGCTGTGAGTCATACCCTCTCCTTCTCTGCACACACACCTTTAAAAGTGATTTAGTCCTTATGTTGGCATTAAAAACTGCTAGCTCAAATATCCGTGCCAATGATCTGCTGTGGCGACCCCTAATGGGAGCAGATGAAAGAAGAAGATGAACAGCAACACAAAATGCCCAGTACTTGCACTGTTCTTTTGTATCTAGCTGGAACCACTAAACCATGTACACTGCAGAACTATGTACTGAACCATGTACATATTCAGAATCATTGATACCCTTCATGAAAATGAACACAAATAAGTATACAAATACATGTTATTTGTAATATCTTAATGTAAACATATGGGTATGCGCTATGGTTTTATTACACACAGCATTAATTAAGCAGAGCATTTCCCCCCTGCAAAACACTAGTTTCAAAATGATCAGCATGTCCACAATTAATATTTGGTAAAGCCTCTGCTGGAGAGGATAACAGCACAGAGCCTCTTTCTGTAATGCCTTCTCTGCTTTGTGACAATTAGAGAGATTTTGAACCGTTCTTGCATGCCAAAAATTTTAAGATCTCATTTTTACAGTGATGCATATGTACTGTGTTCTTGAAATCAGACCACAGATTTTCAGTAGGGGTCAAATACAGGCGGCTAAGATGGCTGTTAATGTTTGATTGAAAGCTTTACCTTGTTGAAGGCTCTCAGGTTTTAGGCTAAAATGGTAAAATTCAAGATGACATTGATTTTCCTAGTGCCCCTGGTCCACTAACCCCAAAACAGCCTCAAAGCATCAATGATCCACCACCATATTTATGCTGAGTAATAGGTCTTTTTTCATTACACAGTTAGTTTTGTATCCTTTACCTGACTTTAGGGTTATCCCATGGTGGTGGATAACAACAAAGACATTTTACATGCCTGCAACCGCTTTCCACCCCAAGAAATCAGGAAGTGATCAACAACTAAAGGAAACAACAGCTTGTTGCTTTTAAATATTCCCTAGGGGGTTCAATAATTTTGTCCAATATGTTTTTTTTTTTTAAAAAATCTTTAAAAAAAGTTTGAGAGTAAGAAGGAACAGAGTTTCTCCAGTTGTAAGAATTAATTTTTTTTTTGTGAATAAGTGTGTGCAGTTTTTTTATTGAATTCTTTTTTACTCAGTTTGTGGTCAAGTAATCACGAGATAGGGGGTCATGGAGACTTTACTTATACATAGAGAACTTTTTCGCCTTCACTGCTACCATTTGGTCTGTGTATTGGTTTCTCCCTGGATGAACTGCCAGTCCCAGAGGTGTGTAATCATCACCCTGCAGCCAAGTTGCCTGCATTTGTTTTTTCATCCGAGGTGTCGCTGACCATGGTGCTGCGCTTGGTTTGTCAGTCTTCAGAGGTTGGCCATACCCATTTTAGAGGCTCTGCCTCATAGTCCCCCACACCATCCAGTGGAGGTGGGCATAGTCTGTGACTATGGTGAAGGGCCTCCTGGTGAGGTAGTAGTGCATGTCTTATGGGTACACCTTGCCCCCTAACTATTGAGAGAGGACTGGTCCCAGTCCCACTGTCAGTGCATCGGTTTGCCGGAAGTACTGTCTTGGCTATTGCTGCTGTACTTCAGACTCTTAGACATTCCCTTCCTTGAGGAGGGAAGTTATGCCGAAGAGTCTATTTATAAAGCACCTATAGTTCCCCCACCAACGTAAGAAAAGAACTCACCTGGGTCTTGATAGGCTGTGGGAAGTTCTTCATTGTATACAACCAATCATGTATATTTTAAATAAATGACTCACCGATTAATGAGATGGGTGTGCTTGATATGACTTGCATAACTCTGCAATGTTTGGTTGTATTGGAGAGAGCTCGAGTCTTAAATCAGTCTCTATGCATACTCTGTGTTTATATATTCGTTCTTTACATTTACATTTACATTTACGGCATTTGGCAAACGCCCTTATCCAGAACGACTTACAATAGGGCTTCGAAGTCTATCAAAAATACGTTCTTTCTGCTAGTAAGTGCTTAGAACCCACTTTCACAAAGGTACATTGTCGAGAAGGGCTGTAATGGCTTTACAGTGCGATTTGCCAAAGCACGCAAGGCTATCCAGAAATCTGAGTTCATTTCAAGACAAAAAAAAAAATCATGTGATGGCAATGCAGTTAGACCAGAGAGTCAACTTCCTAATCATGGCCTCAATTTTGTCCTGCACATTGAATACGGTTGTGGAAATTCCTTGTAATCTGAGGTTCAGTTCATTCAGATAGGAAAAAACATCACCCAGATGCAAGCGGTGACATAATTCAAAAGGATGGTCAATAAAAAAAAAGCTGTAAGTTCGTCCCTCAATTCAAACAGGACCTTTCCCCGGACAACCATCGCACATCAGTATGGAGTAACAGCGTGACATGGTCCCTGCTCATTTCACTGCACAATGTAGAAAACGAAAGAGAATTCAAGGGCCTTGCTTTAACAAAGTTTACAATTCTCACAGCATTGTCCAAAACCTCCTTCAGATGGTCAGGCATTCCCTTGGTGGCCAGCGCCTCTCTGTGGATGCTGCAATGTACCCAAGCTGCACAGGGCACAACTGCTTGCACGCATGTCACCATTCCACTATGCTTCCCTGTCTTAGGTCATCTTGGGTCAGGGAAACCTGAGAGTAGCCTTAAGTTAGATCTGAACTAACTTCCCCAATCTGTTGGTGAGCTTGTCTACTCAGAGTATTGGATTGGTGTCAGCATATTACATCCTGCTTGCTATTGTGAAATACTCACCCAGTTAAGGTTCATTCCAGTACTGTGCTGACACTTGCTCAAACAATGACTTTCTTTCCTTTAGTGACAGAATGATGAAAAGGGTGTGGACAAAAGATGTGCTTTTCTTCTTGAAAAGGCATGAACAATTGCTGACTCCTTGTTTCTAAAACAATCGAGCATAAAAAAATCTTGCTGCAATCAAAAGTTTAGACTCAGTGCCATAGGAAAATGCTGATGTGACTGTGACAGGGGGTTCCTTGTGACTCTGTGTTTCCCATAGTGAACTAACACTACATGCAATAAAGCCATTCTTGGCATATGATTTCTCTGAGTTGTGGTAAGACAACCATTGAAAAACACTGACGGTAATGAACCCTAGTTAATTTTTTTATTAAACAATGTCCACATCCTACACATTGGGTTTTTGATGTATAATCTCTCTAAGTGTCTTTAATCTCTTTGTACATAGAAGTAACACTTTCATTCATTCATCTTTAGTAATCACTTTGTCATGGTCAGGGTGATGGTGAATCCATAGCCTATCCCAGGAACACTGGGTGTGAGACTAAATACACCCTGGATGGGCCTTGAATCCATCCCAGGGCACCATGCACACATATATTCACATCTATGGGATATTTAATGGAGACAGTCCACATACCAACACAGTTTTAGGAAGTGGGAGGAAAGCAGAAGAAACCCATTCACACATGGGAAAGCTCTAGTAAACTGACCTCATGATCTATATAGCTTACTTTAGCTTACCATAGAGCTTAGTTTAAAGCCAAAGCTGGGGGACAGAATACTGACAGAACTAAAACTAAAAACAGGGCCTAATTAAAAAAAAATATATATATTTGTTATATTTTTATTTGTTATATTTTATTTGATGACTTCTTTGTTATTGAGTCAGTAAATTATTTTAGATTTCCAAACATTACTTTTTGAACAAAAATATTACATAATTAAATGTTACCGAAAATGTTTGTATGGTAGTAAAGGAAGTAACATATTATGTAATACACAACTTTTCAGACAAAAAACATAATGCTGGTTCTCAGGATTTACCTATAAAAACAGAAACATGTGTGACAGTCAAAGTCTCCAGAAGAACTATGGCAGATTCTTCAAGATGCTCAGAAAAACTAACCGGGCAATTTCCTTACAAAACTGCACAGATTGTACCTGAGACTACTGATGTTTTTCTTCTTTTTTTTTTCCAAAGCAAAGAGTTGTCACTCCAAATATTGCCTTTGTTTCCTTCATTACTGTTTACTGCTCTTTATAGTAGATAAAGAGTAAATGTTTATAGAAAATGCTAAATTTCTTTTTCTGAAGGCATCTTTGCTTTACTGTATTTCTTTACACTTGCCTAAGACTTGTGCACAGTACTGTGTATATATACGCATGTACTGACCTGTTTCTGGTTTCTGTGGTTCTTTTAGGGCTGGATCAGGTTCAACTCCTACTGCTACAGCATTGCTGTAGAAGCCAAATCCTTCAATGAGGCCAAAACAGCATGTGGCCAGAGTGCAGCTAACCTAGTACAAGTTGCAGACAGGTAATGCACATATTAGTCAAATACTGTTTTTATATGCCAATAAATTAAATTAATTACCTGCATGGACCTGCATGCTTGTGGTGATGTGGTGATGTGGGCTTTATTTTAGGTATGAGAATGCTTTTCTCATCAGCCAGATTGGCTTACGGCCTGAAAAATATTTCTGGATTGGTCTATCCAATACAGAGCGTGCAGAACGCTTTGAGTGGACAAATAAGCAAACAGTCAAATTTACACATTTTAATGTAGGAATGCCAGGTATGGACATTATAAATAATTCCTATGGTTTACATTAAATATTTTCTTGGAAAAAACCTGAATGTTGTAATGAATTTTATGAATTATTAAAGTCACAATGTTGACTTTATTGTCTACCTGACATTCAGATAGGCGCCAGGGCTGTGTTGCCATGCGAACTGGGACCTCAGCAGGATTATGGGATGTAATCACCTGTGACAGTAAAGAGAAGTACATCTGTAAGAAAATAGCAGAGGGTGTTACTACAACCAGAGAGCCTCCTCTGACACAACCTCTCAGTTGTCCCTCCAAATGGATTAAAAAAGACCCTGCCAATTGCATCCAGGTACAGTCACTGCACACACAAAACGACACAGTCATCAGTATGACCACATCAAAGTACGCTTTGCCTTGTGGACATAATGCTCCATGCGATGGAGTGATGCACATTCTCATGCAGCATACGTCTTGTGCTTTTTCCTAACTTCTTAGATATTTAGAAATGCCAAAGAGAAAAAGAAAACATGGTTTGAGGCACGTGATTTTTGCAAAGCCATTGGTGGTGATCTTGCTAGCTTTCACACTGAAGCTGAAACCAAAACTTTACCGTAAGTATGTTTTCTACATTGTTTGCAGTTGGATCATTTTTGTAACTTAACAAGAATGCCAATGATTTCTAACTTTTTTGTAAGAAAATGATGCAGTGTAGAATATTAATTAGTATATTAATTAGTTCATTATTTAGTATATATATTATTTACTGTCCTCTAAAAGGTATGGTGGGGGAAATGATCCAGCATGGATTGGCTTTAATATTCTGGATGATAATGCTGGATTTGTATGGTCGGATGGAACTTCAGTGAGTTAATTTAATTTTTGCTGTCCATTTTTGTATGATCCTATTCATAGCTTAAGTTGTTTTTTTAAACTAGATGCCATGTTGAAAATACTGTAAACTGTAAATGATATATATATTTTATTTTTTAATGAATAGTAGTTACCCATTTTATTGGGATGGCACTTTTATATGATTGTAGTTTAGACCAACATAGTCTGCATATTGCAGAATTTGCATTTGTAGTATAGGGATATCAAAGAACCAGTGATAAACTTGGTTTCTATTTAAAGCTTTATTAATGTTGGGGAATTGATGACGGAGTTTGGAGACATAGATATATTTTAGTTATTTAATCATTTTTATGTTTGTGTAAATCAGCGGCAAAATTTGTGGTGTGCAGGCTTTTACATGTGTATATTGAGCCCATGAAATGTGTGATAATTTTCCTCCATTGTGTGTGTGTGTTCCTGTATGTTAGTCAAACTATGAGAACTGGGCCTATGGGGAGCCCAATAATTACAATTCTAATGAGCTTTGTGCAGAATCCAGCTTCTACTACGGTCATAGGTGGAATGATAGGGATTGTGAAGCCTACAATGATTGGATCTGTCAGATACGACTGGGTAGGTAGTAAAGCCAAAACAAAACACACACACACACACACACACACACACACACACACACCACAACCATTGCAGTGTATATGGTCCACCACATTTTTTGCGTTTTGCACAACCCTTAAAGTATTTCAGAACTAACAACAAACGATTGTTCTACTGTGATCATTCTGTAGTAAGTACAAATGTTTATCTCTGACCCTTACAACAGGTACAACTCCAAAACCTATACCTACAGGCACCCCCCAAGGTATCATTTTACTTAATTTATTAATAATGACCACCTTTAAATTAGATTGCTAAAATATTGATTAGTCATCAAGGTTTAATCTAAAATAGATTAAACCTTGAAGCAAATTATTATTTCTACAAACTGGTGTTCTTTTGGTGTTTTTTTTTATGCTCCACAGCAGAGGTTAACATTACGGATGATGGCTGGATCCAGTTCAATGGTAGTCAGTACTACATTAATAACGAGCGTCTGGATATGGAAGATGCTCGGGCATATTGTAAGAAGAACCATTCTGACCTTATTGTCATTACCGGTCAAAGTGAGAGGAAGTTTATATATAAACAGGTAAAGGACCCAACCCAGTACCTCTGTTCTGTTCTGATAATGCCAATTTGGAAGCTATTCATGTTTTATGAATTCGCTCTTACAGATTTCAAGAGGCACAGAGGACCAGTACTACATTGGAATGACAGTGGGACTGGATAAATCCTTTAGGTAACATTCACAAAGTGGTTACAGAAGGAAAAGTTCAGAAACTCCTTTGGTAGGTGTATTTTTCCATCAGTTGTATTAACGTTATCTTATTCTTACAGTTGGGTGGATGGTTCCCCAGTTGTCTATACAGCATGGAACCAAAATGAACCAAACTTTGCCAACAATGATGAAAACTGTGTTACCATGTACAAGAGTATGGGTAAGACCACCTCATCTATTTTAATCTGAATAATCTGGTTGTTGTCAATAAGTTTTGGGGATGCATGAAATCATCTCTTCCTCAGGATTTTGGAATGATATCAATTGTGGAGTACAATTACCCTCTATCTGTAAAAGAAGCGTTAACTTTGTCAGCAGCACAGCAGCTCCTACCACTGCACCAAAGGGAGGCTGTAGTTCAGACTGGACAGCTTTTCAGGGAAAAGTGAGTGAATTTACTTTGACCAAAACAATGGTTTTGCAAGGATATAAACTAATGAATATTCTAAACATTCCACCCTCCATAGCTGCCTACATCAGACAGTGGGCCTCGTTTATCAATTTGGATAGGAGTAAATTAATTCATAAAATGGTTCATAGGAGCATTTACACAAGAACTTTGATATTCATGAAAATCCTGTAATTTCGAAAAAAACAAAAAACAAAACAAAACTGCATTCTACCTGTGCTCCTGAGTGTGTGTAAATTTATACATAAGAAGACTAACTAACGTAAACCTTGATTGATTGGCTTCAAACAATATACAGTTACTGCACTATATATGGATTACGCTCTCAAAGTTAAAACGCTTACGTATTTAATCACACACACAAATTTAATAATCGTTTTGTGAAAAATAAAGAAAGCAAAACTAAAGAAAGCAAGGGGAAAAAATGTAAATAAAACATACTTCTTAGTGTGCCATCATTGGCCTTTCTATGACACTTCCTGCTTTTTCAGTACACCATCGGGAGGTTTGACATTTGGCTTTGATTAAAAAAAAGTGGTTCCCCTGCTTCCCTGTGATGTACTTGGTGTCCATGATCACCTGGATTCAGCAGATACATATTTTTCTTTGGTTTTCATGGCAAACCATTTTCTTTTCACCTCACTTAATTCACATCTAATTAATATTTTCTGTAATTTGGCACACCTCTGGTAATTTATGGGTGATTGGCATTTATCAACATATGCACACGAATACGAAGAAAATCAGCATTTCCAAAACTTTTGTAACATACTGCGGAACGTTTTTGTTTGGTTTGGCTTACGCGAAAAACATTTACACACAATTTTACTAAAAGATTGCTTAACGAGTCCCAATGTCTCTGAAATAATGAAACATTGCTCATCTGACTTAATTTAAATTTCTCCCCAGTGTTATAAATTTGTAGGGAAAGATAGTAGCGAAGAGAAAACGTGGCAGGATGCTCGAGTATACTGCATCTCTCAAGGAGGCAACTTAGTGTCCATTCTGAGTCAAGCAGAGCAAGGTACTCTTTAAACTAGAATGCAAATTTTATATCATGAAAGTTTCACCTCTACAATTGTCTTTCATAACCTTTGTAATAGTAAAATAAAACTGTGCTCAAAAATTGAACCCTAAGCCTGGTTTAACTTCTCTCTTTCTTCTCAGCATTTCTCACCACTATGATGCTCAATGCACGTGATGACATGTGGATTGGCTTGAATGATGTCAACTGGGAAATGCGCTTCCTTTGGACAGATGGGAAAGGTGTCAAATTCACCAACTGGGCCAAAGGTTATCCAGTGGCAGTTCCAGATGGACGCAGAGCATATGGAGTAGATGCAAGTGCCCTTTCTCTGTTTTATACACATAATTATTTCTCTAATATATACACATAATCACTTTGTCTAATCACACACTTGTAAATTATGAATTATTGCTACTTAGTGAAAGCAATGCTCTTCCTTACGTAACTTCACATGCTAAGCTAAGGCTCAAGGCCTTAAAGTTGTTTCAGTCTAGCAACTTTGTCTTCTGGGTGATAAGATTCAAGCACAACATTTCAGGATGTGTGGCATTGGGGGGGTCATGCAGATCTTCAGTTACACAGATTCCTTAAGTGTGATTGCAATGTAGTTCAATAGAAACTGTCCATATGTAAACAAAACATTTTGCCTACTTCTTCTGTCCATGTTGTATGATCCTACCTCGCAGTTCAAGGTTGCTGACTTCCATTGCTTGCAACAGATATTCCTTGTTCAGTGCTGGAAGTCTCTTTGTCATTTCTGCCAGTGAGCATTTGAAAGAAGTTGGGTTTCTGGAACCACAATAGAAAGTACCATCAGATCCGTTAGATTTCACTTTTGCTCTTGGTTCTGCCTGTTTTCTTCAAATTTCCTGAGAAGAGGAAAGCTCATGTAAAATGGTGAGACTGGTCTAGAGGGCAATGGCGCTTAACAGAGTGAGCTTGTAAACTTACTGCTGGAATTTCAGGTTTGGTACATTTGTGATGTCCAGTCTTTGTCATATTTTGTAGTGTATGTTTCTAAATCAGAGACAACACAACAAGTGCAAGATGAACATGTTTTTGGCCCTTGGAAGACTTGCCGATGAACATTATATCACATGTTTATGAATTTATATCATATGGTCTTTTGATCAGTGTTCTGGGTATGGCCATTTTGGGATTTAAGATCAAATAAAATGAAATTAGCTGCCCAATATTTTCTTTCTGTAGAAAACCTTTCAGCTATTTCTTTCTGTATGTGGTCTACTTGTACAATACACTTGGAAACCACTTGCACCTTTGGGTCTTCATCTAGATTCCTAACTTTGTCATTTAAAGCCAGAGTGTTAGAACACTCAGTGAAACATTCTCACTAATGCTGCAAGATACCTGGCAGGTTGGACCTGGCATCTTGTCCTGGCATGTTGGACTTGAGTCCTGGAACTAGGCCTTTCCATTTGCTAATTTAAAAAAAAAGGAATTTCCTTGTCTTGTGTTTGACAAAAGCACACTTTTGACTTTATGTGTGGTCACGTTCTTACTGTTGAATGTCTTCTCTTGTGTCATACGTATAGTCATCTATTATATACTACTGGATTCTTAAAAATATAAATCTGTTATAAAATCTTACTCTTTTAAATACAGGACCTCTTCTCAAGGTGGGACTATGACTTTCCAGGAGAAACCAGGGTAGGTCTGCCATAATTGTGCTTGACTTTCAGTCTTTGACTGCAGTTGGCATTGATGTCGACCACTTTTTATTCCACTGGGGAATTATTCTGGTTATCAAATTCAATTTCCTTTTTTAATCAAGTTTCAATGAAGTGAACATTTTTCTAATGTTTTTGCTAAGCTTTTTTCCCCTCATGCAGCACAAAAATCTAGATCAAGGTATAATTATTCATATGAAAAATTCTCCCTTTTCTTTCCTGATTCCTGGAATGTTACCTTATGATGCTACCACAGGAGACTGTTTTCAAACCATCCTTTTCAACCTTTCTAGGATCAAGTCATTACAGTGACATAAAGCTTGAAAATGGAGACACTTATCTTGAACAGAATTAACCTTATGATGGTTACCCACTTTTGTCTATGTTTTATTTTCTTGTTCTATATAACACGTTTCCATAGCGGTGTCAGTGGTGGCTGAATGGTTAAGGCTCTGGGTTACTGGTTAGAAAGTCAAGGGTCCAAGCCCCAGCCCTGTCAAGGTGCTGCTTTTGGGCACTTGAGCAAGGTCCTTAACCACATCTGCTCCAGGGGTGCCGTATTATGGCTGACCCCAGCTTCCTAGCAAGCTGAGATATGCAAAAACTGCATTTCAGTGGCTCTGTGCTTGTACTCTGCACAATGACAATAAAGTTGAATCTTAATCTTAACAAATCCTATGTATGCACGTATGTACATTTTTGCCAGATTTTTTTTTTTGAGTAGCTCCTTTGAGTCAGGACTTTCTTAGTTTACATTAACCACAGCTTTAATAACAGTGTGTAAAATCCTGCATGAGGTCTGTAACAAAAATCACGAAAATTCTATCCAAATGCTTGCTAAACCTAAAACCACTAAATTCGAAGAAGAAGAAGAAGCAGAAGAAGAAGAAGCAAAGAAGCAGAAGTAAAAGTCATTATCATTTAGGCAATCCAAACATTTCTCAGTTGCTGAAAGGGAAGTGCACTGCAGCATTTTGTCAACGCACTATCACATCTCAGAAAGCACAGCGTCCTCTTTCCTGAAGACTCTCGCATGGTGGAAAACATACTGACTGTTACAAAGCACTGATATTTCCAGAAATGTTAAATAAATGTCTACTTAATGAAAGCTTCACCATATCAATGACTGTATGGTATTATATGTTAATATATTATACATTTTACAAAAGTTTGTGGACACCTGTCACATCTGTATATGGTTCTTCCCCAAACTGTTGCCACAAAATTGGCAGCACACAATTGTCTAAAATGTCTTTGCATGCTGTAGCATTACAACTTCACTTCACCTGAAACAATGGCCACAGCCATGTTCCAGCATGACAACACCCCTGTGCACAAAGCATGGAGACATGGTTCGCCGAGGTTGGAGTGGAAGAACATGAGCAACCTACACAGAACCCTGACCTCAACCCCACTGAACCATTTGGATGTACTTTAATGCCGACTGTGCACCAGGCCTCCTTGCCCAACATCACTGCCCAACCTCTCTAATGCTCTTGTGGTTGAATGAGCACAAATCCCCACAAGCACGTTCCAAAATCTAGTGGAAGGCCTTCCCAGAAGAGTGGAGGTTAATATAACAGCAAAGGGGGACTACATCTGAAATGGGAAGCTCAAAAAGCACATAGGGGTGTGACGTCTTGATTTGTGCCACATAGAGTACATGTACTTTGTTAACTAAGAGTGAAGAAGTTTTAATCTATTTATTAGTCTATTATACTTAGATTATATAAAGCGTCTGCTGTACAATTCCCAGCAAATGAGTTCTTACTATATAAAGATAATTTATTAGAATGAGCACATTAATAAAAACCTGTGATGTACCTGTTATTTAAGAGTCTCTTGACTCTGCTAAGTCCTCTGGACTACCTCTAAGTTTTTGCACCTTTAAACTTCTTTGTAAATATGGCCCTGATTTCTAAGGCATTTTTTCACACTTGATCCCGAGAGGCTTAACACATACAGGCCATGGTCTGTTGGAGATCCTTTGTCACTTTTTGATATTTTTTGCCACTGTTTAACTACCTTTTTTAATCTGATTGTAGCATATGTGTTATTTGGCAATGTATTGTTATATGCTGACTTAATTCCTTTTCTGTGGATATTATATAATTACATAATCATCATCTCTGCAGTTTGACTGTGTCATTATGGTGAAGGCACCAGACAGGATTACTGGCATGTGGAAGGTTGAGGACTGTGAAGAGAAACGAGGTTTTGTCTGCAAGAGGAGTATTGGTGAGTGGCACTATTACAGTAACAGTGAACTTTCGGAAATCAGTGTGTGTAAATTCAACATTATCGTCAATTTCATTAGACCTTTTTTAGGAATGTGTGTTTAATCTGCCCCAGATTCTCAGATCCAAGTTCCAGCGACAACAGTGTCAACAGCGTCATATTTTAAACTGGGAAATAATTCATTTAAGATACAAACTGAGAAGATGAGCTGGGATGAGGCAAGGAGGCAGTGCAAAGCAGACGATGCTGACTTAGCTAGTGTGTTAGACTCTGTCACCCAGGCATTCATCACCCTCAGGACTGGCAGACTGAAAGAGCCTGTGTGGATTGGCCTAAACAGCAATGTGGTAAGCACATGAAATCAGTTTGTAAAGACACACCGAAAAGAGAAGCAGTTGCAGGAGATATAGACAGATGTTCCTGAGCTTCAGTGTTACTGCAAATCCATACCATGCTGTCATGAATACACTAAAGTGAATCCATGGCTAATGTTCCCCATATCCATAAGACAACAACTAAAATGTAATTGAATAAAAATTCGAAGTTTACAGTGATCCAGGATTTTCCAAAAATAGAATGAAAAATGAAATGAAATGAAATGAAACTCAAATGAAACTCTGACTTTATTACATACTTTTTTCTTCTATCGGCTGTAAAAAGAGTAAGCCAGAGTAGGTGTTCTCAAACATTTTGAAACCAGGGACCCTTTTAACTGCAAAACAATTATCCATGGACCCCCTCAGTACAGATTTACTTTATAAACATAATCCAAATATTCAAATATTAGGCTTATTATTTAAATATGAGCAACAATGTTTGTGCTATTTTTGGAGCCACAGAGGTTTTCTTTCCTGAACTTTGTTTTTGAGATGTTTGACATGGATTAAACCATAATAAATTGATAATGGTGGTTTGTGATTTCCACCACTGTACCATGTACCTGGCTATGCTTCATGGATGCCTGGTGGCAAGCCATGGGTCTAGAGAACTATGGGAAAATGAGCTAGTAAGTGGGTCTTAGAGATACCATCCTGTCTCCCCATGTGAGTATCTTCTTTACTGTTGCTTGTAGACCAGTGGACGATACCGCTGGATGGATAACTGGTTACTGCGCTACACTAAATGGGCTACAGGTGAGCCACTGAGAAACCAGGCCTGTGTGTACATTGACACAGATGGAACATGGAAAACATCAGAATGCAGCAAAAGCTACTACTCTCTCTGCAAACGCTCACCAGGTAGGTCCTAGTGCTCATTATACCTGCAGAGATTTCCCCTGTGATTAAGACTTCTGATTATCACTGCAGTACTAAGCTCTTTGAGTGAAATCAGCGGAAGAAGGTCGTTGGCCGTAGAAAAACACCACATGTTTATGTGTGTATGAAGACAGGTGTGTATTTTTTGTAATTTCCACAGGTTGGATACTACTAAATGCTATTGTGTTTGTACCTTCGGGAAAACGTAGCAACAACAAGTCATTGGCTGTAATCTGTGAAACAGCCTCTGCTGTCTGTCTTGCACCTTTATTTAAGATATGTTCCAGATCCAGCATTGCATTCCGAACAGGATAAAGTGGTTAATGAAGATTAAGTTTAAGACTAAGATTAAGTTATAAGCATATCAGCACACAGAGATGTTCTGAAAACACTGCGTGTGGCACTCACGCTTGGATTGAATTCTAACTTTATGAACTACACTAACTCAACTAACCTGAGTTATAACTTTTGGAGTCCTTCACATTATTGACTTATTACTTGTTGTTTAAAATGAACTTTTTCCTCATTTTTGAAAGTTCAAAAATAAATGTATATGGTAACAGCTTATTTCTTTTTTCTACTGTGCAGATATCGCGCCCACTGATCCCCCTCAGCTCCCAGGACGCTGCCCAGAACCAAAGAAATCCAAGGTTTGGATTCCTTTCCGAGGACACTGTTATGCTTTTATAGCATCAAGGAATGAGAACTGGGCCCATGCTTCAGTGGAATGTATGAGAATGGGTAGGCACATATATATATTTCATATATTTCAGTTTTGTACATATAGCGCCTATTTTTAGAGGATTATGCTATCTATATACTGGGGAAAAAAAACAATATGTCCCAGGAACACCTCCTTCCTCTTGCTCAAATCATATTTTTTTCAGTGCTTCTGTATTTTTTGAATTCCAGGCTTTGTGTAATTAGCTTTAGTGTACAGTTTGGAACCATATTGTTATCGTATTATATTGGAGTGAGACCATGCGTTTCAGTATGGAACTTTAACTAATACACCTAAAATTTCTGGTTAATTTTGGCTCCCATCATACTAAGCATACGGCCCGTAGCCCTATATTGTCTGTTACCATTTCGTTGTTGTACATGTGACAATTAATACCATGATTTCATTCCTGTTAATTTCATCCCTGTTACAAACATCTGCTTACCGGTAAAGCATTAGCTATCCATGTCTGTGCACAGGTGCATCATTGGTGAGTGTGGACAATGCACTGGAGTCCAACTTCATCCGCCAGAATATTGAGATTCTTCACGATGAAGCTAAATCTTTCTGGATTGGCATCCACCGCAGCTACACAGGTTTAAAACCAACTTATATTAAAACCGTCCCATTCAGAGTAGCTTCAATATCAAATTAGATACAGCCAAAGGGGCCTCTATGTAACTAGCAACTGTGTGTGTGTGTGTGTGTGTGTTTATCTATCAGGTGAGTGGATGTGGATTGATAACACTGTGGTGGACTACACTAATTGGGCACCACGGTCACCCGGTACTCACGGCGACTGTGTGGAGGCTAAATCAGAAAGTGGCTTGTGGATAAACTCTCACTGCAGTGCGTACAGAGCCTATATCTGCAAAACCCCCAAAAGTAAGCCATACACATACACGCTCACACACACATGCACATGCACATGTACAGTATTGATCAATCATCAGTCTAAAACTGGTGCCCTATAGAAAATTCTTTTTTTTTTAGAAAAGAAAATCTTTTTTAACATTTTTACAGCATATTGTATCTTAAACTGGTTGTGAAATTTAACCTCATATACACATCCTCTTTTAGTTATACCACCAACTGAGAAACAGCCGGCAATTCGTGAGTACAAAAGTTCTTTTACTCTAAATCAGCCGCTTCATTTCTAACATTAACATTGATCTGAAAAAGCCTTTTCAGGGCTAAATAAACTTGCAAGTGAAACAGGGAACTCTGATTCTATGAAATCATTTTGTGTTATGAGTTTTGTTTAGAACAGTTTTTCAATGCTCCTAATTATTCATTTTGCCTTGCAGAACCACATGTCGAAGAAGCCTCTCATGGCTACACTGGTATCGCTGTAGCAGTTGTGTTGGTGATAATTGCTGTAGCAGGACTGGCTGCCTTCCTTTTCTATAAAAGACCAACTATCCCAGTAGTCGGAGAGTGTACATTTGATAACACACTCTACTTTAACAACCCTGCACGATCTGTCACTACTGTAGACACCAAGGGACTGGTTACCAACATGGAACAAAATGAACATGCATAACGTACACACACACATACACACACACACACACACACAGTGTGACAATAAATTTCTATGTTAATTACACAAAAGAAAAAAATGTGTTTTTTAAATAATCAAGATGTATAGACGAATTTTGTACATCACCAATCTGCTTGGTTGTAGGAAGATGTCTGCTCAATATTTAGTAGAGTACTCTGCTAAACATGAGGTGATGAAATCACATGTTGCTTATCTACATCTTATAGTGCTTTCTTTAATCCTAAAAATGTTCAAGTTAATATAGGACAATGTAAATGTTCATAGACTGTATACCACCATATTTCTATTCTCAGAGCTGTGCTTTATTGACATTGTTGTTTATTATTTTACATTCTCTATTGTAAATAAATGTTTAAAGAACTAAAAAGGAATGAAGCATGAATCTATGTTTGTTGTTAAAAATATTATAGATATTTTTGTTCAGCTTTATGAAATGTAAAGTACTTGCCTGATATAACATTAACATAATGAACTGAATGAGTTTGAGTCAGTGTTCAGCTATAGATTATATAATGAAGTGCTGCTCTCTCTCTCTCTCTCTCTCTCTCTCTCTCTGGGTTTCTCTATTTGTTTCCCTATATCTCTCACTCTGTCGCTCTCTCTCTCTCTCTCTGACTCCCATACAACCTACATGATCCCCACAATCATTTCTAAAATGAGGCTCATACTGCCATAGTAACCACTGACCTAAGAGCCTGAACCAGAGGCTACTAATCCCCTAGCATATTTGCTCATTAAAGCATTTACCCGTGCTCTGGAATTCATGCCATAGATTTCTTCCAGCGTTCTGAACCTTGGAGAAGGAATATATTCTTTTCTTCAGCTACACAGTGGACTGGAAAGAAAAGCAAGGCCAGTAATTTCATAATTAAAGTTGAGATTTTAAAGAGAGGGACTAAAAATAAATTGTTTAGACTTTATAGTCTTGGAGTGAGTTGTTGTTTTTGGTGTTGCTGGTATTGGTGTAGCATAATAGTCAGTATAGTGTGTAGTCAATATTGTGAGTTATAAGAACTTGCTAGTCATGGAGAGCATTTTGATTCTGTGTATAGCTGATGCATGGGTAGAGTTTGTGTGTGCATGTTTCAGGATTTGTGTAGTTAGTTTTTAGGCACTGGCTTAGATACTGTGTGTGGGAAGTGTGACGTTAACGTACATGTAAACAAATCTTGCCCTGTTCTATAGTATTAGCAAAGAACTTACTATTTTCTGTCTACGTTCTTAATTTAACACAAAACCCAAGCTCTTTCACCTTTTCCAAGTTTCTGTTTTTCTCCAGTTTGTTCAGAGATGCTTTTTGGGCAGAATAGGAGTCAGTGTAAATGCTTGAGGAAGCTCATTAATGGGGCCTTTTTCTGGCCTCCTGCTACAAAGATTCTTTGAAAAGCCCCTTAATTATGATTCATTAAAAAAAATAATAAAAAAAAAAGTGCCCTCTCAGCCTACTCCCCCCAACCCCTGTGCTATTCACATGCTACAGCTTCTCTCAGTTTCATCTCAATGCCTTGCACTTCATCACGGTTTTTGGTCTATAACGGAAACTCTTACAGTTTGTGCTTCTTTTCTCTTTCTGATTTTCCTGTGTCCTGTGCAGGTCTCAGTTACTGTGATCGTGTGTACATGCAGGTGTGTGTTAGTTGCAATGTGCAGTTTGTACAGATTATGGCCTGTGCTGGGCCTGCTCAATGGCCTGAGTAACTGGACACCAGTGGCAAAAAGTCAGGAAGCCTTGCGAAGGGAAGATGTGGGTTCTTTGGTCAGTGAGCTCTTCAGGATTGTCGAGTGTCCAGAAAACCAGCAGCTCTGTGAGAAGGTATGAAGAAGAGGTCTAACCAATCCACCTCAAATTCCAAAAATGAATCTAAGACCACTTCCAGCTCAACTCAAGGTCAATAAATCTAGTGCTTAGATTGAACAAGGGTGTGCATGGCTAAAACACAACACATTACACACAACACTGCACATTAATTCAAACCTGTTGAGAGAGGAAATGCATTCTGTGTTTTTAAACATTGTTTAAAGTAAAAAAAGGTGAACATTTATTTTCATGATGTGATAAAATAAAATTGCCCACCATGAGCAAACCAATCAAAATCTACCAATACTTTGACATAAGAATTATTGAGGATACCCTTCTAATAATAGAACTCTCATAAGCACCAAACAACAGCAAACAGGCCAGGTTCTAAATGATTTTTAAAAAAATTCTTTTTACTTATGTTGTTATTTTTCCCCCTATTCTTTTCCACATACTTTGAATTATGCCCCATTATTGTTTATTTCTTTAATTTCTTAATTGGTTACAGCCATCTCCTTAGACTCTCACTAGATCTGCTAAGCCAAAGCAAGAGATTGTTAAGTGTGATGTGAACAGAGCTTTCCTCATTGCAGCTCTAAACTTAATGTCAACAGGAACCTTTTCGTTTCCAAGAATCCGTCCATGCATGTCACTTTTGGAATTTGGACTTTGCTGTTTCTCTAATAACAAAAGGAATTCATGGGAATGTACAGAGTATGACGACTGAAGTGGTTTGTTCTGTGTTAGTGTGTTTGTATGTGAGTGATTAGGAAATACAAAGCCTGTCCCCTAAATACAAAGAGCTGCTTAATGACATGTTTTCAGACAGACTCAAAGAGGTCTTTGAGTGCTTGTGTGTGTATGTGTGTGTGTGTGTGTGTCTGAGAGAGAGAGAGAGAGAGAGGGAGAGAGAGAGGGAAAAGAAAGTAAAAGTGGCCTCTCTTGTTTTTCTAAAAAGTTCCCTTTAAGAGAGAACCTCTTGCTTATCTTAAACAAACTTGGGCATACAATACACACAGCATATAACATTGTCGGGAAAATCCATCAGGTATCTGTGCTTTTTACACAGGTGAAACAACATTATAGTTAAGATAAATCAGCCTGCCTTATAAGCAAACTAAGCTCTCTATTTGTCAATTAATATGCACAATTGTTGCAGTGATGAAGCCCATTTAACACTTTATGTTTCTTATGCTTCTTATTAGTCTTTTCCTCAAGCCTGGTTAATGTCAGCACTGGAAGATGATGGGAATGACTACATCAGTGAAGACACCTACCTTAAGATATCCACCATGCTCCTCTATTATATCATCAACATGAGACAGATTTGTTCCTCCAATGCCTCATCTTTGTCACCCTCCTCCTTCTTTTCACCCTTATATCATGATTTCTCATACTGTCTTCGCGCTCTGACTTCACTCCACTCATCGGAAGATGGACATTTCCTCTCAATCAATGAAACAGAGAGCATCTTGCAACTTATTAACCAACACTACCAACCAGAAGAAAGACCTGCCTCAAAACACACACAGGTTACTTGTCTTACATTTTAACTGTCTGTGACACCCAATCACAAACGTGTGAATTTCAAGAAAACTGGCTTTTTTTTAAAAAAAATCAGTATAAGAAACAATTTATAATTCTTGTCCACAGTAATCGCACATATACAGTAATACAGATGATAAAATTATGGCACATTCTTTTGACACACATGTGTAGGTCTGAGCACTACAATCTACAAAGATGTTTCAATACTTGCATGTATATTTGTGCTGTCAGTGTATTGATGCTGCACAGCTGATGGAGGAAGTGGGTGTGACTGACAGCAGAGGTGTCGAATCATCCTCTGTACCTCTATTGGCTGCGGCTATTGTCAATCACTTGCGCCAGGGCCATTGTGTAAGGAGACGAAACCTTCCCTCACCTGCTTTCTTCACTGATTACATCTTCCAGTCTCTCAACCGAACCAGTGATATCCATGCCATGGGTAATTACAAACACAAGTTCACACATACAGAAACACTGTGTGTATATGCATATAGGACACATGTTACTTATTGTTTATTCAGATCTGCAACAGCTATTACACCAACTTGGTGTTGGTGGAGCTGCCTCTACCAAATCACAAGGCAGGAGAATGAGGCGCGCAACAGGACCATCCCCCAATACATATAATCAGGAATTACTAAGAGGAACCAGAGACTGGACACAGGTACTGTCATTTGAGATGACAGTAAGATTTTAAGATGTTTAATACAAGTGAATAAGTCAACAAGTTCAACATGGTGAATGCAGGTTTGCTGCAGAGTTGCAAGCTGATTGTGTAGGCACGTAGAGTGTTTTTTTGAATCTCAAATTTTATATCCTCATATAGATGTGCTTTTCAGCTAGCCAGCTGCTGGACATCTTTGTCCTTGATCCTTTCTCACCAATCTCCAGAGATCACTTCAGAAACATCTGTCCTGCAATCATTCAGCAGCTGCTGGGTGATGCCTGTAACCCTACACAATCAATAGCTAGGAAATCAGCACCAAGTGACATTGAGAGTAAGACTCATTACTTATTACTAACTTATTACTTTGAGTCTGTATTTCAGCTTCTGTGTAATGTAATTTAAGTGTTTCTATTCTGAAGGATCTAGGATAATTCTTGTGGGGTACTTGTAGTGCATAACTTCCACGGAAACATTTAATAGTTCAAGTTTGCATCCCATATTGCTACTTGAAAAAAATGAAAACGTAACTCTATTTAACATTTATTTGGGGAAAAAAAAAAAAGAATTCCAAGAAGTTAAAATGAAATGTAGCTGTATTTTGCAACAAGACAGCAAATTAAAACATGTGGAAAAATAAGTAAACAAACAAACAAACAAATAAATAAAAGAAGGCCAAATTTAGACATCTTGATTTCCAAACCTGATTTGAAGTAGACAGTACATATAAGAGGGCAAAGGGCAGGCATATAATAATCTCTCATCTCTAACATAAGTTAATAGAGAATATTTAGAAATGGAAATCACACTGAGAAAAAGAAATCCAAATGTTTGAAAAGATAAACTATTTCTTTCCACTATTTTACTATTTACTGAATATGTTAACCTACATGACTTGATTATTTTCAATATTTTTAATAATGAATCTGTGAAACCTAATATGGTAAATATCTCCTGAATTAACATTAACATACTACATTTCTTCAAGGGCATTCAAACTTCTACACTCAAAATATACACTGTACAAAACAGATTTGATGATTTAACTTGTTTTTACTGTGAACCAGATTTCCTAAAAACATTGCTTCCTTTAAAATTTCAGTTGTAAGACAACGTAAAACAAATTATCATGCTATCTGAACAACACCGAGTATTAACAAGAGAGGATAATTTTAAGAAACCAGTCAGTCAGTATAATACACACTATAGAACATATTTTTCTCTTCATGTGTATGTATATCTCTATATCTCTCTTCAACAGAGTATGGCTACAGTTCAATTGCGGTGTTGCTGATCACGGTGGGTTCAATGTTGGGGATTTGCCTGATCTTCTTTAGCTCCTGTCAGAAGACTTACAATCTCATCCTGCAGCTGTTTGTTGGGCTTGCTGTGGGCACACTGTCAGGAGACGCACTGCTCCATCTGATACCAGAGGTAGCCAACCTAACTCTAGATTGTAAACTTTTATAGATCAGTACATATTTACTTGACTCCCTAAAACTATACTACCTAACCCAAATGTTTTCAGTATATTAGTATTCTCGGTGTGTGTGTGTCAAAATCTCCATGATCTGTATGTAATTCAGGTATCACTGGGGAAAAAAACATGATTTAAAAACATGATTTTTAATAATCTACAGTCAGGTAGTACAGAGTTTTTGTGATTTTGCCTTTATACACCACCACAATGGATTCAAAATAAAACAATCAAGATGTGATTGAAGTGTAGACTTTCAGCTTTATTTTAAGAGGTTCCACAAAAATATGGCATTTACCATTTAGGAATTACAGCCATTTTAAGCAAAGTACCTCCATTTTCAGGGGCTCAAAGGTATTTGGACAAAGTGACATAATTGTAAATATAACCATAATTTTAATACTTGGATGAAAATCCTTTGCAGTCAATGACTGCCTGAAGT
>CM040978.1:19733567-19766067 GCA_022985145.1 Pangasius djambal
CACTGCCTCCACCATGTTTGACACATGATGTGGTATACTTTGGATCATGAGCTGTTCCTTTCTTTCGCCATACTTTTCTCTTCCCATCATTCTGGTACAAGTTAATCTTGGTTTCATCAGTCCAAAGAATCTTATTCCAGAACATGGGAGGCTTTTTTAGATGTTTTCTGGCAAAGTCTAATCTGGCTTTCCTGTTCTTCAATGTTACCAGTGGTTTGCACCTTGCTGTAAATCCTCTGCATTTACATTCATGAAGACATCTCTTGATTTTGACAATGATACGCCTACCTTCTCCAGAGTATTCTTGACTTCTGTTGATGTTGTGAAGGGGTTTTTCTTCACCAAGGAAAGGATTCTGCGACCATCCACTTTAGTTGTCTTCCGTGGTCTTCCAGGCCTTTCGATGTTGTTGAGCTCACCAGCGCTTTCTTTCTTTTTAAACATGTACCAACTGTTGACCACAGATTTGGCCACACCTAAGGTTTTTGCTATAAATAAACATAAATATAAACATACATTTTATAGGTTTATGGTGTTTTTTCAGTCTAATGATGGCCTCCTTCACTTGCATTGAGATCTCCTTGGACTTCATATTGGTAGCGCCAGTCAAACAGCTGCCAAATGCCAACTCAATACCTGATATCAACTCCAGACCTTTTATCTGCTTCATTTGTCTTGAAGTAACGAGGGAATGGACCGCACCTGGTCAATTAACTTCTTGTCAGTCAATTGTCCAAATACCTTTGAGCCCCTGAAAATGGAAGTATTTTGCTTAAAATGGCTGTATTTCCTAAATGGTAAATGCCATATTTTTGTGGAACCTCTTAAAATAAAGCTGAAAGTCTACACTTCGATCACATCTTGATTATTTCAAATATTTCAAAATCCATTGTGGTGGTGTATAAAGGCAAAATCACAAAAACTCCCGGACCTGACTGTATATAATAGTAATTCTTACTCTAATATGTTGGACTGAAGTTATGCTAATTTTATTGTTACTTGTGAACACACACAAAATCTACCAACTAATCTCTGAATATATTAATAAAAATGCTGCTGGCCATTCAGGATTCATAAACAGGGCTGAGAAGTTAGCAGTAAAAGTTTGATATAAAGCTTTGTAATTATGTCATGGCTGGCCCTTACACTGCTGTTATTACTATTCACATATTTTTGTCCATATTTTCCAACTAAATTGGAGATCCTTGGCCTTCATGATGACAGCCAGCATGATGACTCTAACCTTATGGAACAAAAAGAATACCTGTGGAAGATCATGGGCATAATCGCTGGGATCTATGGCTTTTTTCTTATTGAGAGAATCTTCTCATTTGTAATGTCATCACAAGGGCATGTAAGTTCTTCCAAAAATCCACTGTTTCAAAACTATTTTCAAAATCACTCTTCTCCCTGTCATTTCTCCTTTGTGGGAAAGGGGTTATTTACTGGTTTATTGGATATTTATGTTAAAGCCTAAGAAAGTTTGGACCTAGAAGCAGAACACAGACTCAAGGACAGAAGGTTCAACAGGTTTTATTAAAGGATAATGAGATGTGTGGGGAAGGAGAATGGCTCGGTCCACCTGTGGAGGCCAGGACTCAAACTCAAGTCAGTGGCATAAGGGTTGGACATTCTGTGAGCCACAGGGGAGGTGACACAGGACTGGGTGTAGCAGAGTGCAGGCAGGCAAGTAGGCAGATGTGGACCTGGAGCACAGGGAAACAGGGTTACATGAGAAACAAGAACAAGGAAGCAAAAGGCAGAGCATAAACATGAAAGAGGCCTTAACGTTGATACCACACTGGTAGCCAGAACGATCTGGAGATGAGTGACTAAAGAACCGGGGTTTATATGTGCTGAAGACTGATAAGCAGATGGGAAGCATATGCGTTTGCTGATCAATTAGGAAGAGGCACAAAGTGGAGCGCCACACTCAGACACACACACGACAGAAAGAGAGGGAGAGGAAAACACAGGCAACACAAGGGGAAAAACAGGAAAATAGATAAACACAAGGGAACGGGGAAACAAACAGGAGCCTTGACAATTTAGGTGTTATTAGCTTCCAAAAAAGATCTACTTGGAACCCTGTCTTATAGGGAATCACACTGTAGGGTTCTCCATGTTAAGGCCCAAAAAAGACAGAGTAATTAAAAAAAGTTGGTTGTTCCTCCTTTGCTGCTACAATATAACAGCCTCCACTATTCTGGGAAAGCTTTCCACTAGATTTTGGTTGGGCACTGATGTCGGGTGAGGAGGCCTGGTGCACAGCCGTCATTCAAATTCATCCCAAATTTGTTCAGTGGAGTTGAGTCAAGTCAAGTCAAGTGTGTTTTTATTGTCATTCCTCTATATTGGTTGTATATACATTGGAAAAAATATAGTTTCTCCAGGACCACAGTGCAACACAGAACAGTATGCAAGACTATAAAAAGAGTAAATATACAACAGTGTGAGACAAGTGCGGTACAATAAATACACTGAACAGAACAATAGATACGCAGGACAATAAATACACAGAACAATAAATACACAGGGCAGTAAATACACAGAACATGGACTGTAAACTGTGAACTCTTTCGTAGCATAGCAGCAATAAGTATAGCAGAAATATTGGCAACAAAAACGAGTTCCATGTCTTCATGGGGCATTTTCATGATGAAACAGGTTTGGGTCCCTTAGCTCCAGTGAGAGGAAATCTTAAAGCTAAAGCATACAAAGACATTCTAGGCAATTGTGTGTTTTTGTGGCAACAGTTTGAGGAAGGCCCACATACACCTGTGAATGTCAGGTGTCCACATACTTTTTGTCATATAGTGTATCAAAAAAAATTGTGCATAAATCAGATCAATTTTTAAACATTCAACTAATCCATGTTTACATGAAAGATGTAACCTCATTACCTAATTCTGCTAATTAGCTAGCAAGCTCTTCAAAATAGCACACTACCTACTTGGCAACCAGCTAGTTAGAAAGCCAATATGACATGGTTAAAGGTAAAAGCTGTAGACTACACAAATTGCCAGTGGATTCTTCTTCTTCTTGCCAAGAGCAAGTAATCACCCCATTGACCCTCTTGGTCTTGTGCCACAGTTGGCCACTTGTATGATGTAAGTGATGCAAAATTAACTAGGGCAAGAGCTCTCAACTCGCTCCATGCAACATTGTTGAGACATTAGTAGTACCCATATATAAGTGCTATCTGGGCAATCTTCCTCCATTGCCTCACTGCATTATTTCTGGTTTAAGTTTTAGTAACTGTAAAAATACCCCAAAATATGAACCAATGTAATTCTGAGGAACAGATGATAATTATGGCATGCTGCATTCTATACCACATACTACAAGGGTAGTATTTATTATACAGCATATACAGCTTCATTATACCGTATACAAGTAGGCTTCTGTAATCTCTATCCTTGAAACAGTGCCATCTAGTGACTAGAGTTTGCTCTGTCTACCTCTTTTTACTACTTGTGAACCCCACAAGTGTACATTTGTGTGTACGTAGTATACAGTATATTCATGCAAATGTATCCAGGATGCATGTATATCTCAGTATGTAGTGTTGTGGTTTCTCTCACAGAGTCACTCACATGGCTTGTCTGTAGAGTTGAGCTGTAATGGAGAAGGCCAGAGAGGAAAATCTGTATCTACCATGCAACTGGTCAGTGTATACTATGTGTTCCTATGGAGAAGCATTATGTCTGTGGGATATGTTGTTTCAGAGACGTGAGTGAATAATTAGTGGCACAGTGTACACCTAAGGACCTGTTAAATTTATGTGCAGAGAACTTTAGAGGAGACAGAGGGTACAGAAATACAACAAGTGGAGCCCAGCATCGAACCTGCTCAGCAACAAAGTAAGTGTATTGTATGTCGTCATCATCATCATCATCATCATCTTTACAGACTAATTTCTTTTTGTTCTCCCCACTTCCCCAGAACGAGGCATTCCACTTCTGGCTGCAATGGTGATAGTGGGCGACAGCCTCCATAATTTTGCAGATGGTTTGGTGGTGGGAGCAGCTTTCTCCAACTCAGTCGAAACTGGCATGGCAACAACAGTAGCTATCCTGTGCCATGAGATTCCCCATGAAATGGGTAAGTTGAGTTTTGAAGTGAAACTTGATCTACAGACCTCAATTTATTTAGCTTTAAATGAACACAGCTATTAGTGACATTTCATTCCTTGCTTTAATGTCTCTCATAATAAATATTTTATACCATAAACTACTCAGTCAGCTTACACTGCAACTAAATTGTCCTCTCGTGAAGAAATTGGAAATGTGAAACAGAGAAAAAAAAAAGATCTTGTGCAAGGTTAAAATATATAATTATACACTATATGAATGTATATAATGTGAGTGAAATCACACTGAAAAAATATGTAATTGTAGATAGGTTTTCTGTGAGGAGATGCTTATGTTCTGAGACTTGTTTACTTATCTGTTTCTGAGTCTAAGGTGCTCTTCCTGGTTTTTGACCCTTGACTGTTTGATTGGCGTACAATTACAGGTTAAGAGTGTAGCATCAGCCAATGTTAAATAAAGGACCTGGTGGCACCAGTCCAATACCCAGGATTGGTATCGAGCTAGTATAATCAAAAATTGGTGGATCACATACTGAAGAAAAAAATAATGAATTCGATCTTATCCTGTAACAAATGGAAAAGATTTGAATTGGATTTGGATTTTTTTTGGAACTGATAATATTTACATATAAAGAAACCTGATTGCAAATTTTTGTTAGGATTGATTCTTGTTGATTCTTATTATATTTATGTGGCAAATGTGGCATTCCATGCCTGAGTCTTAGAGCTGTTTTCGCTGTGAGAGAGGAAGATTTCATGCAAACTGACTTAGTGCAGCATCACATTGACACCAGCAATGTGGCCCCAATTCTTCTGCGGCCACACCATCTCCCTATCACCAAGTGTCAAGTGGCCGAGCAGAAGCTGAAAGGTGTGGCAGCAGCAGGGGTCATTGACCCATCTAAAAGCCCGCAGACAGCTCTGGTGGTCCTGGCAAGGAAGAAGGATGGCAGTTGGTGGTTCTGTGTTGACTATCGCTGCCACAAAGGTGGGCTCTTATCCGCTTCCCCATATCAATGACCTATTGGACAGGATTGCTGGCTCCATATGGTTCTGCTCACTGTACCAGCATAATGGTTTTTGGCAGGTGCCACTTGATCCAGAGGCCAGAGAGAAGATGACATTTACTCTCGGACTAGGTCCTTGCAATTCCGGGTGACGGCATTTGGGCTATGCAACACGCTGGCCACGCTGTGTGATGGCAGGCCCGATAAAGGAGCAGTGCATTGTGTATCTGGATGATGTTAGTGCACTTGTTGGGGGCCTAGTCAGACTGATGAGAGCTGTCCAACACGGTGACCCAGGCAGCCACCCATTTGTTTAAGGGACAAATGAGCTGGAATGAGCCATATTGGTGACCCTGTTGGGGTGACTGGGTTTCTTGGGGGGGGGGGGGGGGGGGGGGGGGGGGGGGGGGGGGGGGGGGGGGGGGGGGGGGGGGGGGGGGGTTCAGGGCTGTGTGGCATTCTGTACCTGAACCTTAGAGATGGGGATGCTGTGTGTATGAACCGCATGCTTATTTTGCATAGCTTTGCCCCAGTGATGTTCTTTTGTGTGTTTTTTTTTTTTACTGTTCCATAGCTGTTAATGTTGTTTATTATTGCTGTTGTTGTTCATGGGGTGTTCCTGTTGTTGTGAGCTGGGAGTGGGTTATGTCATTTTGGTGCCCTTTTTACTCTTTTGTGTGTCTGTTCTCACTGTGATTCCCTGTCTTTGTTATGACCTCACTCCTGTTTTTCCCTATACAGTTAAAAGAACTGTCAGAATGAGTAACCAATAAAAGAGGTAATTTCACCTCTGGTCATCTTGCCTTGTCTTGTCAATTGGTCACTCCACTGAAAGGCCACAATACTTGATCATATTTATTATATTTGCAATGTAAGTGATCTTAAAAACACATTGCATTTTTAGCTGCATATTTTGCATGTATTTCTTAAGTGTTTCAGTTTAAAAAAATATTTTAAAGCTTAGTAGTTTTTCAGGAAAAAAATCATATTGATATCAAATATCAGATATGAGCTGATACGCAAGGTATTCAAAGAAAAAGTGGATTGTGCCATCTCTAACCTGTAGCTACACTCAAATCAGAACAGTATTACAAATATGTAGAATACATATAGAATACCTTATACAAGTAATTTTTTTTTTAAAAAAGTACTTGCTTTCTGGTCCATGCACACTGTGACTGCCACAAAAACAGAATGACGAAAAGTAGACAGACCCATTCTATACATAATGGAAATATGTAATGCATTTCAGTGGTGCTAATACAGTATACATATCCTGAACCAGCATCATAGGCTAGAGGACTAAAATCAAAAATCATCAACCCTAACACTACTTATGAATGAAGGAATGCTGTCTCTCTGCAGGTGACTTTGCTGTGTTGCTGAGTTCTGGTCTGTCAGTGAGGCGTGCTGTGCTTATGAACTTTGTCAGTGCCCTCACAGCCTTCATAGGGCTCTACATCGGCCTTGTTGTCTCCTCAGAAATGGAAGTACAACAGTGGATCTTTACTGTCACAGCTGGGATATTTCTCTATCTGTCACTGGTAGAGATGGTAAGTCAGATGTTAAAATAATCAATATTCTGAAAGGGTGTTCTTAATTTTTGAGATCATACTCACTGTTTTAACAATCACATTTCTCATTCAAGCTCTTTCTCACTCTCTTTCTCTATCTCCCCGTCTTTCTCTAGATGCCCGAGATGAGTAGAGCTCGCTCTCCACATCCATTTCTTATGTTTATTCTGCAGAATATGGGCCTCTTGGTGGGCTGGACATGTTTACTGCTTCTAGCACTCTTTGAACACAAACTCACTTTTTAACACTCACACATACATACACATCTCATAAGACCGCATCAAAGTATATAATGTTGCTTCTTTCAGAGTTTTTTAAAGCAGTATCTTAGAGCCAACCCAAATCTGCTGAATGCAAATGTATAGTTAAGTAGTGTTTTTTCCCCCAGTGCTAGTCTGGAACTTTCAAACTGCACATTTTTGATGTTTTACCTATTGTGATGCACCAAATTCAAACTAATAAAGAATTTGTAACTGTATGTCAGTGATGAATTGAGTCAAATATATCAGAGGAAGAAAACTAAAATGTGCCAAATTGAAAAGAAAGGAACTAGAAACTAATTGCTAGAAACTAAAGCAAAAAAAAAGTCTAGCTGTAACAAAT
Organism: Pangasius djambal; assembly: GCA_022985145.1. Taxonomy (NCBI): domain Eukaryota; kingdom Metazoa; phylum Chordata; class Actinopteri; order Siluriformes; family Pangasiidae; genus Pangasius; species Pangasius djambal. Next base: position 19,740,845 of record CM040978.1, read on the forward strand.
CTACATAATGCGCTTTCCACCTCTAAGTAATAGTAAATAAAGTAGAGGGAAAAGTGAATCCATATTTGAATGCAAACAATCTGCATGTTTCCTTACCTGTTTATTTCCATGAAGGTCTTCTGCAGGTCTTCTGAAAATGAAATTAAGTAAACTGATTAGTGCCAGTGAATTCAGGATTTGTGGTTTGTAATCTTTCACCTGGATATGTGGATATAGTGTACATTTAAAAGTTATGTTTAAGGGTACCACCTCAGCGACAAGTACAGATTTGAGATTGTATTTGATGATTGGTAGCTAGCTATTTAGCATACAAATGCTCTGATCATAGAGTTTATTTACAAATATGACAAAGTGGAACTATTTTTACGCGTTCCAGTTGAAGAGCTACAAACCTTTGCTGCATTGCTGTGCACAGGGTATGGCAGAACATAGCGGCTATCTTCATTGTTTACTCTGACACAAAGAACATGTTATCGCACAGTCTGTTAGAGAATTCTTATTGGGATCATCTTGTACAATATGATAAGTAATAACCATAAAGGACCACTGGGAACGTGCAGTGTAAAAACGGCTTTAGTGTTAAAACTGCTTTATGTTTTTTGGTATACTGGTATACCAATATACTGTTGTAAACAGCTAAAATAACAATAACTTTGTCAAAGTCCAAATATTTATGGACCGGTTAATGTTGATCATACTTTAACTCATGGGCATGGTGTTAATTATGTACATTAGACTTACATTGGCATCAACTATGACAGTGACTTATAATTACTAAAGTGAACCCAAAATATTTAACCTATTGTAATTACTGTGCAAAATTTAAGAAATTGTAATGCATCTTTTTATGTGAGGGCACATAAATTCTAAAAAAAAAAAAAAAAGTGCCTAAAAACTTTGGTTATTCTATGTGTAACTCTAGAAAAGCCTATCAATAAATACCCAGATTTCTCCTTTTCTGTTCATTTTTGGGGCCTGGGAATGTTGGGACAGTCCCACTTAGGTCAATGCCATGTCAGGGCTCACAAGGAACTGCAATGCATTAATTCTTCTTAGCCAGAGACCACAATTTCTAAGCTGGAATGTAATGTGAAAAATACTCTTTGTATACATTGCTTGCTGGGTATGAATATGCAGAGTGTGTAGAACTCATGGCCACTAGGGGTCCCCCAGACGTAGCTGCTGGAAAATAAACACTAACGTGGAGGGAAATAAAAGGCAGGCAGTCCACTCAGTCCACATTAGCAGCAGATCTTTTAAGTCCTGTAAGCTGTGATGTGGGGCCTCCATGGATCAGACTTGTTTGTCCAGCACATCCCACAGATGCTTGATTGGATTGATATCTGGAGAATTTGGAGGCCAAGTTAACACCTTGAATATTTTATCATGATTCTCAAACCATTCCTGAACAATTTTTGCAGTGTGCCAGAGTGCATTATCCTCCTGAAAGAGGCCACTACCATTAGGGAATACCATTGCCATGAAGGGGTGTACTTGGTCTGCAACAGTGTTTAGGTAGGTGGTATGTGTCAAAGTAACATCCATATGAATGCCAGGACCCATGATTTCCCAGCAGAACATTGCCCAGAGCATCACACTGCCTCCGCCTGCTTGCTTTCGTCCCATAGTTCATCCTGGTGCGAGCATTAACTTTTTCAGCAATTTGTGCTACAGTAGATTGGACCAAAAAGGCTAGCCTTCACTCCCACATGCATCAATGAGCCTTGGACGCCCATGACCCTGTCGCCGGTTCACCGGTTGTACTTCCTTGGACCATTTTTGGTAGTTACTAACCACTGCATACCAGGAACACCCCGCCACAAGACCTGTTGTTTTGGAGATGCTCTGACTCAGTTGTCTAGCCATCACAATTGGGCCATTGTCAGTGTCACTCAGATTCTTATGCTTGCTCATTTTTCCTGCTTTCAACACATCACCTTCAAGAACTGACTGTTCACTTGATGCCTAATATATCCCACCCCTTGCCAGGTGCCATTGTAATGAGATAATCAATGTTACTTCACCACCTGTATATACTGTAATATATATATATATATATATATATATATACACATACAGTATATATAGCCTTTAGCAGCAGGCAGACTTTCTGGAGCAACACACCTCTATGTAATGCCTGTGAGGATGAGATTCCCCTCATATAGTAGAATGTCACAGGAAAACTGGCCATCCACCTCATCTATAGGCCAAGATATTCTCCACTCAGTGGGCCAGCCTTATGCTTACATAAGAACGCCCCCATATCTTAACACCATATCAGAGAAACAGTTCATTTGGAGCAGCAGATCTGCTCAGAAGCTGTCAGAGTGTTGTGGCATCTAGTGAAAGGAACCAAGGTCTTTCTATTCATCTCATTGCTGAATTGCTGAACTGGACTTGTAGAGATTGCCAGCAAAAAGCAGAAACCACTTCCTATATACTGTATATCTTCTCTTGACTCCTATGACAAGTTGGACAAACTGCTTAGTACCAAAGGGCAGAATCCACTGTATGACCATCATTTTCTGTGGAGGCCAGATACATTATGCAAAAATTTGACAAGTTTATGTGCTCCATCACCCAGTCCCCAGCAAGCAAACAATGGTGCTATGTACACCTTTAGGATAAAGCAAGAAACAGATCCTTCTAGCTGGCTCTGCACAAACTCCAGACACTCATTAATACTCTAGACATAGAGACACGCATGTCATTTATTTAAGCCTACTCTTAGTGATCATCATTAAGGCACTTCTATGTGGAACCCAAGGCACCCCTTATAGGGACCATAGTCACTCATATTATGACACACGTACATTGGAAAGCCAAGCTGCTCCAGTTTATGACAATGTTTTTTGTGTCTGTATGATAAGATCTCACAAAGTTATAACCCAAAAAGGCCAAGTTAATCTTATCTCGCTGAGCTGTGCCAGTAAAGCTTATGACCTCAAATAAAATATTATCACAGAAGAAGAAGAATAACAGGAGAAATGTCTGGATATTAGAGTAAATCAGAAAACAAGGAGCTCTCAGCCGGTTGTGTCAAAAATGAAGCTCTTCAGCAGATGACTGGTACACTGCAAGATGTGAAAAATTCGGAGTAAATCAACATCAGTCTCTCCGGAACACAGTGTAAACAGAGAGGACATGCAAAAGATAATGTGAAGGCTAAAGGTATCTGGTTTCATCAGCAAAATATGAGTAACGGATACCACTTCATTGGCTTTCCAAAAGGTGCTGATAGATAAAGAAAATATCTTTTTGAAATGTGGCATACTTTAATTTGCTATACTATTTTATATACACTTTTATAATAATAGAGTGTTCATTTATGCAGTATCACACGAGCAACAGTGTATTATACTGATTATCGGCATGGCTAGGATTCGGCTGTAGGCACAAGGCCGCAAGTCATGTGCCCGCATTTAATCACAGCTGTGTCATTACTCAATATAACAGTATAACTGCGAGTGCGATATTGCTTTCATTCAACAGTTTTAGAAATAATAAATTAAAATTGAGTAACTGGAATTTTGGACACATTCATTTGTTTATCATATTGCCAATCATATTTTAAGTCAGAAGTTATATTCATGAAAAATTTATCATTTGCCATGTCTGCTGATGATATTGCTAACTCTACTGTAGTAACCGTTTCAGTGGGACTGTTGCCAGCATTGGATTTTTTTGTGGTGAACGCATCACCAGAGTGAAATATTTCAGTGCAGTTACACTAAATATAAGCACTTTTGGAATGCTGCTGGTCATAATCGTGGGGTGGAACTAACCGTTGCATAAATTTGCAAATAAACTTTAAATAGTAATTCTGTTCCAATCATTCATCCATCCATTCATCCATCCATCCATCCATCCATCCATTCATTCATTCATTCATTCGTCTGTTCATCCATCCATCATGCATCCATTCATTCGTCTGTTCATTCATTCATTCATTCATTCATTCATTCATTCATTCATGTTCAGTAACCACTTGAATGAATGAATTTATAGTACAAATGAAGCTAAGAGATTGTTTATTGGGGTCAGGTTGTTGGAAAACCTCAAAAACATCAAGAATTTAGGTCAGTTTTACAGAGAGAAAAAGAATTTTATTCCAAAATAATACAAAAAGTACACTAACCTCAGTGCTGTCTAAATCTTAGATGTGTCTCAAAACACAACTGACAACAATTTAATATCAAATATTTTGCAAAAAAAAAAAGGGGAGGGGGGGGGTTTTATATCATAAGGTCCTAAAGGGGGTATCAGCTCCTGAAACTTAGAACTGTGTTATTTAATGCTGTTTAACACCCGAAGAAAGAATCGCTGCTGCTGTGTGTGTGTGTGTGTGTGTGTGTGTGTGTGTGTGTGTGTGTGTGTGTGTGTGTGTGCAAGGCAAGCGTAGAATAACGAAATCCTGAGTGTGGGATGGAAAACAGCAGCTGAATGAGTCAACATACTTAATCATAAACGGGACTGTTTTATAACTCCTCCAGCGCCGGTGTTTTCTGACAGTCCTGTCGTCTGTCGCTTGGTTCAGAATTTCTAACTAATCTAAATAAACACCATCGCGTGAAAACTTTCGTCAGTTTTGCGCTCCGGTGAGAGCGCACCAGGAGATATCAGCTGTCTGCGTCTGCTAGTATTTACTCTTTTACAGAGCCGAGATTTTTCAACCTGAAGCTCCACAAACCGCTTCGTCGAGAAGCAATGTCCAATGGTGGTGAACAGCATGTCCAAAACGCCTTCAAGTTCCCTGGAAAAACATCTGGACACACTCGAGAACCCCGCGCTTCAGGTGAGTGAGGATCAGCAAGGTGATGCAGTTAGATACACTTTATTCTGCTGTGGAGGAGTGTGAAGGGTAAATTACCCCTGAGCCGGTTTACTTAAACTGGTTCTCAAAATGGAAGGATTTGTTTTGTTTTGTTACAGCCAATCATTATCAGAGTTATTATAATTATTATGGGGTTCCTTTTTTTTTTTACGTTTACATTTATGGCATTTGGCAGACGCCCTTATCCAGAGCGACTTACAATTAATTATTACAAATCTTACTATTACTCTGCTTGACTGGACAGTTAAAATGATTATAATAACTCAAGTAATAACTGGAATCAAATGTTTTCTGACAGTGGACACTTCAGTGATTAAAAAACATTAAGACTCCAATCAATAGCCAAGATTTTATTATACACATTTAACCACTTGACTTAATATTTGTGTGGTGAATATTTGAATAATAAATCTATCCTGAGGGGGTGTGTGGAATTTATTATAAATGTAAGGTTATCCTTGGCTGCAAATAGTTCGAAAACCCCTGAATCAAATCCTTACTCATTATAAGCTACTGTATTTTAGTGACAAAAGAGGCAACAGTAGTTCACTATTAAATTTATGCTACCTTACCTGATTTGTATTGCTAACTGTCAAAGATGTGCTTATATCGATTCAAAGACAACCCATTTAAAACAGTTGTAGGCTCTCTATATAGTACATACTGTCTATAGACAATTTTATTCTTGTATGGCTTATATAGCACAGGGATTCCCAAACATCAGGAACCCTTAGAGAAAAGTTAGAAAAAGCACACGATTCACATGTGAAATCTTTCACATGTAGAGCATTTCATTTTCCAGATGTAATTTTCTCACTGAAGAGTTATTTTATAGTTACTTATGTGTGTGTGTGTGTGTGTGTGTACGTGACTTTTCTGAAAGAGAAGTGCTTCCAGCATAAATCCACTGATCCCTTTATAGGCATTAGGCTATTTTAATGATACGAGCCATCAATTTCAATACACTTACAATCAGATTTATTTATTAGATTCATTGGAGCTTATTATCCCTGAGCGTCATTTACAGGATGAGGTACACCATGTTAAAATGTAGATATGAAACTGGAATGAACATATTAGATTGACATCAGTTTTCTTAGTTTTCATTAATATTGCAGTTACATTCAAATTGCCATTGCTTGTCTTTACATTGGTTATCGTTAGACAGGGAAATGAACAACTCTCTTTAAGGAACAGTGTTGCTGGAATACATATTAAATTGTAATAAATTGTATATATATATAAATAAAACAGCACAATATACAGCACGATATACAGCACAAACCAACGGCAATTTGCAGACCCCACTTTGAGAACCATGAACAAACATGTTTCCTGGTTTCAGCTGAGCAGTCCTTCAGCGCTCTAGATAGTGTCCCTCACCCCACTCGGCTCATCAGCTACACTTGACTGGATGTACTAAAATCTTACCAGTGCATAACAACTACAATGCTGAATACTGGAATGAACATAGTCATGAGCAATTGGAATGCAATAACACAGTAACAGCAATGATAACAAATGTGACAGCTAGCAAACAATTATTATATTAACATATTTAACAAAGAAACAATGTGGGGATAATGGCCATCAATCTCTGCCTTTGAATATCTCCTTCTGCCTATCTATCTCCATCTCTCCAGCTCTCTCTTTTCTATGTTTCTGTTCGTCTCAATTTTAACTGGGGTTGACAGTACTAAAATAAACATACCCATCCTACTTGGCAAGTCTCAGAAAGACTTGGCAGAACTTTACATGGCCTTAGGGAATAGGCCATTAAAAAAAAAAGTCATTTGAGATCAGGAATGTTTTGCAGTTGCCACTGGTGACATGTGAGCTGGTTCAGTCTCCTTTTGAGTTATACTCATAGTATCATCACTGAAAATTGTTCATTCACTATTTTCCCACATATTTGCAGTGTCACAGGAGAAAACTGGGCAGAAAAGGAAGGTTCAAAGGTTCAGATGGAAGTACTAGCTCAGACACCACAAACAACAGCATTGTGCGCCAGGTAAGAAGACTTAACATGACTGTTGGACTACTGATTGCTTTCAATTTGTATTGTACGTGTAGTTGAGAGAGCAGATGTTGCTGCAGGTGTTAAATAATGAAGTACTTGCAACTAAGTCATTTCAGAGTCACAATAATAGTATTATTTCAGTGGTTGATGTGGTAGACTATGAATATGTACTTTTAATCAATAAGAAATACATTTTAATTGTTTTATCATACTTACATAATCACGTACCATCTCTCTCTCTCTCTCACCCTACTGTGTGAGAGTGTGTTGGTGGCCACTGACAGGCATCGATGATTTCAGTGTGGGCGATTTTTTTCCAGACTCCTACCTGCAGTTACACAAGCTGAATAGAAGCTTTAGGTAATGCTTAGGTCACACAGTACAGGTTAATAGAGAGACACATACGCACACTAGCATGCTTGGCACCGAACAGCTGAACTGTCAGAGAAAGTGATCAATGTTTTCCTGCGAGACCGTGTGAAGTACTGTGTGTAGAGTGTAAATGTTTGTATGCATGAGTGTGTGTATGTCATAAAGCAGAGGTGCTCCCGCGAGAACACAGTGTTTATGATCTGGGAAGCGTCTGGTCTTTGTTGCTCTGACCCGCTGCTCTGCTCTTCTCCTCAACACAAACCTCTGCAGGCATGTTTCTGCCTTTTAAGGAACAGTGACACACACACACACACACACACACACACAGAAACTACAAACAAAGATGAATATATTCAGGATTCTGACCATTTGTTACATTTACACACATAGGGTTTCTATCCTTACTGTGGGTTTCCATTATAGGGTGTCTATACTTACTGTGATTTCTGATTTTGTCAGATTTTTGCCATAGTAAGTCTAGATTAGTCTGATTTTTTGCCATAATTGACAGGATGGTCAAGATGGTGTGTTTCATGACAAACTCTACTGTGTCATGAAACCTCCAAATTTCATTAAACATCCAAATATCCACCTAGAAAATAGAGTGTTAGGGACATAGATTAAGAGTGAGGCTATGAGAGAATCATATTGTCATGTTTGACCAATAGCCTGAAGAACTGTGCTAAATTAGCATTCCAGTACTAAGTGCGTCTTGAAATAGCCCCGCTTCCAGTAACTGTTCAGATGTTATTAAAAAAAAAAAGTTTTTACATTGTTCTTCTGTCATCATAACCCAATGGTCTTACCGTACCCTTCCCTACCACTTCCCCTACCACTGAGAGCTCAGTTTTATTTCAAGTACACATGACCCTGGGCTTTACATTTTTTGGAGATATTTTTACAAGCTTCAGTAACTTTGTTCTGACTCAGCTGGGGGTGTCAGCAAGTCAGATATTTACTTTTACCCAGTAAGCTATGAGTCAGACTCCCATCATGCCTGTGGGCATGTATTCAACCAATCAGTGACTGGAAGGGTCACAGGGTGATAAGTGGGAGATGTTGTGCCAACATACTCTTTACACCTACCTCTGTACTCAGCTCAGAAAGGTGAATTCATTTGAGAAAGGGAGAAGATGAAGCTGGCTCTTTCTATCGTATGCAGTGCACTAGCAAGAAAATCAAACTTCTTCCGATATTTCTAACAATTAATACCATTTATAATCATTAGCCAACCCTCTTTATTAAACTAACATTTTCAAAATTGCAAGATGCAGTTCACCCATCAAACAAAAGTGAAAGGACATATGTATTCCTATTCATGCATAACAGGAATATGTATACCTGTTTTTGTATAATAATGTTTATACCAGTTGTTATTAATGCGAAATGTAGGTAATAATCGCTGTCATTCTAATTCATTCATCCAGGAATTTTGTTCTTCATTCTGTCTCTAAGGTAGCTTGGTAACGATAATCAGCCCATTACTGTTGGCTCTTTGTGCTGTGTTGTAGAACCACAGTTCAAAGCGTGGCATTGTATGAACAAAGCATAAGTTTAAGTTGGACACAAAGGGGTTTCCAGATAGGACACCGCATATGTGTTTTTGCCACTTGCAGCTGTCATATTAGTCCATGCATTAGAGAATGGCACAGTGAAAACCATATTATGAAAGAGAGGGCTTCAAATCTGAAAATACCATTGCTTTATTGATTCATTCATCATTTATTCATCTTCAGAAACTGATTCATCCTGATTAGGGCTGCAATGGATCCAGAGTCTATCCTGGGATTACTGGCCACGAGGTGGAAATACACCACAGATGGGTCGCCAATCTATTCCAATAAACACATTTATTGCTGACAGGATCACATTTGTCCAGTTGATTATCATACAGATAAGCAACAAATTAAAGATCAAAATCAAACAATTCAGTGCTGAGTGTGAAGGTTCTGGGATGAAAGTCTGTACCTCCATGTACTTGATTCCCTCCTGGAAGAGTCAGATGTTTTCTTCAGGTGAAGGGAGAGACCTTGCACCTGGTAGAGGAGTTTACTATCTTGGGATCTTCTTCATGGGTGATGGAATAAGTGGGGGCTTTGGATTGATAAATGGATCAGGTCAGTTGCAGCAGTGTTACAGTTACTCTACCAGTATGTGGCAGTTTAGCAGGAGTTCAGTTTGTGAACAAAGCTCTCTTTCTACCTGTCAGTTGGCCTCACTATCCCTACCAATGGTCAGGAGCTGAGGGTAGTGACCAAAAGAATAAGGTACAGGTGGTGGAAATATTTTTTTCTGCAAGGTTGCTGGGCTTAGTTTCCATGATCGGGTGAGGGGGCTCAACAATCTAAGAGACCCTTGCAGTAGAGCTGTTGCTCCTCTGACGAGCCAGCTGAGGTGGTTTGGGTACCTTATCAGGATTCCTCATGGTTAACTCCACTGAACAGAGACCGTGGGCAGACACAGGAGCTGATGAGAGCTTGGGAACATCTAGGGATTCCTGAGCAAGAGCTGGAATCTATGGTTGGGGATAGAGAAGTCTGGATTAACTTTCTCAGCCTCTTGTCACTGAGTCCCTCACCAGGACACCACCACCACAATGTGACTATATCCTTAAATCTTAGCAGCCATATACAGTCATGTGGAGAGAAAAAAAAAGTACACCCTCCTTTAACTGTATGTTTTTAGTTATCAGGCCCTAAATAACTGTGTGGTCTTCACTAACTTCTATGAACAAACAATAGCCTCAAGTGACAACAAAAAAAAAAAACCCACAACAGATTTCAATATGTAGTCAAAGTAAACAAACATTCAGAAACCAGGTGGGAAAAAATAAGTACACCCTATAATTCAGAACCACCTTTAATGTAGAACCACCTTTAGCAAAAATAACTTGAAGTAAATGTTTTCTGTATGAGTTTATCAGTCTCTCATCATTTTGGAGAAATCCTGGCCCACTCTACTTTACAACATTGCTTCAGTTCATTGATGTTTGAGGGCATTTATTTATGTTGAGCTCTCTTAAGATCCTGACACAGCATCTCAATGGGGTTGAGGTCTGGACTCTGACGGCCATTTCAACACCTTGATTTTTTTCTTCTTTAGCCATACATATGTCGATGTGTTGGTGTCCTTGGGATCATTGTCCTGTTGCATGGACCAATTTTGGCCCAGCTTAAGCTGATCAACAGATGAGCCCACATTTGTCTCATTGTAACGTGTAGATTCAAGACAACGGAGTTGACGATCCAAACGCAAGGCTTTATTAACAAACGTGGTCAAAACAGGCAGGGTCAAGCACCAGCAAACAGTACAATCCAAGGCAGAGGCAAAAGAGTAATCCAAAACACGGGCAATGGTCAGGGCAGGCAGCAAACAATCAAAAACAGGGAAAACGGTCCAAGGGTCAAAACACAGGTAAACTAGGCAACACAGAAACTAAACACGAAACACAAATACAACCAAACAATCAACAGCAAACTAGGAGCAGGTGTGAGTAGCCTTTATACAGAAAACCAACCAATGAAAACAAGACATGTAGCCAAGGAACCAAACACAAACAAAGGTAGCACATGAAAAGATCACATGAGGGACAAGGAACACATGGGAAATGGAGTTCAGAGAACAATAACAAGAGTCCAAGGTGGAGTGCCCTCTAGTGGTGTTCGTGGGCATTCCAGCTGGTGATCATAGCCCCCCCCCCCCAAAGGAGCGGCTTGAAGATGTCCAGGAGGGAGGTGGAGCGGAGGCGGAACAGGGGGAGGAGTGGAGGGCCAGGTCCATGTGGAAGTGGAGGAACAGGGGACTGAGGCAGAGCCGGTGGAGCAGGCGGAACAGAATAGCACCAGGGCGGAGCAGGCAGAGCTGACGGGCACCAGGGCGGAGCAGGCGGAGCTGACGGCCACAACAGCGGAGCAGAGGTGAGCAAAGATCCCCACAGCAGAGCAAATGTCCACCACGTAGAGCTAATGAGGCAGGTGTCTACCAAGGTGGATCAGGTGGGCCTGGCACCGAGAGGTTAATAATGGCCTCTGCGGTTGAGACAGGACAGGCTGATAGTTCATAGACGGCCTCCATGGCCGTGACAGGGCAGGCGAGGAGCTCTGAGATGGCCTCCTTGGCCGTGACAGGGCAGGCGAGGAGCTCGGAGACGGCCTCCTTGGCCGTGAAAGGACAGTCAGAGGGTTCAGAAGCGGACGCCGCCAACTTGGGAGGTTCTGCAGTGGGAGCTGCCACCTTGGGAGCTAGAGCGGGCTCTGGAGTGGATTCGAGGACTGGAGCAGATTCGAGGACTGGAGTGGGCTCTGGAGTAGGCTCAGGAACAGATTCACGGACTGGAGCAGACTTGGGGTTAAATTCATGGACTGGAGCAAGAACAGAGCAGTGTGTAGCCCAAACACACAGGATGGCAACAGCCATTACGGAGAGCACTGAGGACAGAGGAAGTGTCTCTGTGACGACCAGTGCTGAAGATCCTGGAATGCCTGCTGCACGCACCGACATCAACGGTGGGTCCGCCAGACTGGACACCAGCCTCAAATGCCCTTGGAAAGCCTTGGTGTCTTCAAATGCAACATCCATGATGCTTGGGAATACAGGAGTGGCATCCGTGATGGCTGAAGACTGAGGCTTAACATCCATAATGGCTGGAGGCTCTGGTGTGGCGGCCATCTTGGGAAGCGGCTCTGGGTTGGCGGCCATCTTGGGACACAGCTCTGGGCTGGCGATCACAGAACAGGAAGGTGCAGAGAACACAGGAGTGGCGACCATAATCACAGGACCTGCTGGTGGCCATGATGGGTCAAGCTCCGCTGCAGCCGGAGCTTGCCGCTGTTGGTCCCCCCAAAAAAAATTATTTGGGGTTTCAAAATCCTCTGCCTCTTCCACAGTAAAAGGAGAGCCACATGACAACAGTACATAGTCCATAAAGTCTCTTAGACTACAGTTGAATTCCCCTCCAGGTAACAATGACTTTGTTGGCTCATTAAGTCCAAAACAGAACAAGTCCTTAAACAAAATTTCATCATATATCGGTACTTGATATGACGACTCACAGAATTGATGAACATATTCCTCGATAGATAGGTTCTTTTGCCAAAGGTGCAGTAGTTGGTCGACTGGGTCCATGATTGTCCTGGAATGCTGAAAAAGCCGCTGGATCCGGGTGTGGCTTATGATTCTGTAATGTGTAGATTCAAGACAACGGAGTTGGGGATCCAAACGCAAGGCTTTATTAACAAACGTGGTCAAAACAGGCAGGGTCAAGCACCGGCAAACAGTACAATCCGAGGCAGAGGCAAAAGAGCAATCCAAAACACAGGCAATGGTCAGGGCAGGCAGCAAACAATCAAAAACAGGGAAAACGGTCCAAGGGTCAAAACACAGGTAAACTAGGCAACTAGGAAACAAAACACGAATACAACCAAACAATCAACAGCAAACTAGGAGCAGGTGTGAGTAGCCTTTATACAGAAAACCGACCAATGAAAACAAGACACATGTAGCCAAGGAACCAATCAGAACCTAACACACAAACAAAGGTAGCACATGAAAAGATCACATGAGGGACAAGGAACACGTGGGAAATGGAGTACAGAGAACAATAGCAAGAGTCCAAGGTGGAGTGCCCTCTAGTGGTGTTCGTGGGCATTCCAGCTGGTGATCATAACACTCATGAATATTCTGGTATAAAGTTGTGTTCATCGTTGTCTCAATTACTGCAAGTTTCCCAGGTCATGTGGCTGCAAAACAAGCCCAGATAATCACCTCTCCACCCCCCTCTTTGACAGCTGTGGCAATATGCTGTTTTTTTTTTTTTTGCCACACTTGGCTCTGCACATGATGACCAAACATCTCCCCCTTGGTCTCATCAGTCCAAATGATATTGTTCCAGAATTTCTCTGGTTTGTTCAGGTACAATTTTGCAAACCTAAGTCATGCTGCCATATTCATTTTGGAGAGAAGGGATTTTTCCTAGCCACCCTTTGTTCAGCCTTTTCTGATTGTGCGGTCATAAATATTTTATGTGCTTACAGAGGCCTAGGTCACATGATGTAGCTCTTGGGGTTTTCTTTATATCTCTGAGCATTAAATGGTTTGACCTTGGACTGAATATGCTGGAATGCCCACTCCTGGAAACAGTCCTTCTCACTGTAGAATGATGAATTTCAAATTGTTTGAAGATGGCCTTATAACCCTTCCCAGATTGATAAACAGAAACAATTGCTTCTCTAAGGTCATTGCTGATGTCCTTTCTTCTTGGCATGATGTAGACACACCTGAGTACTCCAGAACACCAAACTGCCTAAAGCAGCTTTTATAGAGGTAGCCACATTTCTTGATTATTATCTAATCCTGTGTATTTCATTAGTAACACCTGGCTGCTAATTACTCTCTTAATGATTATGGAAGTAGGGTGTACTTCTTTTCCCACCTAGTTTCTGAATGTTGGTTTATTTTTGGGGGGAAAAATTGACTACATATTGAAATCTGTTGTGTATTTTTTGTCACGTGAGGTTATCTGTTTGTTTATAGAAGTTGGTGATGACCACACAATTGTTATTGAGGCCCTGATAACTAGAAGCATAGAATTAAATGTGGGTGTACTTTCTTTTTCCCATGACTGTAGAACTGCTTGTGATTCGTTCTGACTGAATTGACTGAGTTTTAGTGCTAAAATGCTTTATGAATTGCTGTTACACGGGAAAAATTGGGAGGCTTAATATTAGGATTAACACACCCATTTTAATAATTTCTTCAAAATCAGCCAGTTTGGAAGCATCTTTAATCTTAGGATTGTTGGTGCATATGGCCCCTGGTCTGTATTTTTTATTTAGTGGAAAGTTTTATTTAAACTGCCATATGGCTCTGCTTTGCTGTGTTCATATCAGTTCTTACCCACAGGAGATTCTTAAATAAACTACTGCCAACCACACACAGACACACTTTCTCTTTTTTCGGCCCTACTAAGGAGAGAATTCCTAAGAAGAACATATCTTAACATCTCATCTGATCTGAAATGAGACAGCAGAACAAGGATGTGTCCCTGAGCCTTCTGATACTAATCATATCAGCAATATCAATGATTTTGTACATTTTTCCATAAAGTTCTGAGATATATTGAATTAGAACCACCATTTTTTGAATATGTATTCATACTTTGCTGGATCTGCAGCTGTATTAATGTCTTTTAGGGTACATTTTCAAACAATAATATGTGGATTAATTGGGAATGAACTTCAATACAGGGTTTTCTCTTGCATTTATTGTATCTGTGGCCAGCTCCTTTCAGCTCATTTTATGTTCATGAACTGAAAACATTAACAGTGATGAAAGTGAAATTATTATATCCTTCTTTTTGTACAATAATAAATAAACTATTTTAAAAATTATTTTTTTTGGGAAGAATGTTGGGTGCACCAAAACCTTGAACCTGTGCATGGCAGTGCGTCTAGAGTCTAATCCCATGGGTCGAATCCCATTTGTTGTGTATTGTATTGATGTACAAATAGCAGAGTAATACTGCACTCTGGTGGCTGTAATGTATATTTACACATGAACAATCCTTTAAAGCCTTCTACACTCTTCTGTGTTCCATGTTCTAATGTGCTTTGTTCAAGCTCTGTGTGCCATTAATCCAATAAGGCTGCATTTTCAGACAAATCTTTTTTGCGTTATGAAATAAGCTTTTACCCCATGAGAGAAAAACTAATTTGATTTTGATATTAGATGTCCATACAAGTAAGTAATAAAACTGCATATTTGTTCTATAATAAGGAGCTGAAACAAAGCCTGAAGGATAGAGAGAAAATACAATGGATGTAAAAAAAAAAAAAAAAAAAGATAGAGAGACAGAAAAAATCACTGCTAACATCACTGCTATGTCAGTGTCTGCTCTAATTTGTGTTTTCAGGGAGGATATCCAAAGCAGTCTATTAGTGAGTGAGTGAGTGAGTGAGTGATTGAGTGAGTGGAAGGAAGCACAGGCACAATCTGCTGCACTAAGAAAGCAGAGAGTATGGAGATGCAAAGAATAAGCTGAATAAGAAAAGTAGGACATTGTCCTACTGTAGTCCAAAGACATATTCTCAGGTTTCACCTGTTTCTGTTTTTCACCAGTGGATATTTGAAATGAAAACTTTCTCACTCACTAACACACAACCACAGTAGGCCAGTGTAGGCTGACATACGTGTTTTTATTTGTCCATAGTTTTCAGCCTTTGTTTATGTAGTCTGAAAACAGAACAGTTTAGGTGTTCAGATAATGTTCACTGAGCATGCAGGATGTTTTAAGGGTATACAGTGAACCATTATTGCAATTCTGAACTTTGCAGTGTTGATATTCCATAATCCTGCAATCAGCTTTCTAACAAAAGACTTTTCAGACACTCTGAGTAATACAGAGGGTTTCAGGTAAGATTTCTGTTGTACTGGTGTGATTAAGATTTTGGTCAAAATGATTTTGGTCAGGTGACCAACATGGATTTTTCTTAATAGCATGTAGACCAGCACCTTTGAAAATAAGCATTTGCCTTAATTTAAAAATGAAAAAAAAAAAACCCACACCCAATACAATGCAACCCAAACCCAATACAATGATATACGAATGGGAAGATGGCAAGCTCCAAAAAAAAGCATCCAGTAGGAGTCTAGAACATTGCCAATATATTGTTACATGAATAGTCTTAGTTGAAATGATCACTTCAAAGTTTGTTTAATTTAACAATATGGCTTCCACCCTTAATATTTGGCATCTTAAAAAAATAGCATTTGAGCCAGCTCATCCTATTATTCATTCATTCATTCTCTTCAGTAACTGCTTTATCCTGGTCAGGGTGATGGTGGATCTGGAACCTATAGCGGGAACATTGAGCACAAAGTGGGAAAATCAAACACCCCCAGAAGACCTGAAGGAAACCCATGCAGACACAGGGAAAACATGCGAAATCCCATCACACAACTCAGGATTGAACCGGTCTGCACACCCCTGTTAAAATATGGCAGCCCTCCAAAGTGTACAAAAGGACAAGACAAAATCAACCAAGAGACCTACAGCAACATTAAAGGAGCTGAAGGGACATCTGACAAGTACTGATTACTCTATGCATGTGACAGCAAGCTCTGTGGGGGCTGTGTCTGGGCTATGGGTTAGGGTGGCTATACAGAAGCCCTTTCTCACAAAGAACATCCAAACCCAACTAAATCACAATAAACCATGTGGCAAAATGTGTTATGGTCTGATGAGACTAATTCCAAATGGTATAACAATTCCATAATTCCAAGAGATATGTTTGGTGCAAAAAAAAAAAAAAAAAGCACATCACCAAAAGAACACCAAGCCCAAGGTGAAGCATGGTGGTGTCAGCATCATGCTTTAGGGCTGCTTTTCTTCAAACAGAACTGGGGCTTTTATCAAGGTTGAGGGAATCATGAATTGCTGCAAATACCACTCGATTTTAGTGCAAAACATTCAGGAGTCTGCTAGTAAGCTGAAGATGAAAAGGAATTTCCCCTTTTAGCATGACAATGACCCAAAGCATACATCCAAATCAACAAAGGAATGGTTTAACCAAAAGCAGATGGCCTAGCCAGAGCACAGACCTGAATCCAACTAAAAATCTGTGGGGTGACCTGAAGCTGGCTGTACACAGGAGATACCCTTACAATTAGACAGATCTAGAATGTTTTTATAAGAAAGAGTGTGAAAATATTGCCAAGTGAACATGTGCAATGCTGACAGAATAATAAAATCTGTAATAAAAAGGTGCTTCAATAAAGTATCAGTTTACGGGTGTGCACACTTATGCAACTAGGTTATTATAAGTTTTTTTTATTTTTCATTTTTTTCTCTAGAAAAGTTTCTGATTGTTTTTCACTTTATTTGTATACTTTGCAGTTTCACATTAAAGGTGGGAAAAGATCTGACATGATTTATCTTAGTTTCTAAGATTTTCTTTTACTTCACAAAAACCTGCCATTTATATGTAATAATGTGTATGTATATAGTCTATTTTATCACACTCTTTAAAATCACACTTTTAATTTGCTCTTTTCAGTTAAATTAATAAAATAATGCCAGTGTTTTTGCTTGTCTGTAAAGAAACATGCCCAAGGTTTGAAGGATTAGTTTGCTAAACAAGACATCACACCATAGATTCACAATGCATGTAAAATTGATCTATCTATATATTTGAGTTGACGAAGCTTTTAGGCTTTAGATTTTTATGTTGGTATTAGTGAGATACCTATTACTTTTATAGTTTTCTCCAGAAGGCTGGTTATGTCATATATCATTTAGCAAACAGAAAACTCATTGGCAGTGCATCTGCATTCCTGTTAGTTCTCAGGAGGACTAAAAGGGTATGAAGATTTTCCTGACATACCAGAGGGGAATAAATGCATTTAATGGGCTTACAGGGAGATGTTCACTGCTCTGGAAAGAGTGAGACAAATGTCTAGATCCACATACAGTAGAGCCCCTGGAAAGTATGATGCAAAACTAACTCTTTTGTGTGTGTGTGTGTGTGTGTGTGTGTGTGTGTGATATAATGATACCAATTTTATTTTCCTTTTCTTTCCTTCGTTCCTCCATAAGCCAAATGTTATGAAAGCTCAGTGGTGTCAATAGTTTTAACTGCAAATGAAACAGCGAAAAATGAATCTGAAACTGACAGCTGCCATAGATTACAGTAATGCAAGATTAGGACTTGACCAATAGTTAAATCGTAAGGAGCTAAAATTCAGCTAACTGAGAATAAAATTGGTAAAACTTTCTCCAACTCATACTAACATCAGAAACAAACAAGACAATAAAAAATACGTACTTAAAATGTAGGAGAAAGACAGTTGTGTACTCAATTACAAACACAATTATGTACTCTCAAACATTCTCTCAAACTTTCAAAAAATTTCATTCATCTTCAGTAACCACTTCATCTTAGTCAGGGCTGTGGTTGAGCCTATCCCGAGAACACTGCGTGTGAGGTGGGAATATGATCTGGATAGGACACCAGATCATCCATTACATTTAAATCTATGGGAGCTAAATCTAAGTGACACAACTGTCTAAGTTTTCCTTTTTTTCAAACCTCATGAATTTAAATCCTGATGATGCTGTAGCCACAGATGTGTGTCTGACTAATCCCCACCCATATTCATTGTGGACACACCCTATCTTCATGCCATCTGAAAGCCATTAACTGGCAGTTTATGTAAATCAGAGTAAGAACTATAATAGCAGTGGTGGCCAGTATCAGGCGATTACTATAACACTTTCAGGCTCCTTTTTATGCAACGATTACATAGACATCCAGAACCTCTATGCTATATTCTTTACTGACAAATGATGTAGAGCTTGCTGTGCTGTGGCCTGTGCTTAAAAATGCCTGCTCATTCACTATGCATAACTATTAATTCTAACTCTCAATTAACTCTGATAATCATCCAATAATGTCTAAAAACCTATTTCTTTTGCAAAGAAAAATGTTCACATGAAGAGAACACAACAACCAAAAGTCTGATTGAATGTCTAATTTTAAATATTAGTCTACTAAATATTAAATATTGGTGTTATAAATTAAATCTAAATATTAAAAATTGAAATTTTAATTTAAATATTGGATCTACTCACTAATGTAGGTATGTGTGGAGTTAAAATTTTACTGCAGCCACTCACTAGAGGGCATCACAGATATAGTGCCTTTACTTTTTAACTTGTGTTTTAACATGTCTATACAGAATCAGTGTGATTTCTGTGGATGTTGTTTAGTCTGGGGAATCTTAAAAACCAGCTGATTTTATTGGCTATCGGACATACAGTCAGGTCCATACATATTTGGACATTGACGTAGTTATATAATTTTTAGCTGTCTACCATATTGGAGTTGAAATTAAATAATGAATATGAGCTCAAAGGGCTCAGCTGTCCCATGGCCAGGTGTATGTTATTCCCCATTTCACTTTCAAGTAAGCAGATAAATGGTCTAGAGCTGATTTCAAGTGTGACATCTGCATTTGGATTCTGTTACTGTTAACTGTCAATGTGAAGTTGAAGGAGCTGTCGCTGCAAGTGAAACAAGCCATCATTAGGCTGAAAAATCAAAACAAACCCATTTGAGAGATAGCAAAAACATTAAGTATGACCAAATCAACTGTTTGGAACATTCTTTAAAAGAAAGAGGGCACAGGAACACCTAAACTCTTGGAAGACCACCAAAAACAACTGTGGTGGATGACAGAAGAATTCTTTCCCTGTTAAGAAAAAAAAAAAACCTTTACAACAGTTGGGCAGATCAAGAACGCCCTAGTATCTGTTTCAAAGTCAACAATCAAGAGAAGGCTTCACCAGAGTAAATACAAAGGGTTTACCACAATATGTAAACCACTAGTAAACCTCAAAAACAGGAAGACCAGATTAGAGTTTGCCTAAAACATCATAAAAGGCCATTACAGTTCTGGAACAATATCCTATAGACAGCTGAGACACAGGGATCAACTTGTAACAGAATGATGGGAAGCTGATGGCAAAACTGAAGGCAAAATACCTCACAAACAAGCAGGAAATGAAGACAACTGCAGTAAAGGCCTAACAGAGCATCACCAGGGAAGAAATCTAGCATCTGGTGATGTCTATGGGTTTCATACTTGAGGCAGTCACTGACTGCAAAGGATTTGCAACCAGTTATTAAAAAGTACCATTTAATTTATCCCTGTTAGTTTGTCCAATTTCTTTTGTTCTCTTAAAAAGGGGGACAACACATATAACAAGTGCTGTAATTCCTACTCTGTTTACCTGATTTGGATGTAAATACAATTTACATATTAAAGCTAAAAGTCTGCAGTTTGAAATCGTGTACAAAGTACAAATATAGTTAATTCCAATTCCAATGGTAGACAGCTAAAATAACAATGTCTCTATATATATATATATATATATAGGCAGATGGGCTACAACAGCAGAAGACCCCATCGGGATCCACTCCTATCAGTCTAGAACAGAATCTATGTTTTTATATCTTGTGATATGATACCCAAAAGGATATGAAATGACAGTTTTGACCCTGTGGAGACACTGGCCTGGTCCACATGATGAAAACTGCTCTACAAATCTTCAGCATTTATGTAAAAAATCTAAAAGAGCCAAAACGTTTGGTTACTGGTGTTAAGGTTACGGTTAGATTTAGGTGTAGGCATATCATTAATTAGCTGCATTAATAATTATGACAGTGGAAGGTCTTCACAAGCATAGTAAGACAAACAATTGTGTGTGTGTGTGTGTGTGTATGCATTATGGTGCATTTGTCTGTGTAGCTCTGCAGTATAGAAACGATGTGACAGGTTTTACATTAAGCACAGAGACAGATGGTTAAAGGTCTAATTATCAACTGTGCTTGTTTGGGTGTATGTGTATGTGTGTGGTCATTTACTATATTGGTGCCCAAACATTACATAAAACACACCACTAAGAATAAGCCTGGATTTCCATTATATATCAGTTCCAAATTGTCCATAGCTTCAATAATGTGTGTGTGTGTGTGTGTGTGTGTGTGTGTGAGTGAAACAGGCACAAAAACACTAGCAGCTTGCAAGGAGGCGAGGAAAACGGAACTGATGAAAGGATGCAGTGATCACATGGTACAGAGTGAAAGAAGCAGCAATGGAAAGAGGTGTAGAGAGCTAGTGAGTGTGAAATGAAGTGAGAATGCGGCAAGGTGGTCCAGTGAAGAGATGTTATTGGTGAAGAGAAAGTGATATAACTGGTAGGAGAGGCAAGAAGGAATTGTAGTTTCACTGCTCAGTATTTATTACACTAACGTGACTTCTACTGGCTGTCGAATAACCTTGTTATTCGACAGAAGAGCAGAAAACCATCCCAGTAGACAATGAAAGGCAGAGCAAGGTAGAAATGATGGCAACAAAAGGAGAAAGAGAGAACACTCGTTTGTTATTATGCAAATCCATGCACTTATTAAAGATTGGGGACAGTAAAGGTAAAACTGAGGTTTGTTTTGTTCGGCATTTTGAAATCTCTATGCACCCGCCCCTATACACACTGTAAACGGATAATCCCTAGTTTACCTCTTTGTCACTGCTCACTACATGTGCCCCATTTCCCCACCCCTTTCCATGTATTTCTGTAGTAATACCTGTCTCATGCGTGACAGCAGCTGCCGAATCCCCGCTCCCTAATTGGTGGTCTTTCTCAGGCCCAGCTGGGTGGGGTTTTACATATTCATATCTCTCCCACCTCAGTGTTGAGAGTTTCCACAGGCAACAAGGAGGAAGAATAATGGGAGTTTTCTCACCTTGCTTCACAGGATTCGTTATCACCTTCCGAGGAGAATGCACCGATTTCAGCACTTCAGTCTGTTTATTATTCCATCATTCCTGCCTGGGTGTTAGCTACCATTGAAGTTCCTATGTCTGTGTTTAATATTGTTTCCGTGGTTATATGAAGCTAAAATTAAGGAGGTTTTTCTGAAACATCACGCGGTCCGGGCTGATCTAAATGGAGCTCCACATGGACCCTCTCGACTCGACCTCAGAAACAGTCCTTGACAACAAAGCAGTGAGTGTGAGACTGAGGCCTTTCCTCTGAATTGGAGTCTTCACACGGCCATGCACAAATCACCCAAGAGCAAGAACGTCTCCTGGGTGAGTGTGGGTTGTCTAGATACGGCCAGGATAGGGACTTGAAAATATGTGTGTGTGTGTGTGTGTGTGTGTGTGTGTGTGTGTGTGTGTGTGTGGTGTCACATGCTTCCTACTTGTAATTTTGCAATCAGCAAACTCTAGGAGGAGATTGTCATTTCAACAGGTGGTGCATTTAGAGAAAAAAACAGAGAGGATTTAGGAAAAAATATGATCAAGCTATCAGTTCTTTTGATTGTAAAAGTATGAGATTCATAGACAGGCCCTGTCTGGACCCCCCAAACACATAGATATATACAGTTTTACAAGCACTAATCCTGAATATTTTAGGGTTGCAAAATTTATTGTGCTAAACAAGCTCTGCAGTTAGTCATGTAAAACTGCAAGTGATATATTGGAACAAGAGGTGACAGTTTTTGTTCGGGGAGGTCTATGTCTGAGTATTCAAATATTTATCACTGCTAATTTAGCAGAATACAGCTCCAAACAGTAAGGATTGACATTTGGAAAAAATAGTTTCTGGTTCAAAAATTCAAAAATGTTTTGGTTAGATGTTTGCAAAGATATCGGCTTCAGGTTTCTGAATAGAACCAGAAATTGCCAAATTTTCATGAATTGGTAAATTGGCATTTTTTTTTATTGGTAAGTGTAAGAAGTGGAAAGCACAGCAGAGACCAAACTGTATTTTTTGGTGTTGATGTGAATTCATAAACAGCATGTTGTTGGGTGTGTGCACACACTGGATTGGTGAATATATGTACTACTGATTTTTGGTTGTGTATTAAATTAGCTGCTCAGCATAAACCAAGGACTCTGTTGCAAATATCAATTTTCTTTGCTCACTACATGTAAACCCATTCAAAGGTATTGGTGGAATGGTAAATTGTGCTGTTTTTAGTACAATCTTTAACTTAATATTTAATTTAAACTATATCCATCTCAGCAAAATGCCTTTACTGAACAGACTGGCAGTAGAATTTGTGACTGTGGTACATTTGCCTTCAAGCTCTTCAATGTTTTCATATTATTCTTTGCTGAATTAAATAAGGGGTTCCCCAACTTTTTGGGCAAAGCCTTGACCACCCTACTTTTTTATTTTTTTAAATTCCATATTTCTAATATAGAACTACTGTAACATTTGAACATTTTATTACGTCAGTAGCATATGTATGTGTAACGTAAGTTACTAAAATCCAGAGGAATATTCCTTGCACCGACTTACCAGTCTAGTGGGAAGTGTTGTGTTGTTAATAAGAAAATAATCCATGCCAGGGTGGTGTGATACGGCCTGATGTGAAGCAGAGGGGCCTGGTTTATACTTGATGCATGACTTTGTGTAAACGTGCAGAAGCAACAGCAATGTGAGTGGCATTTTTCACACACTCGCATGCTTAATTTACGTACGTCTGGAGGATTAAAAATGACATTAACCTGATTGCACATCAGATCTAAAGCATCCCTGTCTGTCAGGTTTCCTGTCTAACTCTAAAATATCTAGATATTAAAATATTTCATGCAACGTGATGTTAAACACACTGATGAGGAAACTGGTTAGTGTTAGTACTCAATAATGGTCTAGAATAGTACGCAAATGATTTGAGACACAGCACTAGTGTATTTAATGGAGGTAGATGGTTTTGGGAAATTTCTATTGCTTAGCTACGCTAATGCAGCATAGACTAAAAGACTAAAAAGACTAATAAGAACTGGAAAGAGTCTGAAAAGACTAAAACGTTATTTACCCTATTAATTTAAATGTGGCTTATCTGAATGTGATGCCCAATAATATTTCAAAATATTAGCACACAAAATGCGTCTTCAATATTTCTAATATTCATTTTGAAAATAAATGAATGAAACAAAAGAGGAGATTGTGAGTTTCTCTCGCAGCCCCATTTGTAAATCAGGGGTCACGACCCCCAGTTTGGGAACCCTGTATTGAATGCTGGGCCAACATACTAAATTGAATCTAGGTATGCATCTACCTCGAAATGTCAGTTAGATGCCCCTTTCATCGCCTGTCCAACCTAACAGTTATTTTTAATTAGTTTTTCAAACCTGTGACATGAACCGTTTCTGCATGACTTTTTTTATCAGCAGAAGTCAGTTTTGTAAAAGTGCGACTGACTTTTTTTATTTCTTTCAAAACAAGTTGCATAATTGAGTGACCTATTTTTACAACGGCCTGTCAGTTGTGTTATTTTTCAGAGCTCTTATCATCTTTAATATTTATTCATTGGTCTCCTGAATTTTAAAGCGCACTCACACAATTCTTAATGTTTATCCTATCCTGTAATGTATACCAATTGTTTACACTATTTCCAAAGCTCAAGCTTAAACTTAGTCATAAGTTTAGTCAAAATGTCATACATGTTCTTTGCTAAACACATTCTGCAGTCTAATGTTAATTTTACTACACATTGTTGCCATTGCTCCAATCCATTTGACATGAGCAGCTTTATAGTTTGGACAGAGTTGCTGAGGTTTTGTGGCAGTCAGGGATATCAGGACTCAGGCCATTTATCTACACACCAAAGGATTATGGTTCCAGATGGTGTCTGGAGTATGTCATGTGACTCACCGCAGCATCTGTCAGCTTGTTGTGGTCAGTTCTCCACATCCTGTGAACATCTAAGTGAATTCTGTTCTCTGTCTCTATTCTCAGTATTTAATAATAATAATAATAATAATAATAATAATTGATATTTCTTTATAGTATGGAAAGGTTGATTGATTGATCTTCCAATCAATACCATTGCATATGGATGTTCAGATGTTCAGATTTGGTTTGTTTACTACTTGAACCAGAACTGTTGTGCTACAGCTGCAGTTATATCAGTTCAAAGACAGATTTAGCTACACCAAGTGTTTTATTTAAACCTGCTTTTCGGTGTTTATTTGGGCAAACACTGGACTTGCATTGTGTTAGTATAAGTTTACACTTTCTTGTAATGCTATGTATCTCATTACTGTAATAGGAAACTGCTCAGAATTCTGAATGCTAGCCAGAACCTGCATTATTGATGGGGTTCTGTGTGAGAGAAGCAGACAGCCCGAGTGTCCCTGTGGCACTTTGGGAACGCAAGAATGTCTAAGAAAGTTAAGGTAATGTTGATCATTTCAAGTGTGATGCGTGTGTGTGTGTGTGGGTGTGTGTGTGTCTGTGTGCCATCTTATATATTTATTTATTTATTAATCTATAGGCCTGTTTTCAGGCAATCATTGAACATTCTGTGTGGTTACATTATTGTGTTGTTTATGTATGTAACATCCTTAAAGTTATGTCTGATTAGTCTAGGCTTAGTGACGTGTGACATTTGTATCAAAGATTATCTTACATATTACATTTTA
>CM040978.1:19770298-19780476 GCA_022985145.1 Pangasius djambal
GGGGTTGGGAGGAGGTTAGAAAAAGAAAAATCTTACAATAACCTGATTGCATAAGTGTGCACACCCCTTAACTAATACTTTGTTAAAGCACCTTTTGCTTGTAATACAGCACTTAGTCTTTTTGGGCAAGAGTCTACCAACTTAGTACATCTTGTACTGGCACTTTTATTCTACTCTTCCTTTCGATAAGATTGAAATCTGGGCTCTGACTGGGTCATTCCAAAATGATCTTCTTCTTCTGAAGCCATTTCTCTGTTGACTTGGATTTGTCCTTTGTGTCGTTGTCATGCTGGAAGGTGAAAATTTTCTTCATATTCAGCTGTGTAAAAGAGGCCTGCAGGTATAGATTGGTATTTGGAGCTATCCATGATTCCCTCTCTCTTGATTAGAGCCTCAGTCCCAGCTGAAGAGAAGCAGCCCCATAGCATAATGCTGCCACCACCATGCTTCACCATGGGTATGATATTCTTTGTTTTTGCACCAAACAAACCTATTAGAATTATGACCAAAAAGTTGTACATGTTTCCTAAGCTCTTTGTGGATCATAGCTTCAGCAGTCATATGAAATGAAGAAGAATCAAGACTATCCTACAGAAACAGCTGTTCTGTATTAATCAGATTCACTTTATTAATGACAGATGTATAATAATTACTTTTGAACAAGAGTTTGAATGTGATTGGGGCAATTGCCCCATAAAAGGGTGTGCACATTTGCACAACCAGGTCAATATAATGTTTTTCTTTTTTCCCCTAAAAAGTTCCTATTTGTTTTTTTTGTTGGTTGCAGTATCACATTAAAGGTGGAAAAATAAGACATGATTTGTCTTGGTTTCATTTTTGACATCACAGAACCTGCAATTTTAACAAGTATGTGTAGACTTGTCTACCCACTGTATATGTCTATAAAATACACAGCTATCTACAGTCAGGTCTATAAGTATTTGGACAGAGACACAATTTTTGTAATTTTTCCTCTGTACACCACCACAATGGATTTGAAATGAAGCAATCAAGATGTGATTGAAGTGTAGACTTTCAGCTTTAATTCAAGGGGTTTAACAAAAATATTGCATTAAACGTTTTTAGGAAGTACGGACATTTTTTACAGAGTCCCTCCATTTTCACGGGCTCAAAAGTAATTGGACAAGCTAACAATCATAAATATTAGGATTATTTTTAATACTTGGATGGTAATCCTGTCTGGAACCCATGGACATCGCCAAATGCTGAGTTTCCTCCCTTGAGATGCTTTGCCAGGCCTTTACTGCAGCTGCCTTCAATTGCTGCTTGTTTGTGGGTTTTCTGCCTTCAGTTTTGTCTTCAGTAAGTGAAAATCATGCTCAGTTGGGTTTAATTTATATGTTTAATTAATTTAATTTAATTTATTTGCAGTAAGAAGCTCTTGGGTTGCTTTCGTGGTATGTTTTGGGTCATTATCCATCTGTACTGTAAAGTGCCATCCTATCAGGTCTTTTGCAGCAATTGACTGAATCTGAGCAGAAAGTATATCTATATACTCTTCAGAATTCATTCTGCTACATCTATCAGCAGTCACATCATCAATAAACACCAGTGACCCAGTTCCATTGGCAGCCATACATGCCCATGCCATAACACTGCCTTCGCTTGTTTGACAAATGATGTGGTATGCTTTGGATTGTAGACTTTTACAATGATGCACCTACCTCCTCCAGAGTATTCTTGACTTGTAAAGTGTTTTTTTCTTTAACAAGGAAAGAATTCTGCGATCATCCACTTAAGTTGTCTTCCGTGGTCTTCACTGCATTCCTTCTTTTTACGAATGTACCAAATTGTTGATTCGGCCACTCCTAAAATTTTTGCTATCTCTCTGCTAGGTCTGTTTTTTTTTTTTTCAGCCTAATGCTGGCCTCCTTTGCGTCGACACCTCTTTGGACTACATATTGAGAGTTCCCATGAACAGCTACCAAATGCAAATTCCTAGAGTCTACACTTCAATCACATCTTGATTGCTTCATTTCAAATCCATTGTGGTGGTGTACGGAGGCAAAACTACAAAGATTGTGCCACTCTCCCAATCGTTATGGACCTGACTGTAAATAATATACTATATATAATAAAAATATATTAAATACATATATAAATATACAATATTTCTTATGAGGACAACATTTTATGTAGCAATACTCATTCTACATTGCAAAAAAATAGGATGTACAGTATAAACATAAAACGTATGTACAATGATGTGATCGTGTGTCTAGTTTTATTCTCAGTTGTGAATATGACTAATCCCTGACTCAGGTTGAGAACAGTTTTACTAATACCTTTCTACAGTGTACCACATTAATCAAAGGAAAAGAGATACTGAGGGTGAATGAGTGGTTGTGTGTGTGTGTGTGTGAGTGTGTGTACAGTGTCCTAAAATGGACCAGCATCCCAGGGTCTCACTTTCAGTGTTCCTGGGATAGGCTCAGAATTCACCACAACCCTGACCAGGATTAAGTCCTTATTGAAGTTGAATGAATAGTTTAAAAAATGTCTGAGGGCATCTAAGAGACTCATTTACATATTCGTTCACCTTCATACACACACACATACATTACATACATACATACATACATACAAGAAAGGTCTAATCTAGCACCCTGAAAGGTTTTTCTGTATGGCAATCTGGGGGAACCCTTAAAGTTTCTTTTTAGAACCCTGTGAGAGATGGTTTCCTCTTTCCAATTAGAATGATATGGTCCCTTAAAGCTGTTGGATATAATATTTGGGAATGTTGCCCTCTTTGGTAGAATAATGCTATTGCAAGCAAAGGAACATTTTAGGTGGGTAAGGTGGGTTGTGCTACACCATTCTCCACCATGCCAATTAATTTGACAGCTGCAAGCACCAAGTCAATACACGTTTAGAGAATTCAAAACTGTGTCACAAACAGCATAATATGCACTAAGTAGTGCCTAAATACTAAAGAGACTAATGGTGTATGGACATACAGATTAGTATGGTAGTATGCTGCCATTATCGTTGCTTACCCAGTGTTATGAGAATAAAATATATATACATATAATGTGCTCATAAATGTGGCAGACACATTTACTGAATATGAACGAGTAAAACTTCTCACTTTCAACAAGAGCTAAGTTAGCTAGCACTGTCTCTCTGCCTATGGTACTCTGTCCATGAATAGCTGACCTGATTACAGCTTCTGCAGGATCATAAACAGCACAGCACACAGAATAAATTAGCTGAATAATGGCAGCTAGGTAGCAAAAAATGTTTAGCTCTGGTTAAAGGGGAAGGGGTTACTTCACTTTCCCTGAGGCACTACATATCTGCCAGGCCAAAGGTAGTGAGCCAGCCTGCTAACTCTAGCTAGCTAAAATAATGTTCAAAAAAAAAAAAAACTATGAGTAAAATAATACAGAGAACAAAAATAAACTATCTGGTTGCTGTGGATGTGTGTATTTTTATTACAAAATCTATGTACTCCATTTTGTTATCTAATCTGAGGATTTGGTTCTCCAGTCTGTAAAAATCATCAGTACGAGGTGATAGTGTTAGCATTCTAACTGAAACACAAAGCAGAGGACCAGTTACACCAGTATGGAACGCTTTTACGTGAGAAAGCACACATATTCTCATATTACACATAATCCAGACAGAATGTGATGAAAGCCTGAAAAACACTAAGAAAAGAGAAAATAATTTTCTATTGTATCCACACTTTTTACATGCAACAGTGATTAACACAGCTCAAGGTCACTTAATATTAAGGACACCAGCCTAACTTTAATATTCAAATACACTTATGAATTAACGAATGAACATTAGTAATAACGACATACAATATAATTCAGTATCATTTTTCCAAGTGTCACATTTCCTCATTTAGCCTTTAGCCTTTGTTTATACTTTTGGTTTGCATTTTAGCATTGCGTTTCGGTGTTAATAAAAGTTTGCGAATGTTTCAAAAATCATATTGCCATTATTTATAATCACAATATTGTCGTTATTTATAAATAAACAATTTAGACTGCTAACTAAAGCCATTTATTCACTTTTGCTTTCACTGGACTACTTATTACGTATTTATGTTACTTAGTTATGTGGTAAGCCCTGTGAGGTACTGGCATCCCATTCAGGGTGTATTCCCGCCTCATGCACAGTGTTCCTGAGATAGGCTCTGGAGCCACCACCACCCTGACCAGGACAAAACTTACTGAAAGTGAGTGAGTGAGCTGTGTGCTTAGTGCCATTTTCTTAATTGCAGCATGCTCTAGGGAACTGGTTTGCTCAGTGGTCGGAGAAGAGCTCTGATGAACCTGAGCTCGATCAGCACATTTTTGTGGCATTGGCCTTTCAATGCCTTAGGGTTAGTGTTAGAGTATGGTAAATGTTCTGTTTTTAGTGCAGTTTGGAATAATTTCAACTTTTTGCTGATTATATACTCGTAACATTCGGTTGAGAAGATGTGTGCGTTACTGTATGAAAACTGCAGTTAGGTAAAAATACCTTATTTTGTTGAATTTCATCATGTTCTTTTGCCTGCTTCTCTCTGATCGCCTGTGTCATCTCTTAAAAGCTTCCAGAGCTTTCTTGATCACTGGTTGAACGTGGCCATGTCTTCTCCCGGTATCTCAGTTTCTGGCCTGTAAAGCTTTTAACTTTTATTTAAAACAGATCTTCCACGCTGTGTATGAGGTGACCACGGGCACACATGTTATCCATGTGCTCTGTGCAGTGTGTGAAGTGTGACGTTGTATCCTGTTTTTTTTTTTTTTTTGTCTGTTTTTTTATTTCACTATGAATATTGCTTTTGGATTAGTGAACAAGATTTACATAAAGGTTGATGTGCTTGTTTTTTCAAGAACTTGGCCTTGGCAGAGATCCAGCATTGACTTTTCTTTCATCACAAACTACATACATGGCCACACACACACACACACACACACACAAGCTACTGCAGCTGCTTTTAGTATATTCTGGAATTTTCTGGGCTTAAATTGTACTTGCTAATTGTGTGTGTGTGTGTGTGTGTGTGTGTGTGTTTGGGGATGTTTTGTCAATGTGGAGTTTTTTTTTTCAGAGCATGGGAAACAAGCGCTGCTAAGTGACAGGGCGAGAGAGAGAGCGAGACAGAGAGAGAGAGAGAGAAAGAGAGAGGGGAGGCAGGGTTAAGTATGCATTAAGATTTTACGTAGGTAAAAAAAAAAAAAGACAGTTTTTTTAAAAGATCACAGTGCACAGCACTTCTTACACACAGCTGCACAAAGTTGGAGAGCAAAAGAAAAAGTGGCCGAAGCACAGCCCCCAAATGAGGGAAAGAGGCTTGATCCCCTTTCTCTCCTCCTCCTTCTGGGCCTGTCTGAAAAGTTTCTGGGTGGAGTAGTTCCCTATCTTCCTCACACTCGCACATACACACACACTGGTTATACTCAGACATGTACCTCTCAACCAGCGAGGAGTCCGATGTGGTGAGTCCCTGTTTAACGATGTCTTTACACACACATACACACACACACACACACACACACGAGTATACACAGACACACTCACTCACTGTTAAACACACGCTCATGTGCAGCACTTCAGTACAGACCCAGTTGTTTTCTTTCCATCCAAACAAAGGAGTAAAATCCCAGTTCTTTTCTGGAGCTTTCCGTGCTGGAGTCTGTGGGAGAGAGTTGAGCAATCTCTGAACTTTCTTGCCTTTTTCTGTTAAACGAGTGTCCTGTTAGATGTGTGTTTGTGAGTCTAACGCTGTAATTGTCATTAATGTACAGGCCTGTTAACATCTGGTCAGCACTAACAGTGACAAACTGACACTGTAGCTTGGAGACTATGTGCAGATGCCGGGGACAGACTGAGATCATTACGTTTTAAGCTTCCCCTTGAACCTTATCACATACGTGCAGACTTTTTCCTGTTTTCATTCTTACTTTTTATTTACTTGAGGCTGTAGTTGAGTCTGTATAATGGATTTATAAACAAGAAGCATAGATTATACATCTGAATCTAAACTACTGTTTAGGGTGGTGAATATTTATGTCTATCCCTCTTAAAGGCTTCCTATAGCCATTGAGCCTAGCCAAAACATTGACAATTCATGCTCACATTCATTCAGTGAACGCTATAAACCTTACATGTAGGGCTGGCTGGTATAAACAGATTAGTAGGGCTAAGCCCTCCCACTCTTTCAAGGGAAAAACACATTTAAAAAGGTCGAAATTCTTGGCATCTGCATTACAGCAGTTATTTGCTCTTAACAAATGGAATGATGTGAATTATATTTTACTTTTGTGGAACCAAGAGCAATAGGTTGTAATAAAAAATACACAGAATGGTATGAAGTTGGGGCTGATTTCTTTCTAGCCCAGACTGTACATTCACTGTTGACAGCCATGTCACACAGAGTGACATGCCTCCTAGATTTGGTGTTCGGTGAGGCTAATTTATTTAATCCCGCTTCTCTGACACAATCGTTACACATTATCAGCAGTGCTTAAGAACATTTGAAATATGATAACAGGTGTAATAAACATGAATGAGGTGGATTACTTCCTTGATCAATGATTTTTCAGAAGGCCTCTGGTGGAGAAACTAGAAGTAAAAAGATTAAGCACACATTGTTCAATTAAAGTTCAAACTACACAAAGCGACAAACAACAGAACTGTAAGCTTTGTGTGGTTTGAAGGAAGGAGCTGCATAATAATGAGAGCAGCTTTTCTGTTTACCACACTTGCTATTTGGACGAGACGTGGCATGATTACAGACTTAAAACACTTGATTTAAAATAAATAAGAAGCACAAATGATGCTGCTATCTGTCTTTCAATGAGTATGTTCCTATCTGAATGCGTACTAGTTTTATGTTTATGATGAGACCCTGTGCTGTAAGTCTCAACCCTAATGGTTTCTTAATCATAACACCGAGTTGGTCATAGCTAGTAAATTATTAGCGCTCTCATTCAATATCATGACAAGCCTCACTGCATACCTGTAATACAAATTAATCAATACATTTATTAATTGTTTATTTGTTATTCTGTGTTGTTGGAACGGATATGCATCAGTTAATCACTACACAAATACTGCATATGTGTGTGATTGTGTGCAATTTAGCAATAGCATGATCGTATGCAAACCTGTCTATGGCTTTTTAAGCATTTTGTTTTGTTGGTGGATTTTTTTAACTCTTCCGTCATATCATCTGTCCTGTCAGAGTTGGCATAACTAAGGTTTCATGAGATGAGAATAGATGAATTTTATATATTTAGTTATGAGAGTGAGTCTATAGAAAGGAGACATACTACACGCATTACATCCTTAGCTAGGGAAATAGTGAAATATAAAAACGTGGACAAAGATTTTACTGGTGCGACACCATGTTAATAAAGTAGATCATGCTGTCTGCCGCTGAGGTACGTTTTGGAATTTAGAGGTTTTACTAGTAAGTGTTGATCATTTAAATTGTTCTGTCTTTTTCAAATTAATTATCAAACTTGTTGAATTGATGTAATATTTGTAGCTAGTTGAAGTCGTCTAGGACAGATGGAATTGGAATGTTGAATCATTTTCTAAGTGTGTTAGCAGATGTATTAAGATTATTTAGTAAGACTGTTTTCATTGTTGCTGGCAGTCGTTGTCAGTCGTGTTTGTCATGACAAATCTGATCTCATGCAAAATTTAAAAGAATGTGAACCAGTAAGGACAATGTTGCATGATTAGGACAAAAGACAAAGGTGTGACTGATAACACATAACCCTAACCTTAATCTTAACCTTCTTTAAACTATTCAAATAAGACATGCAAATCCTTAAAAATATGTGAGACCATGTCCACGACACACACACACACACACAGAGAGAGTGAGAGAGACAGAGAGAGAGAGAGAGAAATCTGGCACAAAAGCCATATCCTAAGCTGCACATTTATATCCTTACAGGACAGGCGCGTTTCTTGTTTATACATACTGGGCAGGGTATGCTAAAGAGTCATTAGACTTGAACAATGGCATGACCTCAAATAGCTTTGTGCAGGAATGATTTTCACCTTTTATCTAAAATGTTATTAATTGGTAATGCAGTAGATAGAAATAGACCATATTACCCTGTGAGTGTATTTGAGCTAAAGCAGGGAATCGCAAACTTCCACTGGACCCTCACAGATTTAATAAAAATCAATTTTAAAACGTTAGACACATTAGGAAGGCCTAAGCATTTCATTTATTGCTCTTATTCCTTTTTACAGTCTGAGATGGCATAAACCAAAAGCAATTGAGCAAACAAAAGTTTATGATTATAATCGCATAATAACTCTAACAACATCAAAATTATTTTAATACATTTTAGTTATATATATTCAAAACAATAACCTATTGGGAAGCTCAGAACAGAAAGGTAGGTAGGCTAATTGTTGTGCTACACTGGCCTGAAACATACTGGAATTTTGGTATTTAATGTTGTTTTAAAAGTGAAACAAGAACATTTTGGAATCAAAATAGTTTTACTATATTCATGAGAAGGGTGTGCCTCTTTTTCTTTGTACAGTTTTTCCATTTTTGGAGAGAGAGAGATGACAAATGGCCAGTTTGGATGGCAAACGTGTGGCTCATTCTCCATGTGCAGTTGAGCCCTGAATTAGTTTTCACTGCAGTCAATGCAGAGAATGATGATTTCCAGAGCTATGGATAGGGGCAGTATTTTAATGCGGCATTCAACTTACCTTGGAAGTGGGAAGTTGTAACTCAGCATTATGTCATTTTCGACCTCAGTGTATTTGAGCTACAAAGTGGGGAAAAACATGAACTCCTCCATGTTCACCTTTTGTTAGATTTACCACCTTAGAACTGTATAGTCAGTGTTACAGCTTTAACTAGCGAATATGTCTGTATGTTGATTGATCTAAAGCAAATACTATATACAGTATAACACTGGACACCTGCTGGAATATCACAGGACAACTCCAGCAGTTCTTCTGTCTTACTGGTGACTCGAAGCTGTAGAACTGAGAACAAATGTTTAAAGTGTTCTGGACACGCTGGAGACTGGAGGCAACATCCTTCACTAAATTCACTGATAGTCTGTTTGCATGGAGAAACTCTGTCATTTCAGCAAACATGTCTGTAACACCATCTTTTAGCTGTTTTCCCCAAAGCTCTATTTACTTAATGATGTCACTGATTTTTGTTGCTGACTTTCTGTATAGATGTGTAGCCTTTTTTGACTTAAGTTAAGGTTAAGACTGTCGAACAAGTTACTGTCATCAACCAGGTATGCTGGTAAATATCTCTTATGACCTCTTAGAAACTCTGAGATCTCTGTGCATAACTAGAACACCCACTGTGATACCTTTCCTTGAAAGAGCCAGCACACCTCCGAATGAAATAAGTGCACATCATGCCCATCTCCTCTCTTCCTATAAAAGTCGCAACACTGACATGACTGTAGTGTTCTTCAGCTTAGAAAGCTCATTGTCATTATGGCTGTATTTAAAGCAGAATGAAGGCCTGGGTCCATGCACGTACTTAGTGATACAACATCCATGATGTAATGTTCAGTTGAACAATCTTTAATCTGTGCTGCGTAACCACTTATATGACCAGTCGCTGTCTTTGCACCGTTTGTGCATACGGCTTCACAGTTCTCCCATCCCATCCAGCTTCGCTGACAAAAAACATCGGACAGACTATAACTGTTTATTTATCCAGCTGAATTGAAAACTGCCGACATGTATGCAAAAGCGGTTCCTTAGCTGTGACTGGATATCAGCCGAGAGATCAAGTGGCCATCGCCACACTGTCATCACGCCTTCTAAGTCTCCAGCAGCGGATGCCACCATGTCTCTTGTGCAATGCCAGCCTCCAGTTTTCCTAGTTTTCCTGCTGATTGTGGGCATTCCTCCCAGGAATCTGGGGCCTCCCATCTGCCTGACACTGGGATCCACGGATTAAGTGAGGGGTCCTGTCATGGTTACCGTTCTCTTGATGTTGCAGTTTACAAGGAGATGAGAGCCAAGTGCTTTTGTTTTAGTTTTGGGTTCAACCCCTCCCTCATCTTATAATTGATTCATATATATATATATATATATATATATATATATATATATATATATATATATATATATATATATATATATATATATATATATATATATATATATATATATATGTGTGTGTGTGTGTGTGTATATAT
>CM040978.1:19780576-19819867 GCA_022985145.1 Pangasius djambal
TGTATATTGTATAGTCCAAAAGTCTTACTGTAAAGGCATTAAATGCAGTTATGTGTAAGGAATATATTCTGTATTCCTTCGACTAAACCACTAGAAATCATGTTTACAACATTTAATGGAACCGTGGGCTCTGTAACTGAATTATGTTTATATATAACACACATTAACTGTAGTAGAACAATGGCGTATGCTATAAACAGTAGTACAACTGATTATACTTGCATAATCTTTTCTATATATTTGATTTCAGTCAGTCAGGTAGTTAATTGTAAGAGAATAAGAAAATGTAACGGAGTCATGATTTTGACTGATTTATCAAATGCATGTCTGTCTCCGTCTTTCCCTTTTTCTCTCTCATATTCAGCTGGCCTCTCAGTGATGTGATTTGCACGTGAAACAGGCACAGATTGAGCATGTTCACAATGTCCCCAGAGAGACCGAGTGAGAGAGAGACACACACTGCTGAACTTTAGTTGGATGAGAACAAAGCCAAGGAACAGCGTGTGCCTGTGTGTGTGTGTGTGTGTGTGTGTGTGTGTGTGTGTGTGTTTTGTATATTACGCATGCTGTCATGTGACATCAGCAAGGTGGCAAAGATGGCAAGCTTTGGAGTCACAAACACAAATTTAGAGACACACACTTAGATGCACACACAATCCCATTTACACACACACAGACACAGTGAAGCAAACAGGCAGAGGCATTAATCACAGCAGAGAAAGAGCAGATGGAGATGCTGTGAAGAGGAGCCGAGAAGTGTGTGTATGTCTGTGTGTGTGTGTGTGAGAGAGAGAGAGAGAGAGAGAGAGGAGGGGACAGCAAGGGGGGAGCAGAAGGGAGGGGGCTGAGTAAAAGCGAAGGTGCTGAGAGAACGCAGAAGAGAAGGACAAGAGAGAGAGAGAGAGAGAGAGAAAGAGAGAGAGAGAGAGAGAGAGAGAGACGAAATACAGGATGCAGCCCATAACAACATCATATGCAGAGAGTAGAGAGCTTGAGACACATGCACCCGGTGAGAGGATGGATGGATAGAGACTCCAGGGCAGGGACCAAGTGAGAGTGGCTGACTGCAGCACCTGTGAGCCGCAGCAACAGCATCATTAGCATCTGCAGCTCCACAATCCTGGACCTGCTTTCTCATTTCGCGGAGCATGGCAGCCTGGCCTTGTTAATTGAATGAGGATAATACGAACAGCAGCCTGTGCAACAGCTTCTGCAGCCCCTCTTCATTCAGCATGCGCTGGGAGAGTGAGAGAACACGCTCAAGTGGAATCACTGGCGGCCGTCGAATACAGCATAACACGAGCAGCGCGAATCTCTGTTCTCACAGCAACAGCAGCCGTACAACTAACGCTCTTACTGTTAGCTCCAGCAATAGTAGGGACATCAGGTAGCACAGTAATAAGGTTGCAGGGCAGGTGTAGCTTTTAAAATAGCAACAGTGACAGGTTGTAATTTAAAAAAAACAAAAACATTCAGAGTAGCTCTATTGCAATGTTGCATTTGTATAAGTACATTAAATTACTTTTTAGTGATAGTTGTTGATCTGTAATTACTATTTGTGGAATACTCTAAAGGGAATTCAGTGTTCTTTTGCTATATTTACACTAGTAGTAGCATCAGTATCGTTGGTATGAAGTGCTGACATGCTTTAAGATTTAGTTTAAGTGTGTAGTAATTTGTTGTCATCACTTTAGCATAGTGAGTAGTGAGTGATAGGTCCTGTTGTGTGATTGTAGTTAGTGTGTCAGCTGTGTTTGTGGTTATGGTGAAGAGAGCGAACGCTCCATCCATTTTGGCTGATGAAGGCCTCCTGGATACGGCTGCTGAAAAGAGCAAAGGGGGGTCGAGTCAAGAACGATATTGGCGTAAGAATTTACTTTACAAAGTGTGTGAGAGTGAGTGTAGAAGCCTGATAATTGAATGGCATAATATGGCTGTGTGGGTACATGTGTGTGTATGTATATGTGTGTCTGTGTGTGTTTGTGAGTGTATGTGTGTGTACTGTTCATGGGAATGTGATTATGCCTTGTACTATGTATGAACTTTGGATTTTGCTATGATGCATTAACATTGCTTTGGCTGCAACCAATTAATGTTCTTATATGAACCTGACCTTTTTCATATTTGACTTTAATATTTACTATCTAAATGCACAGGAATTAATACTGAAATTGTGCACACTGGTATTCAGACCTCGGATGTAACTATGTACGCTAGGTGGACAGTTGAGTGGGAGTTGTGTGCACAGGGTAGACTTTGTCTAAAACAGAAACAGGTAGGCGCAATTTTAACCTTAGACTTAAGCCCATTTTTCCTTGCATGATGTCGGCATCTAAGTTGAGTGCCACTGTCTGACAATTTAACCACAATATGGCTGAAATTTATGTTTAGGCTGTAAGTACACTGAAAAAACTATGGGTCACTATTTAAGGCTAATATTAAATACATAAATATGAGACTATTAATTCATTATCCCTTTAAATTCCACCAAATCTGAGAAGACAGCTTTTTAATTGGAGACACTGCTTATCTCGAGGACTAAATTTTTTATAAATAAAATTATTAATTACAGTGAGCAGTAAGTGTAATAGATGAATTCCTAGTCAGCTTATCCTTCAAACCACGGTTACATTTTCTTTACAAGAGAGTGCATAGAATTAACTAAAACATTGGCAATATTTAATTAATTCAACATCACAAAATAGTGAAGTAACAGCCTGATAAAACAGGCTACATTCTGCGCATACATTTCAATTTCATGACCTCGATTTAGTCTCTCGAGGCTACATTAAGTAGGATGTGCTGGATCAAGTGGAATCTTATAAGTTTCTAAATAAGGAGAGTGCAAGCCATATTGTTAAATGAAACCAAATTTACAGTGATTAAAGTTATAATTACTACTAGGACTATTCATGCGGCAAAATATTCGAAATATGCTAGACTCCTATTCGATGTTTATTTCAATGCTTGCCATCTTCTCATTCATAGATCATCATATCAGTCCTTATTTGTTCATTTTTAGATTGTTTGCATAATCTAAATGGGATTCCCAGAAAATCAACTTAAGCATGTGTGTCTCTGAATGTCTTCTTTACAACTTAAGACATCAACTCTAAGTACAGCCCACAGTGTACTTATATTTCTCATACATAAGCATTTGAGAGTGGACCGTGCAAAAAGTTGTAAGTTAGGGCAAAGGGAAGTGGGAAGTGGAGCAGGTTACATATTCTTTTCAGTGTACAAAACAGTTTTGCATGTGACCCAAGACCAGGTGTAAATGAGCACCGGGCTACTAGAAACATTGGCAACACAGTTTTCTCACACAACTGGGTCAGTTTGAGTGATGAGCTCGAGCCTTAGTAAACCGAATGTTAATGTCAGACGCGCTGGGAGCGCATTTTGTTGGCTGCATTGAATTGCATTTTGTGCTGTGTTTCCTCATGTACATACATTCAGCCCTTTGAGGTTTATTGCAACCTTAATTATTCTTGATTCTCACATTCAGATAATCCTAAAGGCATCCTTAATTTAGAATTTTGTAAATAATATACTGTAAAATGGGTCAGCGGAAGAGACAGATATAAAAAAAAAGAACGCAAAGACTTTTTCCATACCATCTTGACTTGACTGTTGAAGAAGTTTTTTTTAAAAAAAAAACGTCTATGCAAATAAAAATGTTATCTCGCTAAAAACTTTGCTTGTGAGTCCTTAGATATGAAAGTAACTATGAATATATTGTTATAGTTGAAAATCACCACTGCAGTGACTGCACCACAAGTGCCACAGGGGGCTGTGTGTGTGTGTGTGTGTGTGTGTGCGTGTGTGTGTGTACTTATGAATATATTTGCATTCATGCATACTGTATGAAAGAATTGTTCTCTCATCTTCCTCAATGACATCATTTGCCAGGACACTATTTTGGATTACACTGTTATTGCATGAATTAGTGTTCAAATGAACAATATAATAACTTCTAACTTACTCTGGATTTGAAATGTGCTTTTATTTGCTTATTTACTGTATAAACTGTAGATGAAAAGCTTTTAGAGGAAAGATCCAAACAATGTAGTCTTCTACTGCTTTGTGATCATTATATAGTGACTCATATAAAAGTGTTCTCGAATAAATCTGATTTTAAAATGTTAAAAAAAAAAGTGTGTACTTTGTCTGCACACATTTCACAAATATCTCCTGGACAGACAGATCTTAGTAAGTCAAATTCGTCAGCCATACTTGAGCACTCTGGAGTAGAGCAGGGAGTGAAGCGTCTTTAATGTTGGACTACTACTAAAAATTCATTCTTGTCTGGATGGTAGATTACAAAGGCACAGTAGGTCAGTCATTGCACTCCTGGTGCTTTGTTCAAGTGCAGAATATTAACAGAGTTATGTTACATATTGCTGCCTATCACTTTTGCTACTTCCCTACTGCCTCAGGTATCTTTCACTCATACTATATGTATATTTACCCCCACCACCGATGCCTGTCTCTAGTCTGTAAATAATCTGTAAGGCCTCTAAACACTTGCACTGTTATCATTCGGGATAGAGATAATCCAGAAAAAAACTTGAAAATGTATCTACAGGTGTATGTGATGCTGTATGTGATATTGTGGTAAAGCTTGTCTCTCTGCTCTCTCTACAGGGTTCGGCAGACTCATACACCAGTCGACCGTCTGACTCGGATGTGTCTCTAGAGGAGGACAAAGAGGCACTGCGCAGAGAGGCTGAGAGGCAGGCCCAGCTCCAGCTCGAAAAGGCCAAGGTTAACTTTTATTTGCCAGCCTAAGGGCTTGTCTATACTGTATCTGTCGGTGTGCGCCTGTATTGTGAATGAATTCTTTGAGTTGTGGGTCTGTGTGCTCAGGAGATGCCTAGAAGGACAGCAATGCTAAAATAAAATTGACCACTGAATTCTTGATACAACCAATATGATCATAGGGTATGGTAACCTCTTAGTCCCAGCTTATTATTCCATTATTAATGTTAAAGCACATTATTTAGTAACTGCTATTATTGTTTTGAATACATTGTATTGAATACAATGAAACTAATAGGAAAGGTATGTAGTTATGAGCGTGAGGTATGTGCGTCTCCTCCCACTGAGTGTAAGGGGTTAATTATTCAACAATATGACGAGCAAATTCTGATCTATTTTAGGTTAGTCACGCTTCTGTTTTAAGAATTCAGTCTAAAAACATACTTTAAAAAAAGATTTAGGGCCCCCAAGTGGAGCAACAGGAAAGCTTTCACCTTATCATCCAGCAAGACAGCAAAATTGTCTGTGCTCTCTGGGAGGGAGGGGTGGCATACTCTCTCCCCTATCAATCACAGCAACACTAGCCAATCATCTGTAAGCTTGTGTGTATGCGGAAATGGGCAGATAGCACTTTCCTCCAAGTTACCCCACCCCCGGTGTTGCATGAGCAGCTTTTCAAGAAGATGTGGGTGGCTAGCTTCACATGCCTCAGAGGAAGTATGTGATAGCCATCGCTACTCTGGGTGGTAGCTGTCGTGTGTTAGGGGAGAGATGCCTGGTCGGAATTGGACATGACTAAATTAGGTAGAAAACTGGGGTGCGGGGGCGGAAGGGGGCTCAGATTTGGAATTTGCCTTGCATCTAATTAAACACAATAAATTTTAATTTGCTTCTAAAATAAATGCTTGCATTTTTTACAAACTGCACAAAAACATCATAGGAAGTATAATTGTTTGGGATACAGAGTAGCTACTAATTTTACGACTGTGATATGTAGCATGCGCCCTGTCAGCAAGCAATCAGTTAAATGCCAGTGCAAGTTATACAAATATTTCTGTTTTTATTACACATTCAATTTTCTGAAACAAATAATAGTCGATAATTATTTAATAGCTACTTACAAGAAGACTGGTCCAATCAAAACAAGTTCAAAGGCAGTGTCATGACTCACAGACAGAGGTCATGAAACAGGCAAAGACAGAGCCGAACCAAAATGGCAAAGTACCAAGCAAAGCTAGGTACAAAGCCAGAGAGAGACAGGAATGTAAACAGTGTCTCAGTAACATCACTGACATGAATGCTGGAGCGAGAATTCTCAAAGAGACTCTGAACTGTCCGGTGTGTATATAAGTGGTTGCAATGATTAGAACCTGATGTGGGTGATTAGAAGGTGACTGTGAATGGGGATAGGCTGTCTGTAAGTTTAGTGACTGTTCATATGATTGGATGTTGACTTCCTTGGCTGACACGGTTTCGACTGGAATCATGGGTAGTTTAGTCTGAGTGGGAATTGATACCAGCGTGACACACAGCATTGTGAACTTTTAAGGCCAGCTCTGAGAGGGCAGGGAGAGGTAAGAATAGTTTGTGATAAGCAGGGCAGTGAGGGCGAGAGTGAAGTATACAGTGTGATGGTCTGAAAAGTGATGTCTACAGCTGAGGACGGTCGAGTGAAGACCAGGTCCAGAACATTTCCTCACGTGTTTTTTTTTTGTTTGTTTTTGGAGAGCAGCTGTTGAAAAGCTGACCAAAAGAGTGCAAGAGAGAGAAGGTAAAAAGCCTAAAGCTTGACAGAAGGGAGGCTGAAGTCTACGAGGAGAGTGAGAGAAGTGGCATCCGAAGGACGGATAATAAGGAGGACGTTTATAATAAGGAAATAATAAGGACGTAATAAGGAAATGATGTTTCGTAGGAGGCCAGGTGAGCGATAGACAACAATAATATGAAAATAAGTGGGAGAAATAACAGTAACAGACTGGAATTCAAAGGATGAAGTGGACAGAGGACAGAGCAGCCAGTATAGCTGAGTTATCTAGACTTATTCAGGTCTCAGTCATTGCCAGAAAATAGAGAGAGTGACAGGGAGCTAAAGCCGAGAGGAAGTCAGCTTTCTGGAAGGCTTTGTGGAGCATACCTTCTGGGTCTATAAGATGTGAGGACAGATTGGAGTGTGGCACATGTTCAAAGAAAAGCAACAATAACCAGGGTTAAATAAATAAGGGAAATACTATGCATACTTAGGCAATACTAAGTATTCGTTGGAGAATTTGCCCAGTGTTTAATATTCATTTGCCAGAGATTCTTATTAATAACAAATTTGTTTAGTGTTTTTGTTCAAACGAATGCTGTGATGCAGACTTTTTGCATAATGCAGAACCATTCCATTTTTCATGGATTAGTTTTACTAATGTTAACATATTTTAATATGCACTGTGCAGCTGATTTGACAAAATACAAAATATCAAATCAAGTCCCAATTTTGGCTCAGGTGGGGATCAGGGCAAATTTAAGGAAGGTATATAGTGAGTTGTGGTAGTGTCAGGCTTAGAAATGATAAGATAAACTGAGTGACCTACAAGCTGCAAGTTTTTAATGGCACTGTTGCCATTTCACCAGTTGTTTCCACCACAGACTTTGTGTTTGGCTGCAGTGGGTCTGTTTATCATCTTGCTACTGAAGTGAATAACTTTGGACCTAGTTTTATGCACACACACTTGCTAAACACTGATTTGTTGGTGACTTGCTCTAC
This sequence comes from Pangasius djambal, assembly GCA_022985145.1. Taxonomy (NCBI): domain Eukaryota; kingdom Metazoa; phylum Chordata; class Actinopteri; order Siluriformes; family Pangasiidae; genus Pangasius; species Pangasius djambal. Next base: position 19,788,084 of record CM040978.1, read on the forward strand.
ATTTGAAATGGTGAAACATGAAGTTCCAGACTGAATGGTTTTAATTGCTTACTGGGGAAAGTGGAGCATTGTCCCACCTGCCTTTCCCCAGTGCCGCCACTAAAATCGTCTTCTAGCCATTGCAGAACAGAACCATTTGTTTTTCAGCTGACAGAGCAGGCTACACTTTCTAAAGGTGTCCACTGAAGGACAAAACTAGGAGGGAATGCTCTGATTTTGGAGTCCCAAGATCCCTCAGCTTCACTTTCTCGTGCCAGTAGAGTTTTTGTTAGCACTGATTCTCTAATTCATGTTAGTGAAAGCAGCTCAGCCTCATTAGTGTGGGACCTTGGAATCATAAGTAAACATTATTAACATAATATGTTGGTTTGTTTGGGAGATCATTCATCCCTGTCCTGCATATTTTGCTGCCAGACACAACTCATTTGCTAATTGCCAAGTTCTCCATTTAGATTACAATGAGTATGTTAGAGCGGAAAAAAGCAAGAACTGTACAGTGCAATGGGACTTCAGGACTAGGCGGAAAATGATTTGGGATATGGCTATAAATGTCTCAAAATTTTGATTATCCATTGATATTTTGTGTTTCCTCTCCTCTTTTTCACTCTTATACGTGTATTGGCAAATCTTTTGACAATTAACCATCATAAGTTGGTGACTGAATGCTAACCAACAAATATAAAATTGATCAAAAAATACCAAACATTTGTGCATTTTATGTCAGCAATGTTTTGCTGAATGAAGATGGAAATCTGTATGCTACATTAGGTTAAATTTATTTAATTTTAACTCATTAGGTTAAAATTAGTTTTAAAAAAAAACAAAACAGATGAGGCCATAGCCTATGGACTAAGCTAACCAGAATACGCAGAATGCACGATTTCACTGAGTAACAAAAAAAAAGAAGAAAAAAAGAAAACAGAAAACAGTACAGTCAGTAGTAGCAATTTAAATATTTTTCTTCATTGAACTACTGAATAATTTAGACCAGTAGCGTATGATGGGGCACCTGCAAAACAAAAGTCGAGATAAATCTAATGTGTGTCCACACAAAGTTAGCTTTCACAAAGAGAATATATACACACATACCAACACACATACATACGTAAAAACAGTGAAATACATACAAGAATGATCATGGATTCAAACAATGAGGGCAGAGAGAGGATAAAATTTTTGCATAATAAAAACCTGTATGAAGCGATTATTGATTAGTGATCAAATGATGCAAAATTCTTACTAGTTTGTCACTGGGTATTAATTAATTAGGTTAATAGAGCAAAAAATGCCCGTTGCTTGTCACGTTACTGAAAAACTGCAAATCCCTTCATCCTAAAGACTTTCCCATGTCAGAAATCATAATGTTACAGCTTTGCCTCTGAGGATTACAAAACCCTGACATTGGAGACTTTTAAAAAATATTAAATGAATAACCTTCTTACAGAACACTTCACCATGTCAATGTTTACACTTTTATATTCTGTTTATGTGAAGCTAACATATGCTAACATATTAGAACGAGCTCATTAATATAAACCTTGCAGCCATAACTAGTGTCAGAGCTGTCAACACTTCGACAAACAGAAGTGAGCAAATAGCTCTGTGATATACACTCATTGAGCACTTTATTAGGAACACTGTACTAATACTGGGTAGGGCCTCCCTTTGTCCTCAAAACAGCCTCAATTCTTCATGGCATGGATTCCACAAGATGTTGTAAACATTCCTTTGAGATTCTGCTCCATGTTGACGTGATTGCGTCACGCAGTTCCTGCAGATTTTTCAGATGCGCTTTCATGCTGTGAATCTCCTGTTCTACCACATCCCAAAGGTGTTCTACTGGATTCAGACCCAGTGACTGGGAAGGCCACTGAAGAACACTGAACTCATTGTCATGTTCATGAAACCAGTTTGAGACGACTTCTGCTTTGTGACGTGGTGCATTATCATGGCAGACATGGCCATTAGAAGATGGGTAAATAGTGGCCATGAATTGATGCACATGGTCAGCAACAATACTCAAATAGGCTGTGGCATTCAAGCAATGATCGATTGGTATTAACAGGCCCAAAGTGTGCCAAGAAATCATTCTCCACACTATTACACCACCTCCACCAGCCTGGACTGTTGACACAAGGCAGGTAGGGTCCATGGCCAATTTCTGAGCCTGCCTTGTCTGTGCCTCATCAGAAATTGAGATTCATCAGACCAGGCTATGTTTTTCCAGTGATCAACTGTCCATGGCTGACAGGAGTGGAACCCGACGTGGTCTTCTGTTTCGAGGTTCAACATGTGCATTCTGAGATGTTTTTCTGCTCACCACAATTGTACAGAGCAGTTATCTGAGTTACTGTGGCCTTTCTGTCAGCTCGAACCAGTCTGGCCATTCTCTATTGACCTTTCTCATCAAGGCGTTTCTGTCTGCAGAACTGGCTCTCAGTGGATTTTTTTTTCTTTATTGCGCAATTCTGAGTAAACTCTAGAGATCAGCAGTTATAGAAATACTCAAATCAGCCCGTCTGGCACCAACAATCATGCCACAGTTAAAATCACTAAGATCACATTTTTTCCCCATTCTGATGGTTGATGTGAACATTACCCAAAGCTGTTGGCCCGTATCTGCAGTATTTTATGCATGGCACTGCTGCCACACGATTGGCTGATTGGATAATTGCATGAATGAGTAGGTGTAAAGGTGTTCCTAATAAAGTGCTCAGTGAATGTAATATCACATGGCGTTAATCCTAAGTGAATGACAAAACCAGATTTTTCTATTTTTTTAAATCTTGCATCCCTTTGCAGCCTTTGCCTCTAATATAGCCTTGCTGTATAACAGTAATATATAACTGAAATATTTAAAACAGAAATCGACTTTAAAAAGTTCATCTTTGCCCATTCTGTGCTAAATATAGACATTCAAAGTAAAGCTCTGATGAATTCATAATCTGTCACGTTTGTAGATCTGATATTGAAATGAGATGACTCAAATGTGCTCTGCATACAGAAAAGAGAAGAATTTAGCACATTTCTAACTGGCTGTTTATTTAAGTCTTTCTGGCAAAGGCTGCTGGGAAATCACTACACCTTTCTGTTGTTAAATCTTAAAATGATCTTATCTTATCCATGTGAGCAGTAATCTCTCCAATCAGATCAAGAAAAAAATAAAAGGCCTAAATGCAGTATTGCACACTCACGTGTACAGCTCAGGACCCTTCCCCACAACATGAATGATGTTTTTTGTTTTGTTTTGTTTTGTTTTTATGTTTGTACCCCATTTTCTCTCAATTTGGTTATTTTGCCAGTTCCCACCCACAAGCTAGCTCTCCACTATCACACTTCCTCTGAGACACATGATGCTAGCCATAGCACCTTTTTGAACTGCTGCTCATGCTACCTCACAGCGTAGCATAACATACGGATAATGCACTATCTGCCCTCTTCCACATACATGAGCTCACAGACACCCACGATTGGCTAGTGTCGCTGTGATTGACAGGGGACAGTGTAATTACATCCCTCCTACCCAGAGAACACAGCCAATTACTCTCCCTTGAACTCCCAGCCACAGCTGGCTGTGGATTTGGAATTACTGATCTCCTTACAGTAGGGCGAATGCTTTTCTCTTGCCCCAACTGGGAACCCAAACCTGCCAATTCTAATCTCACACATTGTTTAATGAAAATGAACTTTCGGGCCAGTAGGATTGCATTGATTAACACCCCTACTTTTGATAAGCCTGTCTGTTATTATAATAGCCTAAAATAGCCTATGAATGAACTCATGTGAGTGTGTGCGCTAATTAGAAAAGACTTTTAACTACAATGGCAACATGTTATACATGACTGTATGCACTTTTCATACGTAGGCAAATGTCATCACTCTCCCTCCCTCTATCTCTCTCTCTCTCTCCCTCCCTCCCTCTCTCACAGAAGACACGTACACTTACTGTTTCCTGAGAAGTCTGGCTGGCTAGGTTTTAGACACAGCTTCAGGGCTACTTTAGGTTGTCTGGAGCTTCTCTCATTTTTAGAAACAAGTTTCTGAAAGGCAAAATGAAGCAGGTGTTCAGAGCTAGGCTATTTCTTATACTCTCTCTCTCTCTCTCTCTCTCTCTCTGTCAGGCACACACACACCCACACACCCACACAAACTTCCTCAGTCATGTTTTTTCCTCTCTCCCCATTAATCTCTCCTTTTTCCTTTTTTCTTTCTCTCTTTAGCCATGTTTTTCCTCCACTGTGTTAAATATAGCACTGGCCATCAATCTCATATTAAAAATGCATCAGATGCATGAATATTCATAGCAAGGCCAGATGTCCAATAGCACATAGGCATGGGGACAGGAATAAGAGATTATTCATTACCCTTGGACAGGGAAACAGCCATATGCTTCCACATGCACACAGTCATACAAACACCCTCATAAACCGTGCTTTTAAAAAGACAAATCATCTTGAGACTTTAATTACTCAGGTAATTATGCATAATTTGAATCTCCCTATTCATTTTTAACACAGATGCAACTTTATAATACTAAGGACACAAAATGTAACAAGGACTTCTAAATTCATGGGAATTGAATTGTTTCCCACTACACTCTGCCACAGTGTAGTGTAGTATAAGCATATTTATGGATGCTACATGACCATCGTGAGAAATAGATATAAAGATTATATAATTATATGAGATCTTTATCAATCTATCATTAGCCTAATTTAAGCCTGAGTGACCCTGACCGGGAAGGTGGAATGACATTAATGATTGTGCTCTGTGTTTGTCCTGCTAACTTCATATCTAATCATTTGCTCACGTTAACATAAAAAACTCCCGCTCAGGTGCCTTTTTTGTGTGTGTGTGTGTGTGTGTGTGTGTGTTCCATGTGATCCCAGTTCCGATGTACTCTGGTCTCTGATCTCAACCAGACTATCTCAGATAATCCTATTACCTTCACCACTACCCACCCCCTTCCGAGATTTCTATTCTTGTGAGGACCACGATGTACAAACATGAAAACATGCAATCCCCCAACCCCTACCCCCCCCCCCCCCCCCCCCCCCCCCCCCCACACACACACACACACACACACACCTCCCCACCACTTTAGATATTCCTATCCATGACCAAGATATAAAAACATAAAGCCACCACCACAACTGCCACCCCTTCACCACACACACACACACTCAAACGCGTGCTCTCTCTGCATGGTCAGTACTGCATATATTATGGAAGCCTTTGTTGCATAACAGATGGCCAGTGAGAAAGAGAGGCATGGAGATAAAGAAAAGTAGAAAGAAATGTCGGTAGAGAAGTATTTTAAAATGTAATAATAAGGCACTTTATATTTGACATAATTACTGTTTAAAGGTAACATTTGCATTAGAGTAGAGGATTGGGTTTTTGTAAAGAAGGGGGATGAGAAGGTCAAAAAGGACGGATGGACAGAAAGAGAAGAGCTGACATCAGTAGTCTTACCCGGTCATCAAGAGCAGAAAAGTAGTAATGTGTGTGTGCACAATGTATATTAGAGGACACGTGTGCTCTGTATGGCGTGCCCATAATTCAGTCTGCACACGTATTTGTGCGTGTTTTTGTGTGTGTGTGTGTGTGTGAGGGCCATCACTGGGATGCTAATGACACTGGTTTTCACCTTTTAAATTCGCTCTCTCTCAGACCCACACACACACTCACAGCCACACATTTATCATAGTTAAACTGTATATGAATGTATGATGTATTCAAGCTCATTATCTTTTCCCCCCCACTGTATCTAATTTTACTTATTTGATGTCTGACTGTCAAAGCCTCTTGATTTATGTATTCCACTGGAGACAACCTTCCTGCTATCCTTTCTTTTGTGGTCACTCTGAGTTAAGGTCATTCAAGGGACATAGATTCTCACTTTATCATCTAACTACAGTGTTGTATAACATTCAGCCTTATTTTACAGTGCATGTTCATCAGGTATTAAAGGCTGCCGTTTGATACTTGTTTCAGATTAAGCCTTCACTTTACAACCCAGCTTTACGCCACATTTTCAACTGAAAACGAGGCGATGTCATAATCCCATTCCAACCATACAGCTTACTGTAGTTGCGTTTTTTTTTTTTTTTGGCTCATTTAATCTAATTCATGTGAAATGGATTGCAAATTGATATTCCCAAAGTCTCTCCTCGCATTTTTCTCTGTTGTCCTTCTTGTCAGCCCAAGTTATTTTTAAATCACTTGTTTTGAAATCCTCCATTCTCAGAATTTGTTCTGTGCTAACAGCAGTGAGGGGAATTCTGCCGTTCTGGTTTTTATGCCTTCCACAAACATTGCCGCATTGAGAATGCACCCCTCTATTGATTGATTGGTGCACTGGTCATGCCAACACACCCGTGAGAATTTGCAAGAGAGTGTTGAGCTGAGATTATTTCCTATAACAGGAAATTGGAAAAGCCAGGAAATGGGGGGAAAAAACCCCAATAAATCTTAACCTACTTAAGCTTTTCTCTCACCATGATGCACACATACTGCTCCTATAAAATACAGATACACTACTCTGCATTTTGTCTTTGTTTTGCTCTATCTGTTTTCTGAAACATATGCTTTTGCTGTTGGCAGTGCTACTGTCAGCAGTTTCATGTGACCAAATAATATAATATTGAGCTATTATTTCAAATAGTTCTCATTTGTACCTATATTTCTTATGTAAGTATTAATAACATTGCACTGAGTTCAACATCAACATCTTGTGACTGTAGGACTATACATGTGCAGAAATACAGTTGCATAAATAGCAGTGGTGTATATTGGGGGAGCGCGGGGGGGTTGTTGTTTTACTCCAACAGGTTTTAACCCTACCACCTAAGGAATATATTATGACAATTCCAAATGGTCATTTGTGGCAAATTAACCATAACAGACATACAGCTCAACTGATTATATGTCTCAGATAACCTGTGCTGCTCTATAATGATGTTCATAAAGAGTCAACCGTTTCATATTTACCCTCCCCAAACGTAAAATGTAAGTGTCCCTTAGTTTTTTTAAATCACATTTTTTAATCAACCAATCAGAATCCTGTGTTTTCCAGTCTCTGTTTCAAAGCTACTAGCCAGCTAGGTATACTCTGGGCATAGGAATATCGAGGTGACAGGCAACAGCATACTAGTGGTCTACTGCAGGAGGAGAAAAAGGAGAGGAGATCTGGTTTTATGAAATGTCATTTTCCCCAGCACTAGCATGCTGTTTTGGACATTTTCAATGGAACTGTCATAAAGGTATTTAATGGCTATGTATTAATGTGGCAAAAATGGTTGATATTAGATTGACCCTTAAATGCTTAAACAATCAAATTTGTGCCATCATCACTCCCACTACTCTCTGGCATCCACCCAAAACGCATGACAATATATGTACAATTTAATTTTACAGACCACACAGTGATTTGGTTTAGTATACTGTGCTTCCTTAATCCCCACTGTCTATGCCACTGAAGTGTAGTGATATTCCGAGTGTATCAATAGCCTTCGGCTTTTGAAATTCTTACCAATTACCCTATCTTGACTTGTTCCCTGACTTTTAACGTTGTGTTGTGTTAGTTAGTGCTCATGAGCACTGATAACATAAATGTTAGCATTGACTCATGACTCATGAGTGAGTCAGACTCCCCCGGTTCCTCTGACTGAGTTCTATTTTTAGAGCAGGCACAATGGCGTCTAGCCACACACTGACTAAAAAAAGACTAAAAAAAAAATTCCTACACAGAGATGACACTGTTGCTCTACTTGAGGTAGCAATGAAGCTCATTCAGATTGGTCTACACAGTGTAGCATAAAACAAATAGTAGAAAATTGTATCCACATTCATGTTAGCCCCTTAATTCCTACTAGCATGTTGTTTTAGTTATTTTCAGTGAAACGATCATAAAAGTGTTTTATGGCAATGTTATTAATATGTTGAGACTGGCCAAGACTTGCTTGTTATGGTTGTATGTTTTGACAAATCTGGCTACTGTTACATAAAATGATTATGAATTATATAATACTGAAATCCCACTTGTATCATCATATGACAAGCTTCCTAGCGGGTAAATAAGTGCTAACATTTTGCAGTAGCCTCATACAGAACAATAAGCGATCATATAGTGCACTAATCAGGACATGTTTACCAATTTTGTTAAACAGATATGTTCTCATTGGACTCCAAGTCAGTTTTTGTGCCAAACATATAGAGGTGTATTTCCCCAGTTTCTCTTTACCATTTTGTGGTATATTTTGCAGGTCAGGGGTATTGAGTCTTATCTGTAAAGGGTGGCTGTGGCAGATCTCTTTATACACACACAGGAATGACACCAGATTCCACTTGTTGAATCAATGAACTATCAAATCACTGTTAGGTGTAGTTAGGTGAGTTTGGAATGAAAACCTGCAGCCACCCTGGCTCTTTGTTGATAAGATAATCCCTGCCGTAGGTAATAGTAATAGCGTAACCAGGTTAGTATGGTCAAGTGGTGGGGTTGGGATAGCAGAAGGACAAATAGATAGTTCTAATATGCAATGAGAGGGCTTAGATTGGACCTAACTTGATGAAGTTAGTTCTTATCACTCTTCTTTCTCTCCATTCTTTTGATTTCCATTTATCCTGAGCAGACAAAACCAGTAGCGTTTGCTGTTCGCACAAATGTTAGCTACAGTGCTTCCCTCGATGATGATGTCCCCGTGCCTGGCATGGCCATTTCATTTGAAGCTAAAGATTTCCTGCATGTAAAAGAGGTTAGTAATAAATAAACACACACACACACACACGCCTATATTCATTCACTGTGTGAGTGAAACAGTGATAATGGTTTTGTAAGTGTATGCTTATTGAGCTGATGGATGAAATGATAATATAATGATGATGCTGATTTATTGCCTCTATATGTGCTTTTGGCAGAAGTTCAATAATGACTGGTGGATTGGCCGCTTGGTGAAGGAAGGATGTGAGATAGGTTTCATCCCCAGTCCAGTGAAGTTAGAAAACCTTCGCATCCGCCAGGAGCAACGAGCCAAACAGAGCAAATTCCACTCCAGGCATATGCTCTCACACACACACACACACACATACACACACAAGACAAGTAGACTTGCATAGATGACAGCGTACCAAATTAAACCTGCTGTTTGTTTATGGAGACTTATGCAGAAATGTCACCTGCTATCTTTGTCATAAACAATCTTTTTCTCTCTCTCTCTTTCTGTAGCAAACTGGGGGCTAACTCCTTGTCCAGTCTAGGGGACATTGTCCCAAGCTCTCGAAAGTCTACTCCTCCTTCCTCAGGTTAGTGGCTTATTTAGATATCACACTCGTTTAATTTACTTTTGAATTCAGAAAGAAAACATTCAACATCATGGGGTAATATAAAGGTTTAGCTCTATAGTGACCTGGTCTTTATATCATATGTTTTCCTGCTAAATGATGGTAATAATTCTTACATGGTACCAGGCAATATGAATGTTGCTGTGTAAATTCTGTAAGCCAAATGAACAAGGGCATATTAGACTTGCTTTTGTCACATTCTTGTATGGCATAACCTTGACAGCTTTTACTTGGATCAGGGGTTACATAGACTAGTTGACACTGATATCACTTTGTATGAAGTGAAGAGTTGTGCAGGAGAAAGCTAGAAATTTGAAATAAAATCCTTTCACTATGGCATATTGAATTCCACTGTGGAGTGCAGTGTGAAAGAGCACTTTCAGAGCCACGGGTTGCACATCACTGTCCAATCCCACTCAGCTAGTTTCGTCAGATCAGCACCACATGCCAACTCAAAGAGGCCGATATTTGATGCTACTAAAGCTGGAGTTGAACATGGCAGAAAAACGTCCTGGACACTGCTATGGACATCGCTTCCTCCATCCATCTTTAGGCTATAAACCTCCAAGCCACACTATGCACTCTCAGTTTCAGAATCAGTTTCAGTTTTAGAATTGGCATGTCCTTAAATAGTGGAATATGATACACAGATTTATTATTTTGCACATTTAGTGTGCCAATTTATTTACTTTAACAGCATAAAAAAGTTGAAGCTGGAAGCTGGAGCTAAATTTTGTAGCCTGTCAATGTCTTTTAATTGGACTGCATTTTACCACATTCTTATACAAATGAAACAGATTAAAAATACCAATATCCTAACACAGTTTTTACTTTACCTATTTAAAGGATGACTAGTTGACTATGTTTTTTGAATTACTGGTTGACTGGTAAAAATTAGTTGCTGTGCAACCCCTGACTAGAATTGCACGTAAGTGCCTATTAGGACTAACTCAGATTACCTGTTGGAAATGTTAAATACTGAGAAAATTCCTAATCCTTAATTAACTCAATTGTCCCTTTGGGGGAATCCATAAAAGTTCTCAGTAGTTCCCTACAACAGTATTTCCCTATCAAAAAGGGTTCTAAATAGAATCCTATTTATCCAATGAACCCTTCAAGAACCCTTGAAGAACCCTCTTTTCTAAAAGAGTACACATACTTACACGTAATATTACTTTTTGAACACTTAATTAATTAGAATTTTGATACAAATAATGTGATGGATTGGCGTCCCATCCAGCGTGTAGTCTCCACTCAGGATAGACTCTCGATCTTGGAGAGGGGACTGAAGATGAACAAATGAAAATAAAATAAATGGCATGCATTTGTGGATTATGGATTATGATAGGTGACTTTGGAATCATTGGAATAACATTGGAATATGGATCTTTTACATTTGTATATGTAAATATCAAGAAAAATTAACTATTTGAACAGTTAAAATTGTTCTGACAGCCCTAGTGTCGATGGTGATATTGTGTGGGGAAGATTATATAAAGTACATAATGCATTTTATACGATTTTATGGTTTTATAAAAGATAATGTTTTATTTTGGTAAACTGTGAGTTTGAGCACCCATGATCAGCACTGCTACTTTGTTTTGTTTTTTTTTAACTCCAATGGTAACAGTTAAAAAATAAGTATGTGTTTTCAGCCATAGAGTTTAAATTAGGTTTAGCATTTTCAGTGAAATTAACATACATGCAGTCATTATTTGTAGATATCCATATAGTCTATTTCCTTGTGTTTTGTTTGCGGAGTCCCATATGTAACTGTATGTATATGTCTATATCTGTGTGTAGCCATTGACATAGATGCTGTGGGTTTAGAGTCGGAGGAGCCTGAACCTCCTCCTCCTCCCCAGCAGCGTTCTCCTAAAGCCAGCCCAAACCAAGTCATATCCACTTTAACCCGTGAGAAACGAATGCCTTTCTTTAAGAAGGTAACCCGAGAGGCGGGTCCTCCCATTTTTCGCACTCCTCCGTACGGTTGTATGTCTCTCCAGCACCACGCAATGTGCGTCCACCTGTCTGTCCATGCAACATCTCTGTCTGTATGACCGCACGAGAGCAATAAGCATGCTCGCCTAGCTAACCAATTTACTTTTTCCCTCTGTCTGCTCTCCCTTCTCTCTCAATTTCTGGCCTCAAATTCCCACTCTACTATCCTCTTCTGCTCTCTTCTTCTGCTTTCCTTCCTTCCTTCCTTTTCTCCTCTTTCACTTAATGCTTTCACTTCCCTTCTGTCCTTCTCCCTCGCTCCCTCTCTCAGCTAAGCAGAAGTTGAAGTCGGTAAGTTAGGCTTCTATAAGGACATGTAGGAGTCTCCCGAAGCCTGTAAGGCCCACTGGAGTCTCTGCATTGCTGTGTGTTTTTCCCTTCCCACTAATCTTTCTCTGTAACTGAGTCTTGCTTTAACATAGATGTGTGTGTGTGTGTGTGTGTGTGTGTGTGTGTGTGTGTGTGTGTGTGTGTTTGTGATACAATGAATGGAACCTCAGTTCATGGGTATTTCATTTTCTCCAGTGGTTCACATGTAATGTAAAAATGGAACGTTTCAAAGTTTGTTTTGTCTATCCTGACGTAAATGCTTTTTATATAAAATAACAAACTGAACATCAGCTATACTGAAAAAATACCCTCAGGACCCGTTTTTTTATTTTTTTTTATTATTATCGTTTTGCATTACTAGACAACTCGAGTTCCCATTCACGTTTGTGTTACAAAATAGTGTTCTATTCTTGCTTGCTTGACTAACACGTGCTTGTGGTGAACAGTCTAATGCACTGATCGTTTCACTGATACCGAACCTGTACTACATGCCTTTGATCAAATGTGTGATATCTGTGTTGTTCAGTTGTTTTTCTGATGGATTAAAGTGATCATCTTTACTGTTGAATACATGTAAAACAATAAAGCATGACCACACTCAGCAAGAAGACTTGATCTTGTGTTAGTTATGTTAGTTATTTTTACCATTTGTGTTGTACTTATTGGGCCTTATTTATCAATCTTTTTGTAAAAGTTGTGTGTATATATTTTGGTAGACCAAACTGAACTCAAACATTTTAACAAACCTTCAGTAATGCTGAATTTCTTTGTACTCAGGTGCATATGACGATAAATCGCCTATATATTACCAAGCACATTCACGGCACAGCTGTTTTTTCATTGTAGCGACGCCCACAAAAGTCCATAAAAGGCAAAGCTCACAGGGAGCTGAAAACAACGAAATGATGACTCTGAATGAGTTCCTCTTAATGGCAGAATCTTCCAGTAATGCAGCTCAGCCACTGAAGCAGTTCAGCTACGATAGACACACAATAGCTCCATTTATAGGGTGCCATTTCTTATTTGTAAGGCTAGTTTTATTTGTCTTAATCAAGGGATTTGTTTTGGATTGCTTTCTTTCAAGTCAATAATAAACTTTTCAGCAAGTTTGAAATAAACAAGCTATTCAAAGTTGAAAAACGTAATTTATATTCTTAGCCCACTAATGTGAGGCTCCTTATACATAAATTTACAGAAAACCAGGTTGCTCTGGTAGGATAAGCACCCAAATTTCCCCAAATTTACCACAGTTCTTGTGTAAATGCTCCTTAGGAATATTTACGAATAAATTCATTCCTATCTGGCTTGATAAATGAGGCCCATTTTTCTTAACTATTATATCATATTCTGTCCTAGATGACTGTATCATTCACCAGTGAAGTGAGAACTTTGTAGATACAGACATCAGTCTCAGCCTACTTACTTTGTTCCACTTTCAGGCTGAGAAGCTTAATTAAGAGGATTCATTTACAGCTGTAAATGAAGACAAAATTCAATCTTACACTGCAGAATGTTAATTAGATGTTACAGTTTCAGCACATGTTGATGAAGTGGACTCATTGCTTCACTGAATACTGAGGACTGAGCAAAAAACTCTCAACAACTAGTTCTACTTTGACATGGTTGAATTTCTCTACTTTCTCTACAGTAATGCCTTGTGTGAGATTTTTAGACAAAAATCATGCACATTGCAGACTGTAACCAGAAAATCGTTTTCTGCCTACTTTGAAAGAAATGCTTTTCATAACATTTCTTGGCATTTTTTGTCATTTGGTGTGGTTATGCAACGGTGGTTTTCAATCGCAATACCAGAGACCTCAATGTTCTACACATTTGTTGTTTTCCGTAATATAACATACCTGACTGAACATGATTGAACGATCAAGCACTACATGAGCTGGTCAGGTGTGTTTAGTGTAGGAAAACCAGTCAAACGTGCAGGTCATGGGGTCCAGTGAATTGGGATTGGTAAAGCCTTGTATATGGTGTGTTTTAATAGTTGTACTGAATGTGATGTGAGTTTATGTCAGCATATCATGAAGGGTTGAGTGTGGGAGAGGGAGAATGACGTGTTTTCCTGCACTCTCCAGACTGAGCACGTCCCCCCATATGACGTGGTGCCCTCCATGAGGCCTGTGGTCCTGGTGGGACCCTCACTCAAGGGCTATGAGGTCAGATTCTTCAACAATGACTATAAATCAAGCATCATAAATCTTGCCAGAATTAGTTGTATTTAGTTGCAAAAGGATTTCCAGTCATTATATGAAATTGTGGACATTTTTCCGACCACATGATGGTTTCAGTGCCATGCTTGATGCTCAGTTTAGATAAATATCATCTTTTTATCATACATTAAAAGAGATAAAGATATTACAAATATAGTGTACATATGAAGCTATGTTAAGTATATTGACCAGTTTTCATCTTCAATAATAATGCTAGTAGCATTACGTGTATATATACTGTATATTATATACTGTATATACTGTGTCTTTTATTTACCCATATCTTTTTTAACAGGTGACAGACATGATGCAGAAAGCGTTATTTGACTTTCTGAAGCACAGATTTGAGGGAAGGTAAGAGCTTGCCCAAAGTCCTTCTCTGTCTCTTTCTCTGATAGCTCCTGTCCTGACTGATCCTTCTTTGGGGTAGTTTATGTATTAGCGTGTGTATGTGTGTGGAGCTACTTTAAATAGTCTTGTCTTATTGCCTTAATTGGCCATGCTGGACCATAAGCACAAGGCTGGCTTGCATGCCTGCGCCTTCTCCTGGCCTGAGTGTTTTCCCGGAACGGGACCGATGCCTCTTTCCAGTGCAGCACAGAAAAACACAGAAAACACAGCTGTGTGTGTATGCTGAAATGAAAGCAAATTATGAACAATAAAGTAACAGTAATTTTACACACTAAAATGGGTTCACATAAATGACAAAATTGGATTTCAGTAACCACAGTTTGACGTGCAGACTGGATAATAAATGTCTGAAGTATTTTTTCTAAATAATACAGTATTTTCTGTGATATTTTCTGAAAAGCAGAAAAAAAATTGAAAGTGATTGGAGTTCTGGCTAGTAGTTTTTATTCTCATTTTCTGTGGTGCATGGACATATTGCCGTGTCACTATCTTTCCTCTTGTAGAATTATTTTTGGGAAGTCATTTTCTTAAATGGCTTGTGCACATGCTCTCTCTTTTTCTCACTCTCGTCCTAGGATATCAATCACTCGGGTAACAGCAGACATTTCTCTAGCCAAGCGATCTGTCCTGAATAACCCCAGTAAACATGCCATCATTGAACGCTCCAACACACGCTCCAATCTTGGTAAGTGCATGTGTGTGGTGAGTGTGTGTTTGTGTAGCTTATGTCTCGTATATGTGTGTTGGCCTTCAGACTTACATTTGTCTTTGTACATTCCCATTGTGCATGACTTCAGTGCTTATAAGTGTCCATAAAGCATGTGTGCATGCACCATGCATACCATATTAAATGATCAATGGCCTTCTTAAGGATGTTGCATCCATCTTCTTTCCACTAGGTTAAGAAAGTGACATTATAACAACCTAAAAACAAGACTTGAAAGTAGGACACAGGATTTTGTCCCACAGGCCTTGAGTTTTAACACACAAGTGTCGAACTCGAGGCCTGTGGGACAAATATGGCCCAATGCCATGTTTCATTTGGCTCATGAGAACTTGCAAAAAATAATACTGAAACGGCCCATAGTAAATACTGTTCAACAAATTCACACTAGAATTCACAGCAGACATGTAGTGTAGTGACTGCCCTTGTTCTGCATGGGCCACTCGAATCTCACAGGGCTGAAACGCTGATTAAAATCAACGCCTATCCGCTGTGTTTGGTGAAAGTTAGTTCCGTGTCTAAAAATAAGATTCAGAAAGGAATCAGGTGTTGGCCTTTAGTGTAATTCAGTGATGCACATGCATGTTCTTAGCATACAAGATACAAATCCATGTGGGTTCTCTTTCCTACTGTTATATATTTTGGATATTTGGAAAAGAGATATAGTCTATATAATGGCCTGCATGACTATTTTTTACTAGTTGAACAGTAGATATAATTCAAAAAACCCATGGACTAATCGACTAGTTGGCGTTTCCAAAGTTAAAGCAAATACTGATGAGAGCAGTACACTTACAAAAAGATATCAAATACAGAGTGATATAAAAGTAACAACGTTCTATTGAAGCAAAACAAAATAAACATATACCTCCCAAGCATGGTCTTACACAATGTGCAGCTGACTGTAGAATTCATCTAGTCTGAAATATTACAATTAGACCATCTGCCTCACTGTTTTTTCCACCACCTTGTCTAGTCAAAATCCCCACAGCAGCATAAAGTGCATGTATTCACTATTTATTAGAATATCTTCGACTAGCCTATGTAACTCTAATATACAGTACATGAAAATAAATAAATAAATAAATAAATAAATAGGTTATCTCCTAATAGTGCATACAATTAAATATTTTGGATTAACATCCAAACATCCATAATTTTAGAGGCTAGGTTATTAGTATTTACAGTAATAATACTTTAAGATATACGATAATGTGGTAATAATCCGTTAAAAAATGAATAGCTTTACTTTATGGCTGAAAAATATACTGAATTTGAGTATTGCTCCTGCTTATATCCTGCATATATGTCATGCTTATACTTATATCCTGCATATATGTCATGCTTATACTTATATCCTGCATATATGTCATGCTTATACTTATATCCTGCATGTATGTCATGCTTATACTTATATCCTGCATATATGTCATGCTTATACTTATATCCTGCATATATGTCATGCTTATACTATCATTTGAAGACAAAGAATATTGAGCCCATTACCCATGAGGAAGGTGCAGGAACTGAAGTGTGTGAACGGGAGACAAGGAGAGCAGGAAGCTTGTTATGATTGTTAGTTTGGCTTGATTAGTGAGCCATGATTAAGATCAAAGACATTCCTTGTAGCATGACCTCCTGATTGCACTCCTGGCAATCTTTTGTACAATCACCATTGAGCACACACATTAAAAGCACGCAACGCACACACACACACACACACACACACACACGATTAATCACAAAACATCAGTTTCCCTCATCTAGTTTTATTCAGTAATTAATTGTATAACAGACATATGAATATTTGTTGGATAAACATTGCCACAAAGCAGCTTTACTCCAATGTGAATATTTCAAGTGTTTACATAGCCTGAATGACTAGATCAGGGGTTCTCAAACTTTGTATCCAGGGACCATTTATCTGTAAAATACATTCCTCTGACCCCTCAGTACAGATTTAGTTCATGAAACAGGCCAATAACAATAAGAACTCATTAATAAATATAATAAATTTGATAATGGTGTGTTGTGGTTTCTACTGCTGTAACTAAATTTAAAAAAAAAAGAAACATCCCAGACCCCACTTTGAAAAGCACGACATGAATGGACGTTTGAGTGAACAAGTTACTGACATGACCATGCAGTATAGTAACCTCTGTTTTACGTTTCTTTATGTGCTTATGTGTTTATGCGTTAGCTGAGGTACAGAGTGAGATTGAGAGGATCTTTGAGCTGGCACGCACGCTGCAACTGGTGGTTCTGGATGCTGACACAATAAACCATCCTTCTCAGCTGAGCAAGACTTCGCTTGCACCAATCATCGTCTACGTCAAGATTGCCTCTCCAAAGGTACACCAACACTCGCTCTTTCTCTTCATTACTCTTTATTTTAAATCTTCTCTCTCAGTACATCTGCACTGATGGGTCTGTACTGCATAGTACGACCATGTATGGTTACCTTGTACAATAAGCTCAGTCTCATAATGGATAATTAAATAAGAGTCCGTGACATAAAATTACAGTGCTAATGAATGCAGGATGACAGGACATAAATAGTAATATTTGTGAAAGAAGTAAAAGTATCAATACTGCAGTCATAGACTTGGATTAACTTACTATAGCTATATGTATATCACTAATTTTTACTGACAATTGCTTAATGAAAGAAATCATACAACTTTAATACAAGAAAGCATGAATAGACGGAGTTGATGCCAGTGTGATGAATTAGGTGGTGTCTGTTGGTATTGTGTGATTTCTGATATTGTGTTTGTGCATGTTCAGGTATTACAGAGATTAATCAAATCTAGAGGAAAGTCTCAGGCAAAGCACCTCAATGTGCAGATGGTGGCAGCAGACAAACTGGCTCAGTGCCCTCCGGTGAGTACGGACACGCTGACTTACACATACAGACACAGAATTTCACGTTTTACAATTCGGATCGATTTGAGACAAAATAAAAATACATAAATAAATATTTATTGTGTTTGGTGAGCTGTCTGAATGACCCTCTCAGGGTTTTTTTTTTAGTTAATTGTGGCATTCACATGATCCCCAAACACAACTAATTTTGGTCAAATTACTTCAGGTTAAGCTAAAAATTATTTAAAAAAAAAAAATAGTTCCATCTAAAATTGGGTAATACTGCCAGTGCGTCAACATCTCAACTTTAAAAGACCATAAATACATTTCACCAAAATTATGCAGAATTTTTTTTTTATTTTTTTTTTTTATAATTTTTGCCTCTGCTATGTTCCCATTGCATAAGTCTGCCTAAATCTGTCAGTCTGCCTAAAGATGTTTAAAATATTGTTAGCTAAGTGTGATTTCCTGACACAGAGAATGTCACACTATGGTTAAGTGTTGTAGTGAAATGAGCATAAGCCTTATCAATTCAGTTTGTAATCAGATACCATCCACATTGCTGCTGCTGCACTGCAGTGAAGTCAGAATGGAATTTTTAAAATGCATTTTAGAAATTTCTCCCTTTTCACTTTTGGGGGTAACCAGACTTTATAAAATGCTACAACTTTATTTCTGGTTGAGATGCATGCAAAAAGGAAAGCCTGTAATTCCCAGAACTATATATATATAGTAGAAAAAGTTGATGTGAAGGGTTTTCCCAGGCCAAAATGTGCTATTTTTATCTATAGCACACACCCCTAGAGTGTGTGAGGGGATAGTCTAAATGTTCTCGTCTTAGTTTAAGCCCTATGTATGCTACAGCCTTTGAGAATTTTGAATTCCCTTTTTGATTTCAAATTTACACTGAATGGATCTGTAAAATTCCTAAATAGGTCACCTTGTTTCTGACACACATTCTAACAGTTTCATACCCCAAAACAGACAATACACTTCTCCCAAGTTACTTGAAAAGTTTATATGCTGTGCAATCTCTTTTTGAAGTAGAAGTAATAGCTTAAATAAGAAATATTATCGAAATATTATTAATTTACTCTTGTTACTGTTTAACTTCCTGTTATATCTTCTTTTCTCTTTTTGCTTCTTTTCCTTTCTCTCCCTCTTCAATCCTTCCCTCCTCCTTGCTATTATCCCATTCATCACTCATTCATCAATTTTCACTTCTATGCCCTACCTTCCATGTCTTTTTCCAGGAACTTTTTGACATCATCCTGGATGAGAATCAGTTAGAGGACGCCTGTGAGCACATGGCCGACTATCTGGAAGCTTACTGGAAATCCACACACCCGGCCAGCTGCACTCCGGCCAATCCTCTCTTAGACAAACTCACTGCCGCCCAGTCAGCCACTCCTGAACCTCTGTCTAGTCTGCATCTGCAGGTGCTCACCAAACTTTGTCCTGCTCCTACATCAGGGATGGGAGAGGGACAGGACAGGTGGAGAGGAGATGGTGAAGTGGGGATGGTCTGTAAAGGATAAAACAAGGAAGGAAGGAAATGAACACAAGACAGACAAGCATAAGACTATGGTCCAGGCTTGTAGAATAAAGAATGAGGGATGAGACAGACAGGGAGTAACAGAAGAGACTCAAGGCCAGGGTGAAGATGTAGCCCAGTGGGACTGAGTCCATAAAAAGCTTTGTGTAGTAAAGTGCAGCACAGGGTCACTCACAGAATTACTGATGCATTGCTCAACATGACCATTGATCTGACTTTTAACCGTATTACTGTAAGACCATCATACAAATGATACATTTCTGTGGGACACCAGACCTTAGTTATGTGTTTACAGTGCTTTGCATAAGTATTCAGCCACCTTTCAACCTTTTCACATTTTGTAGTGTTGTAATCTGGAACTGAAATGGATTTAATTATATGATTATATGCCATTAATACATTGAAAATAGGGGTTTTTTTGGGGGGGGGGTGTGTGTGTGCAAAGATTCTGGAAAAGTATCAATTAGGATCAATCAGAGGAGGCCAAACACCAAAACTCAATGACTCAATAGTCAGAGAAGTAACCAAGATGCCAAGGGTAGCGCTCAACATGATGCTGCCACCACCATGCTTCACTGTTGGGATGTTCTCAGGGTGATGAGTAGTGTTGTGTTTCTGCCAAATTTAGGGCTTTGTGCCAAGGTCAAAAAGGTCAGTTATGGTCTCGTTAGACCAGAGAATATTTTTCCACATTTGCAGACACTCCTACATGCCTTTTGGCAAATTCCAAAAAGAATTTCATTCCATGGCTCAGCATGGTTCCTTGAAGCTTAGCTTTTTGGAGTGTCTATGCTATGGCTGTCCTATGAGCAGCTTCTCTCATCTGAGCTGTGGATCTCTCTAGCTACTTCAGAGTCACCCTTGGCCTGACTAAGGCTGTAACCAGAGTTATGGTTATGCAATGTTCTTTCCATTTTTAATAAAGGATTTAATGGTACTCCACAGGATGTTCAAAATTTGGGATATTCTTATGGCCAAACTCTGATTGATACTTGAAATTTAGCTTTGACTTGTTCAACTAGCTCCTCAGTCTTCACAATGCTGTTTGTTTAGGTATGTGCTTCCAAGTGTATTTATACTGAGGTCGTGCTACACTTTAAAGCCACACAGGAGGACTCTGTGGATTCTGTGAAATTGCTATTTAATGGTGAATTAATGTTGCTTTGGTGGGATGTTCAAAGTTTCTTGTCCCGGACTTTTGTTTTGATAGCTCCTTGGTCTGTATGATGTTGTTTGTTTAGGTGTTCTCTAACAAACTCTGGGTTCTTACAGGAACAGGTATATTTATATGGAGAGTGGACACCACACAACCAATTATGTGACTTTTGATGGCGACTGGTTGCACCAGAACTAATTTAGGAGTTTCACAGCGATGGGGGTGAATACTTATGCAATCACAACTTCAGGATTATGTGCTATTTCGTATAGATTTATGACATGTAATCCCAGTTAAGTCAGTTTCAGTTGTGTAGGTTGTAACACTACAAAATATGGAAATTCAACAGGGGTGAATATGCAAAGCATTGTACAGTGTGTGTGTCAGTACATGTTATATTCTAAAAATAATGATCTCTTTATTGCCTGCTGTGGCTTTTGTTCAGTCTGAGGAGGCTACAGATGCATAGCTTTGTCTATGGTGAGTGTGGGTGTGCTAGTGGAGAGAGAAGAAGAAGAGACTGTCAGTTATTCTTACATTCACACTCAATTGTTAATTTTACAATTCAGCTGGCTTTAGTGAACATGAAGCACCCAACATGAACATGAGTTAAAATGTTAAACATTAAAGGTCTACTTACTTCAGAATAAACATACTAATGTGGCATTACTGAGTGTGAGAAAGCTGACTGAAACACTATGATCTGCTTTGCAGTGGTTTGCAGTGGTCTCATGTTCTTTATGTACATAACCCATACCCTCCTGAAACCCTGCTGGCATGGTGCTGGAGCTGGTGCTGCTCTAGGGAACTTTTTTTAAAGAACCAACCTGTTTAACCACCAAACCATCTTTCCTAATGCACATAAAAAATTGTGCAAGTTATACCATCCAAAGTCAAATACTTTGACATCTGATTACACATAAGTTGACAGATACATGTTTTTATTGCTTTTAACAATTCTGAGTCTTAAGGTGCTTAAAACATTAGTGAGGTAAGCTCTTATTAGTTTGTTGCCCATCAATTGGTTATTTCCTTCTCTGTAACTTATTTCAGAGATACAGTATTTAATATTGCAAAATTTTTTTCAGCAGTAATCTCGCCAATTTCATATTTTCATGAAAATAACCTGCCGCAAACTTGCCCTGCTCTAAAGCCCCTTATGTTAATGGTTCCTTGGTTCCAGACCAGCAACATTTTGATGATAAATCTGAACAGATTTTGCCAGCTAAGAACTGGCTCTTTTACACTAGAAAAAATGCAGAATGGTTCCAACACCAGAACCTTGTCAGTAGAAAAGGACCCCCAGTGTGTTGTGTACTGTATGTGTGTCCATATTTTGATGATTTCTACAGCATTGTATTGAAGTGAGAGTGGCAGAGAAGGAGAGAGATGCATGGTCAGTCTGCAATGCTGTGAGTTTAATGTTTCATCACTAATGCACGTGTGCATATATGTGTGCATGTGTTCGCTAACCCAGGGCACGGGGGGCGCCCAGAAGGCCGAGAAGTCACTAGGCGAGAGGAAGAGCTCTCTAGAAGATCATCACCATCACCACCACCATCACCGTCACCACCATCGCCTGCAAAAGCAAGAGAGCCTGGACCAAGCTGAGGAAGACGATCCTCAGGAAGAGGCTGTTAAAGAACAGAGAGTCTTACGGAGTGACCGAAGAGCACCGCACATACACCACCGCTCTTCATCCACACGGACCGAACATCACAATCACCATCATCACCACCACCATCACAGTCGCACAGCACGCACACTCTCCAGGCAAGAGACGCTGGAGAGCAGAGACTCTGCATGTGCACAGCCACACACCACTCACACACACTCAGATCCACCCACGCACTCGCATACACGCCACACAGAGGAGGAAGACGAAGAGGACGAGGACGAGGAGGAGGAGGAAGAGGAGGGGGAGGAGGAGGAGGAGGAGGAGGAGGAAGAGGAGGAGGAGGATCAGCCTGTTCAACATAACCATCATCACCGCCATCATCATCATGGAAAGGGAGGAAGGGAAAGAGAGCGAGAGCACGATCACAGTGAACGTAATGGCCGGCAACGTGGACAGCAGAGATCGCAGCGAGAACGCTATCATGAGCCTGAAAGGCAACACTCTACTGAAGGAGAAGAGATAAAAGAAGAAACAGACTGGGAGTCTGATCCCTACCTAGAGCAGTAACGCACAAAAACACACATCCATGGACTGCATTGAACAGACAAAACGTACACCTTTACGAAGGCTAGATACAGGTCCAGAATTATCGCCGACCTTGATCGACGTTAGTGAAAACAAAAGTAGGGAACATTTAAAGGTGCAGTTTGTAATGTTTAAATGTGTTTCTAGGCCTATAACAATGATATCATTTCAAAGATATGTTATAGAAACAGTGATGTGCAATATTGCCACGTGATTGATTTGGCTATTACCTTCATTTCAGGCTTCTCTTTACATTTTTCCAGCCAGGAAATGAGCGCCACCTCCCAAGCCAGAAAAAAGCAACTCATGATGGAAACATAATTTTAGGAGAGGGAGTTTAGAGGAAGAGAAGGCTCATCAGTGTTTTCATTGATTCATTGTGATTGACCTCACATACAGCAGAGGGCTTGAATGATTACAAACTGCTCCTTTAATACTGAGATATGTTGTACTGTAATGTTCTATCTTGTTGTCATTCTGGCAACCCATAGAAGTTTGGCAATGTGGTTATGAATCAATGGAATAAACAAAACATCTCCAAAACGGAAAGTTAGGCACGTCGTATACCCTCCGGGATACTGTGTCTATCATTCCAAATATTATTATAGTGCACATGTTAAGGGATTATGGGTTACTTGTCCATACAGAGACTTTAGTGTTGTGCCTATGAACTGCCAAAATCTGTGGCTATGGTTCTTTTTGTACTTTTAGGCTGCCAGGAATGAGTAATCAGAGCATCAACTAGTCAAAAATTTAAGTTTCTTTGAATGCCACAAACACCAGTGGTGTAGATGACACATGGGGTCAAATTTCTATTCTGGTCTTATCTGCCATATGTTCCAGTTCACTTTAGGTTCAGGCTCATTGCAAAAAAATAAATATGTAGTAATAGAAATTTAGATATAGAAAATTACTAGAAAATTATGAAGCTAATACTGCTAATTCTGGGCCTGTCACACCTCACATATACACACACACACACACACACACACACACACACACCATGTGCTGCTATCCTGCCCTCTGGACTTTTGGCTCTCTGTTACTATGCCTCCTTTGTAAAGACTGGTGTTTTTAAAGACGACTACATTATTGTAAATAAGATATAGGTATCCATGCATACTTGTTCTATCAGTGTGTGGACACGTGAATATTAACAATAAATATGAGTCATTAATAATTTCCTATGGCATGAATAATGGAGGTGTGTTTTTAATATCTGGTTGCTCTGTCAGCGGTCTTTTACCTTTGTTTCTTTTTAATTATTTAGCATCTACAGTGAATGCATTGTAGTTGCTCTTTGATTAGAGACAAATACAAATTTAATTAACTGTAATATAAAATGAAACACTTGAAGTTGCTCTAAAACTTTGTGATCTTTTCTTCAGAGCATCATTTCTACATTCTACAGGAAGCGGCAGCTTCCCTAGAAGTTTTGATTAGGTGTGTGAAGATACATGTTGTTAAGGAAATCTGAAATTATGTACATCTTTAGCATTAATGATTATATCACAGAAAAACATGTCCATGCATACACTGAAATTCATGATTAATGCGGGGTTGCCTACATTTTAAACTAACATACCAGGGGGGGGAAAAAAAACGTTTCTATATTGATTTAATGAACTACTGAAGATAGTTAACTGTGTGACTCTCAGTTAAGTCAAAACCTTTCTAAAGTTTCATTATTGAGCGTTCTTACTGCAGTCATTTTTTAGCAATTTCAAGTCAAAACATTCTAAAGAAATTTACTTGAATAAAAAAAAAAAAAACACCAGACACTATGAACAAACCAAAAAACAAATTATGTGGGCCACCAATTTCCAGGCAATTATGACAAAGAGCTGTCTCTATGTGCCTGATAATGTGGAAATCTTTCTCTCTCCTGGACTATAGCATACATTTTAGCATACCATGTTTCTATTATACACTCTATGGCCAAAATGTTGTGGCCCTGACCATCACACTCATGTATGCTTTTTGAACATCCCATTCCAGATTTAAGGCCCCCTTTGCTGTTATAATAACCTCCACTCTTCTGGCTGTGGGGATTCAGCCCCAAGGATCTTGTTCCAGAACTGTACAGGCTTTTATAGAAGTTTCTGGCAAACTCTAATCTGGTCTTCCTGTTTTTTTTTTTTTTTTAGGTTTACCAATGGATTACATCTTGTGGTAAAACCACTGTATTTACTTTGGTGACGTCTTCTCTTGATTGTTGACTCTGACACAGATATGCTTACCTTCTGGGTGTTCTTAATCTGGCCAACTGTTGTGAAAGGGTTTTTCTTCACCAGGGAAAGAATTCTTCTGTCATCCACCACAGTTGTTTTCTGTGGTCTTCCAGGCCTTTTGGTGTTCCTGAGCTCATAATTGCATTCTTTCTTTTTTAAGAATGTACAAATTAGTTGATTTGGCCACACCTAACTGCTATCTCTCTGATGTTTTTTTTTATTTTGTTTTTTAATAGTGTAATGATGGCTTGCTTCACTAGACCTTTTACCTGCTTTTTTGTAAGTGAAATAATTAGGGAATAACACACACCTGGCCATGGAAGTAGCTGAGCAGGCAATTGTCCAATTACTTTTGATCCCTTAAAAAGGAGTAGACCACACATAAACAGTGTTGTAAATCCTACAACGTTGACCCGATTTGGATGTAAATACCCTCAAATTAAAGCTGAAAGTCTGCATATTCAATGTTACAATTATATTCAACATTTAATTTCAACTCCAATATACCATGGTAGACAGCTAATATATATATATATATATATATATATATATATATATATATATATATATATATATATATATATATATATATATATATATAATGAAGCTTGAATCAGGTAATGTTTTTTTCAATGTTTAACCGTCCAGAACCTGATGAGCCTGTGCCCACTGTAGCCTCAGATTCCTGTTCTTGGCTCACAGGAATGGAACCCGATGAGGTCTTCTGCAGTCATTGCCTCAAGGTTTTTAACGTGCTGTGCATCCTGAGATACGTTTCTGCTCAGCACAGTTAGACACCATTCTTTCTGAGAATGTGTCTGAAAATCCAAGGAGATCAGCAGTTTATGAAATATTTAAACTAGCCAATATGACACCAACAACCACCAAAGTCACATTTTCTCCCCATTCAGATAACTGATGTGAGCATTAAATGTAGCTCTTTATATGCATCTGCATGATTTATACATTGCGCTGCTGCCACATACATATATATATATATATATATATATATATATATATATATATATATATATATATATATATATATATATATATATATTTGTGTATTTGTATTCTTTAGTTCCATAAGCTTGTGTTTTGTGCAAATGTATCCCAGCACTTTGATTAATGTTATTGATTTGTGAGCGAACTACAGTGAAGCACATGCCCCTGCCTTTACTGCATGTGCACACGCGCACACACGCGCACACGCGCACGCACACACACACACACACACACACATACGTGCTTTCTCTCTCTCAAACCATCAATGCTCTCAACCCCATCTCAGCTGTGCTCCCAAAATAACCAACACGCTTCTCCTCCCTGATTTCCCTCTTCATTTGTTTCAAGATCTGCATGGGTGAAATATGTTGTACATTTTTAGTCCATGACTTGTTACCTATTGCCTGTACATGGTGATTACCTTCTACTAAGATTCATAAAAAAAGTATGCGTGTGTGTGTGTGTGTGTGCGCCAGAAAGGAGGAATGATGAAATGGTTCCGACTGGTCACTATAAATAGGATGCTGAAAAATCTGTCAATGTCCCAGGTGGGGAGGCAGTCAATTTAAGTCGTCATAACGGCAGCAATGACGGTGCTGAAGAATAATTTTGGTTGCAAAAATGCTTCCAGACACCCCCACATTCACACTCGCAGGCTGTTTTAATACACTGGTGCTCTATTAACTATCAAGTCCTCTACAACTCCTTACTATGAACTTTCTTCTAAATCGGGATTCATCTACTTAAATAGACATCCCTACATTAGACAATGAGTCATAAAGACACGTCAACTATATAGGGTGATGGGCCCCAAAATGAACTTTCCTCTGGGTGTATGTCTCTTTAGACAAGAGATAATTTAAACCTAATTTCTTTACTGAATGACCACTTAATCACTGGTCTAGTGTCAGATCTGCATGTGTGATTATCTAAAGTAACCATATTTAAAAGGTATCTGTTTCAGAACATTTATCTGTGTTCATTTACAAAATGTGCTCACCAGCCCTTTTTTAAAATTAAATATTAAAGCATGTTCATTTCCATGTGTCCACCTTTTAATATACTTTCATCGTTTTGATTAAAAACTACTGCTCCACTACTTTATTTTTTTTTAAAAAAAACAGTGCTCGCATCTGTTGATTAACAAATTCAGCTGCCGGTCATTTGGTGTGTGTGTGTGTGTGTGAGAAACTGTCAATACCATCATGTCCTCTGGCTGCATGCTGCTTCCTGGTCACAGTCCAATGGTCACGCAAACCCAACAATCACCATAGCAGCCGGTGCGTCACTGTTGTCATGGCAACGGAAGCAGAACTACGCATGGCACCACCCCTTCTCTCCCCTCCATTCATGCCGTCCGTTCACCCCTCCCTCCCCTGGCACTCGTTTCCGTCTGCCTCCTCGAGCTGCTTCATGAACACGTGTTAGAATGAGCGGGCGTTATCTCTTGCTGAATTTTGCTATGAAGAACCCAATAGTGTCTGTGTTGGCTTTTAGCAGGAGGTCCTCAGAGGCACGACTGTCAGTAGCCCTGTGCCATGATAATTCTGGGCGGAACCTCTGCAGCAGCCTCCGCTGGTCACATGATAATTCAGCTCCGGGCATGCCATGTGATCCAAGGTGTGGCTCCTGGGGGGAAAAAAAAAGATCGCACTTTATTTGTGGGTGAGCAAAATCTATCAAGACTTTACTTAGAGTCCATTACAATTTTCTCCAAATATGTTAGCACGCCATATCGGATTGGCATGTACGAATCGGCAAAACCTCTAGACAAGCGCAAAAAAAAAATTAAAAATCATTGTTCATAGGTCAAAGCCCTGACCATATTTTCATTAAACCAGAGGCTAGCTAGATGACCTTCAAATTTATATTTACCATTTTCATCACTGTTATACCTTGATCAAGCTCCTGAATGGCACAACAGAAAAACACTTGCCCTATCAATGGGAGATTACATACTTGAATCTGTCAGATGCAACAGCCATCCAAGGCCAAGAGACTAAAATTGGCCATGCTCTCTGGGTGGGAGTGATCCCCCAATCACAGTACCTGTGAGAAGTGACTAACACTGACTCGGTTTATCATTAAGTAACTTACAACAGCTAAGGTTAGCTTTAGTTAACATTATTTTACTTGATCAGTTTATGATAAATGTTGTAAAAAAAATGTTTTGTTTTATATAATCATATGTAAAAAAAAATACTTCTTTGTAATTCGCATCTACTCTTGTTCCTGCTATGTGGATTAAAAACAAATCTACTCACTCTACTTATTATTATTAGGCTATTATTGCAGTTATTTAACAAGTGGTGTATTAGATTTAAATTTACTGCATAACACTGGCAGGTGTCATTTTATTTTATGCAACAGTGCTGTTGAATTCTCTATTCTGATTACTCAAAATGTGTGGATTATTTTTCGGTAACAACCCTGCTCCGCATGCAGCTTCCAATGTTTAGACTCAAGTGAAAATACTGACAGTATGTATATACTTACATTTACATCAGCAATACGCAATACACAGTTTTTATCCAAAGTAATTATTGTGGAAAAAAAAAGTTATAGAGCATTTTTTCAATGTAGATATACGATCAAATCTTGCCTCATTCAAATGCTGAAAACTGGCATATTATTCAGCTGGACAATGGCTTATGCAACAGGGGTGGTGTGACGGTCCGGTTAAATAAAAGTCTTTGCTTAAAGGTCCAGATAACAATTAATAAGTAGTTCAAGGCTATAAATAAGACACATCATCTGAAAGTGGTTCTGTTTTGTTTCATTGTGGTGCTTCACCTTGCAAATTTTCACTAGCGCCATAGACTGAACTGATGAGATGTCTGTTTTGAACCTGAAGCGGAGAATAAATGCATACTTCTCTGTCCAACTGTCTTCTGTCATCAACTTTTTCTTTCTTTTGAACGAGCAATGTCGTCACTTCACTAATCAGACGAGAGCAGATAAATGTAATTTTAAAACAAAATCGATAAAAGTTTCCCTCCTTGACGAGCTGCCTTCAGGAGAATCATTACCATAAATGCATAAATGCTACAGAAACTGCAGTGGTTCACTTTTTAAAAAACTAGAGTCACTGGACTACGGCCAGTCTTTTTCGTATGCTGATTAATTGTACTACAGCACTTTTTTGGGATACTCAGTTCGATCCATTAAAACACTTTTTGGGACTGCGTCCAGACTATCATTTGACGATCCCTGTCCTATACAATATCTGTCGCTACTCATACTCTTACCTGTGGCTCCAGAGTTAAACATGGGAATGTGTTCAATGCCCAGGCCACCTGCTCTTCATTCTCAGCAAGTGTTACAGTGCAGGTACTATACACCAAAACACCTCCCTTTTTCAAGAGCTGCACAGCCTGTAACACACACAGTCACAGTAAAGGTACTACATTCCGACGCAGCTTTTTTTAACAAACTAACGGCCCATCACAAAACACATTCAGAATAATACTCAATTTATAATTATATATCATAACTCATATACTTAGAACAGGACCCAACATTCAAGCCCTATGTTATTACATTTATTACATAATTTATGTGCACAGGAAAAAGGCTCCAGGAAGCACATTTACAATCCTGGATTAACATAATATCTTACAGGTAATGGTCCTGGCACAGACAAGTAAGCAAACTGCACCATCTACTGGCAATTAATGCAGGTCACACAAAAGGAAGTAAGGGGTTATGTTTTCTGTGTATCTGGGCCCTTTACCTCTGCGCAATGTACTGGAACTTAGCAGGATCCGTGCTTTATTTTTTCACTGGTCAAGAACCTGGTACCAAAAGTTATAGTTCAAGATATCAACAGGAACTAGTGGTATTAAGGGGCGGGACTAGCAGCATTGCTGCATACTGTGCCACATATCAAATCTATATCCATAGTTTCTACTGTAATTAAAAATAAACCAAACTTCAAAAAATGAACATTTTGTGCTAAATTCATTTTCATCAATTGGTGTCATTGCATATGAAATGACTACGCACTCCTTTCGATGGCTATCACTATGACAGTGTCTCTTAAGTGAAAATGAACTTGAAAAATTAGATGCATTAAGTTCCTGTTTTGTGGGAAAATACGTGTTGTGTGCATGTGTGCCCCTACCGTGCGGAAGAGTTTTCTCTGTAAAGGCTGGTATGAGCACACTTCCTTGAGACTGTAGTTGAGCGCCATGTTAGGCCTCTGTCCCAGCCCACTGCATGGAGCGTCTAATAATATCCGATCAAAACTCTCTTCTGGGAATGGAGGAGTGTCTGCTGACATGCACAAAATTATACATCACGTATCAAAATCAGCACAGCTCATTAAAGGCTTCATAAATGATCAGCTGAAATGAGGATATCTGAGGATGTAGCTGTTTATAGCTGCTATAACGGAACGTGCCTTACAAACATTCCACAACATTAAACGTATAAAGGAATAGAAATATGGCATTCATGAATATATATATATATATATAAAATTGTAATCCTTGAGGAATAAAACACCACAAGATGTGCTGTTTTTGGAAAAAAAAATCACCTCATCATGTCCTGCCATGCCATTTGTCTGAGGAGTTTTTTCATTGTGGAAATAAATACAATAAATGAAGGTGATCTGACGAGTACCTGTACTACAGCTGTGGGTAAGATCAGGGCAGACGGCCTGTATGCTGTTGTAACAGTGCGCTTTAATGCAGTGCAGCCTTAGAGCTTGAGCATTCTCAATGATCTTCTCTACTTTGGATTTGATCTTGTCCAGAGCCACTACCACTCCCTGTCAGAGACACAAAACACCAAGGAGAATCAGAAATCAGAGTCAAGTAAATAAAGTAGGTAATGTAGGTAAATATGAAATCAGTACATACAGATGTGGTATAAACCCCTCCCGGCTAGTCCATCCTGATTAATTTTGTCTCATTTCATAAAAAAAAGCTATTAGAAACATCAACATTTTTCCAGTCAACTAAACTTATCTGAAATGTAATAAATTAGACAGGGCATGTTTGGTGTCTGATGTTTGCTTCTTCAGATTTGTGCTGGGGCTCTAAGGATAACTAATAAGTGATTGCCTCCAGTTTAGCACTGTGCAAACTGCATGATTAGAGCATTACTCACTTGCCTCAAACTGTTTTGAGTTGTTCAGTATCCAGTACACAGTAGATTTGTGTACATGGATCTGAGTCTGTATGACAAGCTGTGATCTAGAACAATGGACAAAAGTACACTGAAACGCTAAAAACAGTAACAGCAGTCATCTTCAGTAGCAGCTGGAAATACTTTGTTTCTCAAGGCACCATTTAGTTTATCACTGGCTGTACAAGCACAAGATTCTGAGTCATCACTGGTGTTTACATTAGCAACAACCCCACAGCCTCACAGCCCAGATGCCAATCAGTGTTTAAAGGCAAAATTATGCAGCGTTATATGGATGAGAATATAGTAGAGTTTGATTTATATGGATTTAATCTGCTATCTATCTATCTATATATCTCTGCATGTATATATAAAGTATATATACATAAAGTATATATATAGACTGCCCTCCAAAAGTTTGGAAACGCCTGAACAAAATAGGGTTTTTGGGCAATATCAGCATAAATCCTCTTTAGTTAGTGACCATTTTGCATTGATAATAAGGGACAACACAAACTATGAAAACATATTTTATTAAATAAAAAGTTTATGAACATAAACATGAACATAACATAGAAAAATACTCAAATTTTGGATTCA
>CM040978.1:19825887-19880667 GCA_022985145.1 Pangasius djambal
TGGCCTCTGTGCCTGTGAGGTTCAGTAAAAGAGGTGTGGCCTCTGTGCCTGTCAGTGTAGTATCTGTGCCTGACCGCACAATACTGAATGACACTTCATCCCACAACAGTTCTAATGCAGATTGTGATCCAATATCGATCGGTTTAAATGTATCTTTTTTCATTGATCATGTATTAACCTGAGCATTGCTTAGGTGAAGAAGAGATAAACATGCTTAGTGAAAATCCTCTTTGGTTCCACTAAAATAGTCAAAATTGGTCTAATCTCAACATTAATTAATTTAGAGCTGTATGAATGCAATCTTTTCATAGCAGTTTCATGTGTGCTGTTTACATGTGAGGTCCTGGATATGTAACCAAAATGTGGCCGTGCGATTATAATGAGAACAGTCAGATCAGAACTTGTGAGTTTTTTTGTACATCACACTTCACTGCACATATTGCTGCTGGCTCCTCTCCCACACCCACACGTCTCTCAGCACAGAACTGTCACTGCCTCACAAGCATGCAATGTTTTGTTGTCGTTCACAACGCACATGGATTGTACACGTGACTTTGCTGAATTCTAAAATGTGAGAGCACGAGTCTGATTATCCTGTTATACGAACTGTCACAGAAAAAGATCAGAGCACATGTGAGACACACGCACACACTGACACACACCTGTGCAAGGTGCTGCTCCAGCCTGTGTTCTATGTCCTGAAGAGTGTGTATGTGTGTGCTGGCTCTCAGGCAGGTGAGTGATGGCGGGTGGGACAGACAGGACAGCAATGAATCAAACACTCTCTCTGCCTCCTCCTTTCCGAGTTCAGCCACGAGCTGAAGGAGGAAGAGAGAGACACAAAGATGATGCTCATCCCATTCCAGATTAAACTTCAGTATCAGGGCTGCACAATATAAATAAATTATTACATTATTATATTGCTACATGGTGTGAGTGCTGTACACTTTCCAACATATTACAAATGATTTATTAAAGCTAATAAAACCTTCGGATATAGCTTTTAAAAAGCAAGAGGTTATGTACATATTGTTAAAATAAGATTACAACAGAAAAAAAAAAAAGAGTCATATAAAGTGCATACAGGACGTTTTCAGACCCTTTCAAGTTTTCCACATTTTGGTTTCATACTCAACATAAAATGGATTCGAGTTTGTTTTTTTTTCATCAATCTGCACACAGTACTCTACAATAACAAAGCAAAAACAGGTTTTTGGACTGTTTTGCAAATTTATTACAAATAAAAGACTGGAATATATCTCATTTATATAAGTATTCAGACTCGGGCAGCAATGACAGCCTCAGGTCTTTTTGGGAATGATCATACAAGCTTGGAACACCTTTCTTTAGGAAGTTTCTCCCATTCTTCGTGGCAGAAGTATTCAGGTTCATCCAGGTTGGATGGGGAGTGTCGGTGCACAGCCATTTTCAGTTCCCTCCAGAGATGCTCTATTAGGTCCGGACTCTGGCTGTGTGTACTCACACAAAATGGGTCTGAAATGTGCGTACGCAACCTCCCACACAGAGACTGGGATTTATACAGAAATGCTTAGGAAACTGAATGTACATTTATGGAAGATTTGACCCATGTGTAACACCATCCACAACATTTTAGAAACAGTGAGAATTAGCAACACACTGTGGATATGTAGAGAATTACAGCTAAATGTGCAAATCCCTGCAATTATGCAGCTATTACAGTTATTATGGAGCTGCATAATTTGATATGAAGTGTAATGTGAGAACGGTGATTTGCACATTTAACTGTAATGCCCTACAAGCTACTTGGACATGAGAAGCATTAAAGCATGACATTTTTAGGAGCTGATTTATTTATTTGTGTAGACTGGCTAATTAGTCTGCTTCTCTGTATTGATATTTATTGCTTCATTTAACAATTGGCTGCAAACGGCTGTGAAGTGATTTGACACATTTACAGATCTGTTAATAGGCTACATAATGATATAAATTGGGTAGAGAATAATGCGTTGTCTGTGGCACAGTGGCATTTAGTTAGAAGACCAAGCCAAACAAACAATAAAGTGAGAGCGTGTTTTCAGACACCACAAAGATTTCCTTACCACGATGACTGGCTAACGAGCCGATTTAAATTTAAAAAAATATGTGCCAAGTTAATGCCAGGTTTAGAAAGTCCAAAGCGCACCTGTCTACTTACAGATCTTAACAACCCCAACTATGCTTGGGATTGGCATAATTAAATGAGGCCCCAGGACATTACCTGAAGCCACTCCTGTGTTTTATTGGTGGGATGCTTGCATGTTTGACTGTCAAGTCTTTGTCTTGATCAGATCGTTGTCTTGTTGTTGCCTCAACCTGAGATCTTGGGCCCTCTGGGAAAGGTTTTCACTCAGGATTGCTCTATACTTTTCTGCACTCATCTTTCCGTCTATCCTAACTAGTCTCTCAGTCCCTGTCGCGGAAAGACGTCCCCACAGCATGATGCTGCCACCACCATGTTTGACTGTAAGGATGGTATTAATGAGATGATGCTCAGTGTCTGGTTTCCTCCATACACGCTGCTGTTAATTGTGGCCAAATAGTTAAATCCTCATTTTATCATTCCCATAATCTGAGAGTCGTTCAGGTGCCTTTTGGCAAACTCCAAGAAGGCTCTAAAGTGCCGTTTAGTGAGGAACGGGCTCCATCTGGCCACTCTCCCAGCCTGATTGTTGGAGTGCTGCACTGATGGCCGTCCTTCTGTAAGTTTCTCCCATCTCCACAAAGGAACTCTGGAGCTTATTCATAGTGACTTTTGGGTTCTTGGTTACCTGTCTGAACAATGCCCTTCGTCCCTGATTACTCAGTTTAGCTGGGCAGACAGATCCAAGAACACTGTTGGTGGTTTCAAACTTCTTCCATTTGAGAATGATGGAGGCTACCATGCTCTCTGGCACTTTCAGTGCTTTCCCAGATCTGTGCCTTGACACAATGCTGTCTTGCAAGTCTACGGGCAATTCTCTCGACCTCATGGCTTGGTTTTCCATCTGACATACGCCGTCATCTGTGGGACCTACAGGTGTGTTCCTTTCCTAGGAATGTCCAATCAATTCAGTTAGGCACAGGTGGACTCCAGTGAAGTTGTAGAATCATTTCAAGGATGATTGTTAGAAGTGGGATGCACCACAGCTCAATGGTGAGTGTCATAACAAATCTAAATGTGATAGTTCAGTCTTTTATTTTAAATAAATTTACAAAGCATTCTAAAACATGGTTTTGCGTTGGCATTGAGTATTGTGTGTAGATTGATGAAAGAATTTGTCGAATCCATTTTAAGATGAGTCTGAACCATGACAAAATGTGGAGAACTTGAAAGAGTCTGAAAACGTTCCACATGCACTGTATTTGCAGTTTAAAGACCATTAATGTACACGTGTGTATTCTAAACATCGTTGCTTTCTTCAGCCTTTCTACCCTCATGTCAACTCTGCTATCGAGAAATATTTTGGTAATAATATTATAAAAGCACAAAACAGAATGAAATTAAAAGATTATGTCATTGGTGGAATGGGAGATCAAATACATGTTGTAGAAAAATGAACGCAACCATTTGAAATAATAATACATTAAAGTAATTAAAGTATCATTTTGATAATGGTTCCTCCGTAACAGTGCATGATTAAGCACCTAGTGAATTTGATTAAACATTCTGTAACGTGTAGCAATTAATTTGCAAGTCAGTGTAAAATATTGTATATTTATATTGGATTCATAATCAAAATCAGGGATGGCATATGTGACTATAAAAAATGCAACTAGATCAAAAGGAACCCATTCAAATGAATTCTGTTTGTATAGTGCTTTTAACATTGCCACAAAGTAGTTTTACAGAAATCTGGATGTAGATTTAGATCCCTTCTGAGCAAGCCAGAGGCGACTGTAGGAAGGCAAAACTCCCTAAAGGACCTGAGGAAGAATCCTTTACAAGAACCGGATTGAAAAGGAAACCCGTTCTCCTCCGGGTGACACTGAATAGTGGAATTATAAACCACTACTCTTCTATAGCAAATTCATTACTCTTCTATAACAGCAACCAGTTCCAGGTGTGATTAAAAGATGTTCAGGATATACATGATAGTCTTTATGATTACAGCAGCTGTAGACTTTAGGTAAAAGTCTCGAAAGTTAAAAGATAATCTCAGAAGAGATTATGCACTGCAGAAGAGGTGATATTTGGGCATAAACTGTTTTTTGAGAAGTGCAATCTTCTCAATCTTCTCAAGAGAATGACCATTTTATATTACAGTATTCTCTGGTACCACCAAGGCAAAGGCCAATAACTTAATAATAAACACAAGATGACACTGTTCTGCTCCGTTCAACATAGTGAAAATAATACAGACAGATTTGAATTTTTAGGACGAGAATCCTACCTCTTTGTTCGTGTAGACGTTGTGAAGATATTCCTGCACTTCAGACCTTAAGGCTGTCTGTGGGAAAACACTCCTGTTTATCTCAGACATCATGGACACTGTAAAGAGGATGAAAGGAGAGAAGGTAAAGCTGTCAGGAGTAAATAAAGACTCATGTCTAGTTTATTGATATGTGTATGATATATGATTATTTTAGTTTATTATGAGTCGATATTGATTAAACAGCATTGATTATTTAACAGCAACATTGCATCTGACTGCTTCTGTGTCTGATCTGAAATGTTATGAATCAATAAAGCACGTGCCTGCATCTGACAGGTAATTCTGCGCGCGCGCGCGCGCACACACACACACACACACACACACACACACACACACTGCTTTCAGAGGTTGATGATTAATTAGACAAATTGAATGCACACTCAAAGCACTCCCCTACCAACCCAGAATCTTCTTTCTTTCCGTGCTCGAGGAGAAGCAAAAACACCTTAACTTTCCACACTGTGCACTCCCACGTTTCTACACAATATCCGCAAACGTCATGAAGGGTCATAGTTCAAACCCAGGCTTGGTGGGAAATGTAGTTCTACAAGACTTACGTCGTGTACGGAACAGAAGACAGCTGTCTTGATTCCTTCGGTGCCTTGCTGTTCCATAACTGTCTTATAAGGTAGCGCTTCGATATCTACCAAGCTACCTTTAATGAAACGGTTTGAGACGGACCCCGAAGGCAGCATACGTCACCACGTTGCTAGGTTACCTACATACGCTAACGGCCACTGTTATTGCTACGCACGTTGTTCCCGGTTACACTTTGAACTCTAATCTGTTCCATACTTTTTGTATTGTTGTTGTTATATGCCTTTGTCCATACTTTCACTTAATCCTAGGGGGTTTAAGAGAAATTGTTAAAAGGAAAGCTTTGTTTTTATTCGCAAAACAGCTTAAAACTGATTTTATGTTCTTTCAAGCAACACGTTCTGCAGGTGATGTGAAGTTCTGGAGGTCGCAGGAATAATGACACATGGTTTGCTCGTGGCTCTGAGAGGTCTGCAGGGGGCGCTAACTTAAGGAGCACTTTTTCTGGAAATGTTTTGGAGGTGTTCTCAGACCCTTTTGGGCACTTTCTTTGTTTACAAGAAGGCAGAAGGCCTTTCGAGGCTTATTTATGCCGCCCAGTCTGTTCCTCTGGACCCAAAATGAGGTAAAAGTGTTGACCAGCTACTCTTTACTTTTTTACGGAAGCGTTCAATACATTACATTAGAAAATCTGTTGTAATGAACACATGTGAAAAAGGGGGTCTTAATTTTTTTGGATTTCAGTACTTTAAGTTACACCTTCAAGATCAGTTGGCTTAAACAGTTTAGAAAGCACCCAGTGTCTTTGTGGAACTTTATTCCCAGTTATGTTTTCTCTCAAGTTGGTGGACTTGAGTTTCTCCTCATGTGTAACTATAAAATTGATAAACTACCGGCTACATTATCTGCTTTTCATAGGCTGGTTCTCTTGGCTTGGTCGCTAATATTCAAGCACAACTTTTCACCCCACAGATTTTTTTATTTGGAATAACTGTAGTTGGTTTGATAAAAACATACTGTTGATCAGTTAATTAATGAACTCTCAGGGGTTGTTATTCTCATACAAAGAATTTTTAGATCACTTTCAATTTCCTGTCTCTCCAAAAGAGTTGGTGTATCCCATCAGGTATTGTTGCTTTACTGAGAGGTTCCCATCCTCTGTCACCGGTTTCTCTTAATTTGGCTGATACTTTTGTTGGTAGATTATGTTTCGCCTCTCCATGCGAAAATAATAATAGGGTAGTCCGTTCATTGTTTCAGCAGAATATTATCCCTCTGCCAGCTGTGACTGCTTTCTGGAATAATGCAGTGAGTAACATCTGCTGGAAAACGTGTGGATGCTTCCTCATACTTATTTACTAACTAACAAAGTAAAGGAGATTTCCTACAAAATCATTCGTAAGTTCTATCCTGCAGAGCATTACATGAAAAAATTCACAAGTGATATTTCCTCCAGTTGCTCTTTTTGTGAAACTGTTGTTCATATGTTTTGGAACTGTCCATTTACAAAGAAATTTTGGCAAGATATTTTAAGTTTCATCAGGAGTGACATTTATAATGAATGTGTCCTGTTTTGGAAGGACGTAGTACCGGGTTTTACTGAGTATGAACAATCTAAAAGAAAACAGTTTTATGTAGTGAATCTGATTTTGCTTCTTGCAGAATTTCACATCCATAAATGCAAATATTCAACCTCCAGACCTCTCTCTTTTGTTTTTATAAAAGAATTTGAGCAATACCTTTTATTGATCCAGTTGTCTAAGAAGAAAAAAGCTTTAAAAACCTTATGTCTGTAACTCTTTTCCTAACTTTAATGACATGTAAGTCTCAATTTTGTTTCTTCAATCTGTAATGTATTAACCCCCCCCCCCCTTTTTTTTCATTATTGTCTGTCATTTTTATGTTGATGGTTGTATTATTTTTTTTTGTATACTGTTTTTGAATTTTGAGCATTAATTAAAAAAAAGAAAGGGGAAAAAAAAAACCGCTAACGGCCACTAACCCTAAAGTCTTCTATGCGAGATGGAATAAAGTGTCGTTGGGGAAATAGAGCATATATACTGTGACTTCTGCAGCTGTTTCTCGCTATAAATAAAACATTAAGCCAGTGTTTTTAGCCCATTTTTTACAAGTTGGCTGACACGCTGCATTATGGGATATGTAGGAAGGCGAAGGATGCATGCTAGTATGTATGCTAGCTTCAAAAACAAGACCAGAATAAACAAAGTCACCTCAGAAGGCAGCAATCTAGACGATTCGGACACAATGCTTTCCTGCGTCCAAATACAGCCTTTATAAGACAGAATTTTTACGTTTCGGACACCAGACAGATTTCCAGCAAGGCTCATGCAAAAAAAAATGTTTAAAAAAAATCGGTTGTACATAAGAATGCTTCAGCCGAGTTTAGACCGTAGACCCTTTCAATATGGCGGACCCGTTGACGTATCGCATAATGATGTGTCGTTCGCGAAAGAGTCGACTCATTGAGACGGATCGTTTAGGATAACGTTAAGAGCCGACGCACGTATATAAGCCTTTTTTTTGCTCTTTTTTTTAAAATAAATGTAAGCAGTGCTGCTATTTTGCGGTTGTATTTAATAAAATATTTCCATGGAAAGGTCTTTTTAACATCTGAGCTGTTCGTTGTGTTTGACTCAAAGTTGCCAGGATAACATTTGTATTTGTTAATATACTTTTGTAGTACAATGCTGAGATTTTATAAAATATAATTCAAAGTAATGCTATATTGTTACT
Source organism: Pangasius djambal (assembly GCA_022985145.1). Lineage (NCBI taxonomy): Eukaryota > Metazoa > Chordata > Actinopteri > Siluriformes > Pangasiidae > Pangasius > Pangasius djambal. Next base: position 19,833,612 of record CM040978.1, read on the forward strand.
TATACTGAAATACTATAAAAGAAATTCATGAAGCAATTTCAACCATGGTTAGGGAAAGAAAAATAAGCACTAGTCAAAATCTTACAAACTTTGTCTGATAATGAAAAATGGTAATGTGTCGTTTGGGAGTCGACTCTTACCGGTGAGCCGAGCCAAATGATTTGACTCTTTGAAAAGAGCCGGAATTCCAATCAGTAGCTCGCAGCAGTGCTAATGTGGCATCTATAGCTTTGTCGTTAGCACTATAATAATAATAATAATAATAATAATAATAATAATAATAATAATAATAATAATAATAATAATAATATCTATCAATCCGTAATAGTTTTGTCACGAGCATCCACGATTAGCCAATCGCAGCTCAGAAGGCAGGCTAAAACTAGCCAAACTAGCCAATCGGAGCGCAGGAGGCGGGCTATGTGGGCTATATTCGTGTGGGAAACATAAGGCGTTGGGGGATGGTGGCGCGCTAGTGTACAGCTGGGCACTAAGCACTAGTACTACTACTGCTGCTGCCTACCCGCGTAACTACGCCGGATTAGTATTGTATGCAAACTTTTCCCTCTTTTCAGGGGAATGAAAGTTCTTCCCTCCTTGCTAGCGCGGTATTTCGCTTCCAGAGGCACCTCGTGTTCGCTTTAGTACCCCGGCGGCCACTCCAGTACCTGGAGTCTGGGATGTGACTGTAGCGGACTACAGAGCAGCTCGGTCAGCAGTACACACACACACACTGTCTCTCTCTCTCTCTCTCTCTCTCTCTCTCTCTCTTTGAGACTGTGAGATGTGGAGGCAGCGCCGGCTTTTGACAGAAACTGAAGTGACTTGCCTGGCCGGGGTTTAAACATCTTTTCCACAGCGCAGAGAGTCGGCTCGGTGCTCCCCGGAGATGGGCTTTCTGGAGCTAGCGTAGCCGGGTAACATAACGGGTTAGCAGGACAGCGCGGCTCAGGCCAGGCCGCTCCTCTCTCCACAGCGCGCGCCAGAGTCTCACACAAAGCCATGGGCCTGATTGTAGCCAAACTGTGGAGCTTCTTCTGTAATCAGGGTAAGCAGCCGGGTTGTGGTGGTGTATTATTACTGTGTGTTATAGCTGCTGGTTAATAACTTCTGGTGCTAACGGTACCACTCCAGCTGTGTCTCTGTGTGTGTGTGTGTGTGTGTGTGTGTGTGTATCTGTGTGTGTGTGTGTATCTGTCTGTGTGTGTGTGTGTGTATCTGTCTGTGTGTGTGTGTGTGTGTGTGTGTGTGTGTCTCTGTGTGTGTTACAGTATCCGCAGTTCTTAGCCGCAGTTCTATAGCTAGCTTCACTGAGCTAGCCTGAACTTAGCGGTTACCTTTTCAGATTCAGCTTTACACCAGCCGAGAATTGCTGAAGGACAGTGTTATTGTTTCCTAATGCTCTCTGAACACCTGTTTACTCACAGTTTCGACACGAATTGTGTTCTTTTAGTCATAATAACAGACTGAGTAACGGTTAGTAGCGGTAAGGTGAAGGTGGAAGTATCAGCTGTATAATAACTGCTGTAGTGGATTGTGTGTTTAGACTTGAATAATCAGGGGGTTAACATGAACCCAGTACCAACATACTGTATGCATTAAGTTATACTTCACCCAACAGGTAGCAAGCAGGGGTTCAGTGGATTATTATTATTATTATTTTATTATTATGTCTTTAGAACTAGTCTTACAGTTTGAAATTGTATTGATAACCCAGTCTAAAATATCACCTTTATTTTTTTCATGGTGGCGATAAACTTATCTTTCTGCAAAAGTGCCCTTGCACATCTGTGTGTGTGTGTGTGTGTGTGTGTGTATTTTTTACGAAGACTTTCCCATAAAATCTTGTGTATTGTCAGTATTTATCATGTTATAAAGAGGTACTGACTGTGAGTAAAGGAAGTCAGTTTAAAAACAAACAAATAATTAAAAAAAAAAAAAAAAAAAAAAAAAAAAAAAAAAAAAAAAAAAAAAAAAAAAAAAAAAAAAAAAAAAAAAAAAAAAAAAAAAAAAAAAAAAAAAAAAAAAAAAAAAAAAAAAAAAAAAAAAAAAAAAAGCTAACTAGCCAGGCAGTGTGCAGCCAAAAATACATAGTTGTTTTTGTTTGTTTGTTTTGTTTTGCAGCAGAGGTAGCAGTGTTTACAACAGTTTGGATCATGCAGCCAAAGGGTTTTCAGTGCAGTCCGAGTCCCCTGCTCAGATAAACAGATGTTACTGTTGTGTGGTTTAGGGTTTAGGGTTGTGTGATCTGGCAAAACATATCATAGGACAATGGAAAAATGTCTGTTGATAGATATTTTGTTATATCGCCAATGTCACAAAAGTCACTTTTCGACCGATTTGCGTCACAGAGGTCAGAGCTAGGAGCTACTAGTGCTGTGCTTTAACAAATACAAAAACAAGCATGGAGGAGCACGACGCAGAGCGAAACTCCCCACAGTTACTCCGACACAGAACAGACATCAGCCCAACTAAAAGATGAGGAATTTGTACCTAAAAATGGAGGTACCTCGGTCGTTTGGATTTGGTTTGGGTATAACAAATCGGACACTGAACAGAAAACTAGAAGTCATTTGTAAGGTATAGAGAAAACGATATATATTATGATCTATAGCACTTCAAGATATGAAATTATCCATATTGTGGTATAAGATTTTGTCCAGCCTTAGTGCGATTTAGTCCAGAAGGACAGTGTTGTGAATGTTTTGAGGAGCTAGAGCCGAACAAAAAAGTAAAGCACTTGATTGGGTGCAAAATGAATGTGTAGATGGTAATAGACAGACGTGCATTTAATGTCTAAAAAATGCGACACTGAGAAGTGTCTGATCATACACCGTGACTAACTGTGAAACTGTACCAGCCTGCTTTGATACAGTGGTGGAAAGCCATCATTATAAAACTTCTTATATTTATTATTGAGTTCTTCCAGTTATCAGCCTGTCTGAGTGGTCAAAAATATAAATATAAAATAAGCCTATCAGTAATGCCAGTGGGAATATATTGTGTTCTGTCTGTGGAAAGTTCAGGAATAGTAAGCACCATGGCTCTAATAATTAAATAAAACGTTAGTGTAAACAATTAAATATTCAAGAAACGATTTCTGTACTGAGGAGTCAGTGGAAATTATTTTGCAGTGAAAGGGGATCCTGGCTGAGAAGCTCTTCCTCTAGTGTTCCTGTGCAGTTCTTAGTAAAAGGTCATTTGGCTCCTAATCCTGAATTCTAAATTATGAATTTCTCAAACCCTGCAAATACACAGGGATTAATAAAACTTGTCTTCATCTTGAGTAATATGGGAAACGCAGTATTATGGAGCGAGGAAGGACTGATTTCAGGTTAAACCGAGTCCCATCCACTGCAAATACATGGCCAGGTGAATAGTCTGGCTCATCTGTTAACTCTGTTATTTTAATCTTGTTGCATACAGTAGTTTGGAGTGGCGGGTGTCAAGTTCTTTCCTATGGAAATGCGGAGGGTGAAAAGGTCAGTGTTCCACCCCCCCATAGTGCTTTTGTGTTTCAGAACAGACGCTGGGTCTTTTCTGACGGGGGATGTGACAGAAGGCCTGGTGTCTTGGGTGACCCGGCAAACAAAACTTGTGTGAGGAAGGCATTTTCCTTCCATATTGTCTTCCCATGACGTTATTCATGTATGCACGCACAGCCGGTGATCCTGTCAGGATGAGCAGATGTGCGCGTCCATCCTCTGACAAACATCTCGAAGAATGCCTAACCGCTGTCTAACTGAAAAGTCTGTTAGAATTATCATTAAAAAATTTATTCATTCTAAATCATCTTTATCCTTTTTAACACGAAACGGTTCAAATCCGTGTTCACTGACCTGAATGTTGGACGTCCGCCTTTGTTAGAAGGTTGCATTAATCTATAAGGAATAAAGCACAATGCGGCGTGCCGCTGTAGGAAGATACTCGGCGGCACAGGGCTAGGATGTGTTACCAAACCGAAGTTCATCATTTTCCCATAACGGCACATCCTGAAGTGTTTTACTCCTCTTATACCACAGCAATTTGCCAAGGAATATTATTTTTAATATATTTCCATTTATTAATGCTGCATCACACTTTTTAACCATAACTGGTTAAATAATATTGTGGAATGTCTTCGAGAGGAGTCACTTACATTATAGCAGCTAAGTCCTCTGTCATGAAGACTATCCTAACATGCATCTACTTACGGGAAGCTTCGCCATACGTTTTCTTCGTTAAAGACCATGTTTCTGAGTTATTATGCTTACGTTATGTGGAGACTCTGTATATTGATGTGCTTTCAGAGAGACAGATGTTCCAGAAAGAGCAGTGTGAGGCTGCTGTTCTTGTGCTCATACCTTGACCTTGGCTTCGTGGCAGATTAAGATCACACACAGCGTGATCATGACTAGTCAGCGTGGCAGACCGGTTAAACTCGGTGAACAAGAATAGAAGCTGTCTCTTTCCCCCCTCCTTCATCTCCGGGTTTAGATATGGGTCGTGGCAATGAAGTCAAATGTGGTGCGAAATGCTCAAACCTCATCGTTTTTGTTTTGTTTCCCCCCAGGATAAGAGGTTTAGACTGGTATTTTTGGTCCATTTACACTAATCGCCTAAATAAGCAGGCGCATTTGGCCGAGGCTGCTGATCCTAGCCGGAAATCTTGATCAGTTTGACAGCACTGGATCTCACAATAACAGAAGCCGTTTAGTAGACATCTCTTGACATGATATGTAGGTATTTTTATCTCGCTAGCTATTCGACTATACCGGTTATGTGCAACACAGCGAACAAAGCCTGGTGCTCTGCAGATACATTCTGTTCTTTTTGGTGTTCTGTTCAAGTAGAGCTCCAAAGGGAGATTTGTGGTAGTTTTGGCATAATTCCCCCAAGCTGTCTGGTTCATTTGGTTTACTTGGTTGATGGAATCAAAGTCCCAGTGTGGGTCAGTCAGCCCTGAGGAAGTAATACTGACACAGTTTCCTTTATGGCATTGTGCAGCTGTCTAAACCCAACAAGTTGTGTGTCCTCACTTCCTTCTGTCAGTCCACATCTAAACACAAAGGGCAAAAAGCCAGACTACTTCTCCTCCATTTTTACACACACACACTTTTTTTTTTTTTTTTTTGCGATGGCATGCCAGCTTTGATCGTGGGCTGTCATGCTTTTCTTGGATAACATGAGTGTGATTCTGTGTGTGTGTGTGTGTGTGGGGTGGGGGGGGCCTTTTTTGTGTTATGTAAAAAGCTGAAATTGTGAGTAGTAAGTTCACTACAGCCACCGAGCTAGACAGGACGTAGGCTTGCTCTGAATTGAAGGAAATGGTTCAGTGCTACATAAAGAGCCATTCCCTAGGCAGTTATGAACCTTCATTTTGCTCCAGATCTTGCACAGTCAACGTACTGGGGTGCGTACAAACACACGGCAATCTTATTCATGGTTTCCAGTGATGTAATGTTACGCACTGATTGCTTTGAAATGGTTAGTCGTAATGAATTATATCGACAGCGGTTACCTGAGCTCGTGGTGGAGCTTTTGGTTCTTGAACTCAAGGCGTACTACACCGGAATTGATTTTTCACCTTGCGTCACACACGTCTACGCTGGTTACCCGCGGGCTTTCCTATAATCAGTTTACCGCCGGTTGCAGTGGTTTACTGGCAGCGCCAGGCTTTCAAAGGGTTTTGTTTTTTTTATTTAAACCTGGAGTGAATGAAATTCTCAAAGTTTTTTTAGAACAAAGAAAGGAAATGTTCAATATCTTAAATGTTTAGTATTCATGATTCTGCACATTTGCAGATCACTTTTGAATTTAGGTAAATTTGTGTTATTGATTAATAACTTTGTACAGAAGGTCAGCTTTTCCTCGTCCCTTCCATTGAAGCACGTGTTCAGGATTTGCTCTAACGTGGATAGTCATGTTTTACACAAACTTATGGAGTCCATGCCAGCTCAAGTGCACACTGTCATTAAAGCGAAAGGGGGAAGTACCGAATATCTAAGAAATTCTGATATTCAAGTAAAGTTATTGCTGATAATATAACTTGTAATGAACTGCTTGTATTAAACTAGAAAAGAATGCAAAAAGGAAGCATTTTCACTTCTCTAGCTAGCCTGTACATACAGGACCGCACTGTAAAATGCAGAGTCTCATCGTCGGTATTGGTCTGAAACAACGCTTTGCTCTTCACCATTTCTCCCACCTGTTTGCCGGGCTTAAAGATAGCGATGTATGTAAACAGAGGGGCGCTGTTGTAATCAAACACTTCAGCAAGTACCGCAGACTGACTCGGGAGCTACGTGTAGGAACAAACATGTGGAAACAGAAAACATGAACGATGTTTCCGAGTCATGTGCGAGCAGGTGGGTTGGAGGAGAGGGAGGTTACGACATGCCACTTGCTCACTCGCTTTGGTAGTTGCCCGATCGCTTTGCTTCCCATGCGCATAAAGTTAAACCTCACTCAGATTTGTCATGCCGCTCGCCCTACTCGCTTTGTTTTGCTTATGTTCGCTTTGCCTACTGTAGCCAGAAACTGCCAGCTCTCATTTGAAAAGTGCACATGGGGCTAATCCGTCTTCTCAACATATCTTGCTCTCTGGTCTGCAGAACACAAGGTGATCATCGTGGGTCTTGACAACGCTGGAAAGACGACCATTCTTTACCAGTTGTAAGTAGTTGTTTGGTTTTTTTTTTTCTTTTTTTAAATAAATGTAATGATTCTCACTAATTGTGAAGAGCGGGACATGTTCAGCAGTGCTCCTGTTTGTCATGCAGCCTGATGAAAGAGGTCGTCCACACGTCCCCAACGATTGGCAGTAACGTTGAAGAGATCGTTGTGAAGAATACACACTTCCTGATGTGGGACATTGGTGGTCAGGAGAGTCTTCGGTCCTCTTGGAACACCTACTATTCCAACACCGAGGTACCCTTTCAAAATGACTCCTACAACTTACTTATGTTATTTCTGTACAATGTACTCTTGAGCCAGATGACAGAGCTATTATTATTTCAGTACTTCTGAAATAAATGATTTTTGCCTAATTATATGTAGTGACATAATTGTAATTTAATGATTTGAAAAATGAAGCTAGAACAGATAATATGAAAAGAAAACAGTCAGATGTTTTACATTTTATGCAGAGAATTATCAAATGGCAAAAGTTGATTTGTTTTATGTAATAATGAACAATAGCGAAATACGAACTCAAAGAAATACTTGAGAATAAAACATATTTCGAGTATAAATTTATATAGGTAATGGATCATTTTTAATGAGATTTCGCCAGCTGTGCTGTTTCAGCAAATTCTGGCTTACAGGAGCTGACCAGTGGACTAGCTCCTGTAAGCGAGTGTATCAGTGTGTACCGTCACATTGATGAATGCTGTAAACTGTGTCCATCCAAAGCCCAGCTGGTGTGTGTGTATGTGTGTGTGTGTGTGTGTGTGTGTGTGTGTGTGTGTGTGTGTGCGCGCGCACGCAACAGAGCCAGAGGTCAGAGTTGACCATCTGACAAAGAGGACTAAGTGAAAAGACGTTACAGCCATTCAACCAAAACAATGTGTGTGTGAGAGGTCGAGATGGTGGGGGCTGCTACTGAATGCTGTTCCAAACCACACACACACACGCGCGCGCGCGCGCACACATTCTCATGTACACGTGCTGGCAGGCAAGGACATGCAGAACAACCCTGTGTTCTTTTCAAACACACAGCCCTCCTCATTGTGACTGCTCTTTTCACAGCGCTAACTGTAACGTTAGTTTTTGATAGCATTGTAAGCTTTTTATATCTGTCTTGTCTACAGTTCATAATCCTGGTAGTGGACAGTACAGATAGAGAAAGGCTTGCTATCTCTAAAGAGGAGCTGTACAGAATGCTGGCACATGAGGTAAACACTTGTACATGGACTAACTATTTTTCTGTGCTAGTGTATAGATAAAGAAAAGTTTATTCTGCATCTTCTTTTTTTACAGTTCAGTACAATTTTTTTTTTTTTTTTAATCAGAGACTAAACTAATCTGTTAAATTCCAAATGACTAGTACTCAGTACTGCCTGAGTAGTTTGTACTGGTCTTAATCCTAAACGTGTGTGGCCGAGTTCCATCAGGCAGTCTGCTATTTTAAGCCTTTGTAACACTGCATTATAATGTTTTAGCGGTTAAGTAAGTAGATTTGCATACTGTTTGTAATCATTCAAAATATCACTTGCTCTCTCACACTCTGTCTCTTGCTCTTTCTCAGGATTTGCATAAAGCCGCAGTGTTGATTTTTGCTAATAAGCAGGATATGAAGGGGTGTATGTCCGCAGCAGAGATTTCAAAATACCTGACCCTCAGCTCCATCAAAGACCATCCATGGCACATTCAGTCCTGCTGCGCTCTTACAGGAGAAGGGTGAGGGTCACGCACTCAAATTCCGTTTCGTTCATTTGGCCCAATGTACACTATATGGCCAAAAGTTTGTGGATACCTGCCCATCACACCCATATGTGCTTGTTGAACATTCCTGATTTATTCACACCTTGCTGTTATAAACTTCACTCTTTTGTAAAGGTTTTCCACTAGATTTTGGAGTGACTGTGGGGATTTGCCCATTCAGCCTCAAGAGCATTAGTGAGTTGTGGCACTGTTGTCGGGCGAGGAGGCCTGGCGTGCAGTCAGCTTTCCAGTTCGTCCCAAAGGTCCCAGTGGGGTTTGAGGTCAGGTCTCCTTGCTTTGTGTGCAGGGGCATTGTCCTGTTGGAACAGGTTTGGGCCCCTTAGCTCCAGTGAAGGGAAGTTGTAATGCTACAGCATACAAAGACATCCTATACAGCGGTGTGCTTCCAATTTTGTGGCAACAGTTTGGCGAAGACCCACATATGAATGTCAAGGTCAGGTGTCCACATTCTTTTGGCCGTATAGTGTATTTAATCAAAACGAGTGCACACCTTGTTGACTAAATTAGCACAGTATGATGACACATTTAGACCTGAGGACCTTTACACAGTTTGTGTTGGAGCTCTTCATTTTAAAATAAAGCATGCTGGTATGAGTTTTCACTCAATTATGCCAAAACAATAGTCTTCTTTTCCCCCAATAAAAATGGCAGATAAAACAATCGACACAGGGCGACTGACGGCGTATGCCATCCCCTTGATAGCATAGCCAGTTTTGCACCCTTGGCAATTAAAAGATTAAACAGACCTACAATAAAGTGTGAAATACTTTTACAAATAAATTTAATGTTAATGAAAATGAGAGTGATTAAACGGTTTCCTTTGCTCTCTTACACTGGACGGTTTGAGCAGCAACAATGAACATGTCAACCATGTGGAAATATTTCAGTTTTCCATGAGGGGATATTAGACAAGAAAGGACAATATCAAACATGTACTGTTACGTTTTAATTGTTTGGTGTTTTTGCTCGTAACCCACACTTTCCCCTGATTTCCCCGAAACCACCCATTATTCCTCTACAGGATTGGCGGCGTTGCACATTTTGACTTGAATTGATCAAAAAAAAGATTGTCTTGTTGATCATTTTAAAATTAGTTATTTTATTCACAAAAAAATAATCCTTAGGCCCTTTGTACCTCACTAAAGCTTTGGCCCAAAAGCGTACACGTACACGTGTACATGTACAAACTCTGCCTAATGTGCTTGATTTTTCTTTCAGGCTGTGCCAGGGTCTGGAGTGGATGACCTCGAGGGTGGGACTCAGATAGCCTCCACCACCCTTACAGGACTGGCTTCATTTACAGCCTTCACCACAAATATCTGGCAGCAACTCGGCCTCATCCTATTGGCTGCTTTTTTTTAATTATTATTATTATTATTATTTGATTTTAAACTTTTAAGCTCATGATCAATGTTCAACCTCTCTGGACACCTACCTCACCTCGGAATGACCGGATACTGGTTGATTGATTGGACAGACATTTCAGCTTTTCAGGACAAGTTTAATCGTGCAAGTGAAAGAAGGGAAACGCGCAGTATCTGAAATGTTACTGCTTACAGAGAGGCAAGAGACTGCATGCTTTGAACACTCATTTCTGGAAATGTTCTCTGTTCTGGTTTAGGAACGCTGGGGGCTATGGTGTATTTTATTGGACAACATATTTTAGTGGTAATTTTTTTTCAAGGTCAATTCATGGGTCAGGGAAGTCTGTTGCTTGGTTGGGGGGGGAGGGGGGACTTGTACGGGGTGTCCGACAAATTAAAAAACCACTACATTACATATCATGTCTCATTACCTCAGTTGACAGCACTACAGTCACTCGACCAGCCGTCATTTACCCAGCCTGGTGCAACTACTGCATGACCACTGAAATGTGGCAACAGGTTGGGTCAGTAATGGAGATTTCTTTTCATTAATTTATGTCCGTTATTTAAGGTCCTCAAACTCCTCCCACCCCCAAACATGTTTGTGCTGTTACATAAAACGTGCTGATTTTCCACACATCAGTTGTAGTTGCATTGAGGACTGGTTACTAATTTGTATTCCTTAGATTACAAGGAATACACATGGATTATGGGTAAACTTGAAAATCCTGATTTAGTGCTAATTGTATTTTTGTTTTAATATTTCAGGTACCAGTTTGTATTATTTTTATACTGGTGATTCATATGCTGCATCAAAACACTTTTACTCAGATCTGTGTGTGTCTCAGGCTGGTGAGCGTTTTCTAAATCTATTCTAAATAATGGGTGCAAACTGAGAAGCAGCTTCAAAATCTAGTTGGAGATCTGTTCAGTTTTACGGTTTTGAACAATGGAAGTGTTCTTGAGCAGATTCCTCTGTGATTTCGAGAGATTGGCTGTACAGAATGAAACCATGCATATATGAAATATGACCTTTTTTGGATAGTTGCTGGAACCACCTGTTGTGTGGGATTATTATGAAAAAAAAAATTTTTTCCACTTGTGAAATTTATTTGGAACAGAAGTGACATGATAAGGTCTAGATATAAAAACATGTTTTGAAGTGAAATTAAAATAGGCCTTGGAGTGAGTTGATTCCACACAAGAACCAGATGTTTTATGCTGATGTTGGAAAACCCAGCCTCAGCCATTATAGGAGTTTACAGGTATGCCTGTGGGATTATTAGCATAATTGAGGCATTGAACTGTGCATTCCTCTGCTTTTGTTTCTTTAACACTTAAAACTATGCTTGCCTGCTTGAACACCAAATAGTACAGACCTGGAAATCAGTGAAGCTTTTGCCTCACTATCGGTAACCATGGTTTTTGTTATATGGTTCCAGCATATATATATGTATAATTTTTTTTTTTTTGCTGAATGGATTGTGAGGGAAGACAAAAGGGTCAGAGTTCACTGTTGACTCAGAGGCACAGATTCATTAATCTGCAGTTCCACTGATTCCTCATTTCATCAGCCATTGATTTCCTGTTCGGTGAAATCTGACGTCCCATTTCAGCATAAGCAGGAGAAATATGTATCAACTTTTATATTTCTGTAATTTTATAATAAATGGTTTTATTTTGACCTTGTCTTTGGTCCGTACCTATCTGACATTTTGAATTCGCTGACCTTGCAAATGCTTTGTCGAGATGGTTAGTTCGACATTTTTGTGATGTGATGTGATGTGATGCGATATTCATGAAAAATTGGATTTCCTTGCAAATTCTTGTTATAACTTCCTAGCTCACTCAGCCAAGAGCTCAAAACCAAGTAAGGAGAACTTAGATGCAGCTTTGTCTTCACCTGCCCATGAGAATATGCCAGCATTCCTGCACAATGTGTTGAATTTATCATTCACACAGCTTTAGTAATTGCTTTATCCTAGTCAGGTTCACAGTGGCTCCTCAGCCTATCCTGGGAACACTGGGTGTGAGGCAGGAATACACTATGGACAGGGGTATTTGGGAAACATTGCCCACTGAAACTGAAAAGCGAAATATGTAAATGGACACAAAATACACACCTCATGTTTATGGAAAAACTTCTCAGAAAATAATTCAACTCCACAGTATGTAAAGTGCTACACAGTCAAAAGAAGAAAAAAAATACACTGCAAAAAATGCCATTTTATCAAGTGAAAATATCTTTATATTAAAGTGTAACTGACAAAATAGTCCATTTTGTTTAGTATTTCCTATTACAAGATTACAATAAACCAGATATGAGAGAGATTTTTTTTAACTCATTTCAAGCTGAAATATTCTTCCTGTTGGCAGACAATTTTGCAAATCAATGCATTACATTCAAGATCTTGACTATATTCATTTCTACTTGTAGAAAGTATATACAAAGTATAAAGCATGGCACTGTACATCCCTATACTGTACACTGGTATTAAATATCTAAAATAATGAATATTAAATATTGCACTTATAAACAAGTCTGATAAATTACATATATACTGTATTACAAACTGTAATACTGGATAAATGTACTGTATATTAGCCATCTAGTACAATAACAGAGACATCCCACAGTTATATTGTGAATGTGAACGGCTGTCTGTGCAGAAAAATGTGTTTAAAACATTCAGTATAGCACTTTGGACTGATGGACTGTTGGCTCCTGTGGTCCTGAGCCGTGCCAGTGAGCTGTGTAGGGGATAAATAACGTTGGCAGGAATTGAGTCCAGTATATCCATCATCCTCTTTTCTATTAGTGCCTCCAGAGTTTCAAGGCTTTGCTTCACTACAGACTGACTTAGTGACAAGTATAAGCCCTCAGAACACACACACTCACACCTATGGGCAGTTTAGAGTAGCCAATCGATCTACCATGTTTTTGGGAGGTAAGAAGAAAAGTGATTTGCAAAATGAGTGTAAGGAGTTTGTAATGAAAGTGAACTCTGTGGCTTTTGCAATATTAAACTGGGCTTCAGTTAAGTCTGTGCTAATGCGCAATAACCATGTGTAAATAATTACAGTCATGGGAAAAAGAAAGTACACCCTCATTTAATTCTATGGGCCTAAATAATAATTGTGTGGTCCTCACCAACTTCTATAAACAAACAAATGACCTCATGTGACCAAAAAAAAAAAAAAAGATTTCAATATGTAGTCATTTGTCCCCCAAAAGTGAACCAACATTCAGAAACCAGGTGGGAAAAGAAGTACACCCTACTTCCACAATCATTAAGAGAGTAATTAGCAGCCAGGTGTTACTAATGAAATATACAAGATTAGAAAATAATCAAGAAATGTGGCTACCTCTATAAAAGCTGCTTTTGGTAGTTTGGTGTTCTGGAGCACTCAGGTGTGTCTACATCATGCCAAGAAGAAAGGATATCAGCCATGACCTCAGAGAAGCAATTGTTGCTTCTCATCAATCTGGGAAGGGTTATAAGGCCATCTCCAAACAATTTTAAATTAACCATTCTACAGTAAAAAAGGATTGTACACAAATGGACAGCCTTCAAGACAGTTGCCAATCTTCCCAGGAGTGGGCGTTCCAGCCAATTCAGTCCAAAGTCAAACCATTTAATGCTCAGAAAAACCCAAGAACTACATCATTTGATCTACTGGCCTATGTAAGCACATTAAATGTTTATGTTTATGACATAAACATGGCTTTCATGGCAGAGTGGCTAGGAAAAAGCCCCTTCTCTCGAAAAAAGAATATGGAGCACGACTTAGGTTTGCAAAATTGCTTCTGAACAAACCGCAAAGGTTCTAGAACAAAACTCTTTGGACTGATGAGACCAAGGTGGAGATGTTTGGTCATCATGCACAGCACCATGTCTGGTAAAAACCAAACACAGCGTATCACCACAAACACCTCATACCAACTGTCAAGCCTGGTGGGGGAGGGGTGAGGATTTGGGCTTGTTTTGCAGCCACAGGAACTGGGAAACTTGCAGTCATTGAGACAACAATGAACTCTACTTTATACAGGAATACACCCTGGATGGGACAGAAATCCACCACAGGACAGCACACACACACATTTTCACAACAGCCAATCCACTTGCCGGCTTGTTTATGGGAAATAGGCAGAAACTGGAGAACCTGATGGGAACTCATGGACATGAGTAGAACATGCAGAGAAACTCCAAACTCTTGAGATCAAAATCGAACCAGGACCTTTTAGCTGTAAGGGCAACGTTACCCACCATGCCACCCAACTGAAACACCTTGTCTCCCAAAATATCAGTGAGTTGTTCATTACACAATACTTTAAGACAGCTTTTGGGGGGCTTTTTTTTTTTATGAATGTGCTGAAAGCAAACCCACTGCACCTTTAGAACACCACTTCTCAGGGATGCCACCATTTGATTCATGAACACTCCAGAACAGAGTAAGAGGCCAAGCTTCCAGGATGACAATACATTAAGACAAGGCCTGCTGCTGTGAGTAATGTGAGTCAGCACGTGAGCCATTCTAGGGACTATATTACATTTCAGGAAACAGAAGGACACAGACAGTATAGACCACACACTCTGCTTAACTTGGGAAAAAAAAAAGTCTGAGAATGTGTCTCATGACTGTCACATAATCCTTGTGTTTACAGGAGACAGAAATAGTCTGTCTGTGAATTGATCTGTGTGCACTCAGAGTGCTCTCTGTGTAACAACATGCTAGTGCAATATGAGATTCTTTTGCCGATCCTCTAGAAATACTGATGCAGATTAATATTTGGGTTAAAGGGTGTAGTATGGAGGCATAAATGGTCTTCACGTTTTTCACAAATGACTGATTTGTTTATATATTCTTTGCTAGCTGGGCCTTTTTGCATAAAAATTCTTTGTAACAATCATGATGTTTGCACTGTCATGCTTGTTGCAATTTGCAGTTTGTGTCATTTTTTTTTTACAAATTTAACTAAGAACAAATACTATGGTGCCATGGCGCACTCATTAGATTTACAGGTTTATTAAACAACAAACCTTATTCACATAATTGGCTAAGTATCAAGTGTTTGAATAAGGTTTTGCTAATGCTCCAGCTAAATTTATCATTACATGAGTTCACAGATAAAAATATAGTAGTGTTTTTTATTTTTCATGAAAAAAGAAGTCCTTTTGCTAGCCACATTCGTATATTGTACAACAATAACACTAGTTTAACAACTGTTTCCTTTATTTATCATTTTATTTATCCTCCATCCTCTTTTATTCGTCCTCTTTCAGACGCTCTCAGTTGTTTTAATTGGGCTACCATCACCATGCTTTATCATAGGGAGGTTCCTAGCCAGTTGCTGAGCAGTACCTAGATTTCACCATTTGTAATATTTGTAGCTTCCCCACTAATGGCAAGGAGGGTCATATTTTCTGTTGATATTTGTTTTGGATTGTTTTCTGCTGCAGGATTTACCCACATTTCATTTTCAACATCTTACAGCCCTCAGTCCAGGCACATTTTCCTTTTTCTCATTTGAAAACCTTGAGTGATGTTTAATTGGATTTGTCCTTCCATGCAGACTGATTATCTATCCTCATTCTTTTCAGTTTTGTGAAGTGTAGGAAAGACATTAGCAGAGTCACTTGAAGGGCCATACTGTACATTTTTTGGTACAAATCTCAGGTGTACACTTGCACTGTCAGCCTATTTCTGTGCTCTCCTCTGTCTGACACCAGGGGGTGATATTGCTCTGTTTAATCAGAATGACATCACATGGCTTGGGCAAAATAGGTTTTGTCTGGGCAGCCCCTACAGTGTGACTGGATTGCTGGCAGCTGTACTAGTAATATATGAGTTTATTGTCAGTGTGAACATAATCTGTTATTTTGCAAATAATCTAATAATCTAACATGAATGCAAAATTCCAGTAGCACACTGTGAGAACTTGCTGCTAAGGGACATTTTGCTAGTCTCCACATTTACATCTCTGTGCTAAGGTGTGTGTATCTATACCTTCACATAAAAAAAGTCATGAGGAGACCAGCAAAATGTCCCCCACAATAGTATGTTCTCACACTCCCTTTGTACTTTTCCACATTTTGTAGTATTACAA
The DNA here is from genome assembly GCA_022985145.1 of Pangasius djambal. Classification (NCBI taxonomy): domain Eukaryota; kingdom Metazoa; phylum Chordata; class Actinopteri; order Siluriformes; family Pangasiidae; genus Pangasius; species Pangasius djambal. Next base: position 19,849,509 of record CM040978.1, read on the forward strand.
CCTGGGAATGGAATGGATTTAATTGGGATTAATTAGTATTGGTGCACCTAGTTGCCATTAGAAGTCACAATTAGTTGAATGTAGTCCACCTGTGTGCACTTAAAGTGTTACATGATTTCAGTATAAACGCACCTGTTCCTGGAAAGCTCCATGGTTTATTAGAGAACTTATAACAAACAGGATCTTGAAGGCCAAGGGGCTACCAAAACTATCACGGGCTAAAGTTCTAGAAAAGTATCAATCCGGTTTTGGTAATGAAAAAACATCCCAAACTTTGAACATCTTGTGGAGTACCATTAATCACTTATTAAAATATGAAAAGAATATGGCACAACAGTGAATCTGCCTAGAGGAGCCCATCCACTGAAAAGCAACCAAGAGTTCAAGGGTAACGCTCAACATGATGCTACCACCACCATGCTTCACTTTGGCAATGGTGTTATATATATAAATCACCCTGGAAAGATGAAGATTCCAGTCTTCAGAGGATGTGAGCCTCTACTCCCTGGGTATAAAAGTTAATAATTTCTGCTCTAATAAAATTTTTATCCAGAATTTATTTATTTCTGTAAAATGCTTTGTGACAGTGTCCTTTGTTAAAAGCGCTATACAAATTAAATCGAATTGAATTGGGTCCATGGTGCCTTTAATTAATATTATGTTTCTTTTGTGATGGAGCTAGCTCTGATCCAGCTAGCTCTGAAGTGATGACAGACCTGTCCATTAAAGGCATCCAAATGACAGGCAGCTGAGTGTGTTTGTGTGTGATGGAAGAGAAGAAATGCTTGTGTCTGTAATGACTAAGGTCATTAGGGAAAAGCTATATCTTCCTGCTCACCTATTTTGCAAGGAAATTATGCTCTGCATGTCATTATTTGCACAATGAACATAACACCCAAGGGAAAAACAAGAAAGTCTATTTGGACTAATTGACAAGCTCATTAAATAGAGTGCATGATTTGTACATTTCTGAGTCATTAATTCTTTGTCACTTTCACACTAAAGAGCCATTTTATTATTTCACTGCTAATAATAAATCAAATGACAAATTTGTAAATAGGTAATTTATAGGTATAGTTTATTTTCCAGAAATTTTTGAATGGTCGATGTACCCGAAAATAATCTGCAATACACAACAGTTGTTGATCGGGCTTTTGAATGGTTAAACACGCTTATTGAAGCAAGCTTTGCTAGAACATGAAAAAGTGGGATTAGCGCTCAGTGATCTGATTTAGAATCTTAATTTGCCTTCTGTACGGTTCGATTGACACTGCTACCTTGTAGATGAGTCCTTGCGACATCAGACCCAGTCAATATCAGTTCGATCAACTTCTATACAATGTTTTCAAATTTCAGTCAGAACAGAAAGCTCACCACTGGTGTGTAAGCTTAACACAGAGGGGTGTTATTTAGTGATGCAAATCAAGCATTACTATAATACCGAGATGTGTGTAATGGATGCATTATAGAGTGAAATCTTTTTTTTTGTGCAGTAAATGATGGTGCAAAAACAATACTGTGTGATAACCTCTCAGACCAATGTCAATATGTCAGGGCATTGTATTATCTGCTTATGATTCCATGTTTTCAAATACATGAAACGTCATATAACACTACACATCTTTATAATAATTAAGGAAACTACTTCAATACTTTTAAATGGATTGTATTTTTATTTAAGGCATAAAAGGTTTACACAGGCTTAGATTCTAAAGCGGTTTGCTGTAAGGGTCAACAGGGACTCCCCACAGACCTAAAACAGAAAATATGGACCTCTGCTAGAGCTGGAGAAAGGGATAAAAGAATATCTGTGTAGAAACACAGAAACCTGACAGTAGAAAAAAATAACTGAAAAAAAAAATAAACACCAAAACTTTATTGTTTCACAATTAATCTTTATACAGATTATAATAAGGAAGGAATATCATACGTTACTATAAACGAAAGGATATCCAATCTTTTGTACTTAACTGAATGTCATCATATACAGTACTTAACTTTTACAGTGAAAGACTTTCATCTTTCTATTTATTAATGAGTTATATATACTTTCAGTATCACACCAGTACAAATACATTTGCTTCATATACGTTTTTAACATTCATTTTTGATTTCTTAAATCTGAGTGTACTTATTAATACTCTTGATTAGTCATTTCTCATGTACTGTACTGTGTTGAGCATACACACTTTGGTCTGTTGCTTATTTTGCTTTCTTTATCATCTTCATAATGTCTGATTAGTTTGTTGCAAATGGTTTCACACTATAGAGTGTGATGTGTGACATTGTTATATTTGTACATTTATTTTAACTACCTTACATGTCTGTGTAACGCTTCGTTTCACATATTTGAATATTGTTGCACATAGTGTTTAGTTTCATTATGTAAATAGAATCATATTCAGTGAAATACTTTACATGAACATTAAACATTTCAGGCATTTAATGTGCTTGGCACAGAAGTGTTTAAATCCTGGTTTTCCAAACTTCCCAGTCCACCTCAGCCCTGATCACTGGTAGCACCTGTGATTATATATATATGATTGCTGATGTTGAGCTCTATGCCAAAAGTCTTCTATAATACACAGCCGGATGTAAGTGTCGTCTTGAGGCTGTTCCACAAATCATGACCGGTATTGATGGCTGAGATCAGACAGCATCAGCCTCATTGAATATTCATATTCAAAAACAGACTGGGGTCAAAATCAGAAGACGGGTAGAAGCACAACTTGGACAATTCGGGAAAGTAGAATATATAAATAAGTATATATAACACAATGCTAGCGATGCTTCACAGAGCTACTGAACTTTGTAAAGAACCTTATCACTGAGAATGTACAGTATTTTACCATCCAAAGTCAAATCCTATCAGGATATTGTCACAGACAACAGTTGTGCATAAAACTCTGTGAGATGACATGAGGAAGAAACCTTGAGAGGAACCCATCCTCATCTGGGTGACACCGGATGGTGTGATTATAAATCATGTTTCTTCTATAACTGTATACTACATCAAAAAGTGCTAATTGTGTTAACAGGAGCTTGAGTATGAGCATCAAAGTCATTTCTGAATTCATTATAGGTTTAACTTTAATTCTAACTGTAAATTAACTGTTCAGTGTGGGAGACTGGAGTGCAAACTGTTCTTAGCAATTGCAGTCCTAAGGCTAGCCAAGGAACACCCACAGCCATCTTTGTGTTTTCTGTGTGGTACAATCCATAGTAATCTCATGGTGATCTTTCGGCTATCCTTGTAGAGCCATACTTAGCAGCAGTGAGTGTGACGAAAACTCCAAGCAGGATCACTGGTAGAATATTCTGAAGTTGTTTTCTTCATTCAGTCTTGTTAAAGTCCAGCGACATTTTTGTGCTTAAACTGAACCAATTTTGCCACCATGGACTGACTCTTTCACAATGAAAACATGGCGAAATGGTTGGAGATTAGGCCCCGGCTCTGGAACCAGCACCACAGTGCGAGGAAGTAGACAGGAGGTCTGTTTTTATAAGCTACACCACTGATTAATATCCTCTTCAGTAACAGTACTGACTTATCTGCATTAATACTCACTGTTGCTCCACATACGATTGTGTTTGTGAAGGAGATGAATGTTCTCCACCTCTCTTCTCTGATAACGCTTCCCTTTTTCTTGCTTTCCCCACACTTCTCCACTCCCTCCATTCACTGCGCTCTTGTACAGTCTATTTTTCTCCAGAGGATGCTGGAAACATAATGGACAACATGATGATATTTTTGTAGCGCTTCAGCAAAATTGACTCATCTTTTTTACTGAGCTGTGAATGAGTATGGGCATATAAAGTAAAGAAGAACAATAACACAGTGCTTCTGTGGATTCTTCAAAACACGATGGGGGCGGAGGCATTTGTGGGGGTTTTGTCCACAAAATGTCAAGTGCTGTAGATTTAATGACGAATTAGTCATAAGTGTTATTTATGTTAATGTGATAATAATGCCATTACTTTGTCTCATTACTACACCCACGCTGTTTAATGTCTACATGGCTTTTATTTACAAGACACTTTGTAGGCAAAGTGAACATTATAAAAACCACGACAGTTGGTGACCTCTTTGAAAATTGGCGTTCAGTAAAAACACCTCATTAAAAGTGTTCCTTACTGACACTCCTCTCTTGTCTAAAAGTTGATATTTGTGTCATTTTGGGTCTAACTTCAGTCAGCATTGATTTTAAGACAGTATAGTTGAAACACTGGATTTGATGCCATGTGTGAATCAGTCGAAGCCCAAATTCAAACTAAATGATTGTCTTCAGGATAAAAATAGGAAGCACTTCTATTTTTTAAATTATACTTGTGCGTTTGTTTTGGCTTTGTAAATGTAAATGCAGCCAGTATATCCATGTAGAATTAAGCCAAAATAAGCAATAATAATACAGAACATATATATTTTTTAAAAATCTAAAAAGAAACCGTAATAAAAAATACACATGCCTACAGGAGTATGCAATTTATTTATATATCACGACGTGAGATACTGATAAACTCCAGAAAATGTTTACTTCAGGTTATTGTTGCTAAATGTGGTTCTACATGTTACTGTATAAGAGGGTGTGCTTATTTTTTCCCACCTGTTTTCTGAATGTTGGTTTACATTTTGTTGGTTCACAGGTACATGTGACAAATGGTCTTGTCAGCTCTAGCTGGGTCAAGAGAAGAATCTATTCTTAATTCACGATGCTTACATATGCCAAAAGCAAGGAAGTGATATCTAGGTTCTTCCTGCACTGTGCATTCACATTCTATACATTGCCTTGCCGCTGTAAAACAACTACCACGTCCTTTAGGATAGATGTGACTGTCAGCTGGCAGGCATTACATCCTCAACCTGTCACCTGAGCTAGCAAACTCTTTTAGTTGATGCAAACACTTTTTTAGTTTTTTTAGTCGAATGACCCAAAACAATTATTCAAGGGTCAAAGAACATGGCTAGCTAACTTCTAGGGTGAACAGTGATATAAGTTTATGCAACTAGTTAATTGGTCAACAAATAACTTACTAACAGAACACTTTCACTGCATTAAATGAATTCAAATCCACATGATCCACTTGGGATTGAGTTACAGTAACACAATTTGTTTTCATATATCCAGTGTGATTTGGGATCATGTATTTTCAAAGCCCTGAATAAAGTCAAACTCAGCACTCTCACCAGAACTGAGGATAGAACCGAGGTCGCTGGTGTGCTGCAACAGCCGCATTACCCATTCTCCTGCACATGTTTTAATCACATTCATTTCATACTGTAGTTATTTATTCCTGTCAGTGCCTACATCTTTGCGAGATTTCGTAATCTGATTGGTTTATGTTAGCATTATGTGAACTGATCACGCTCGCGCTACATAAATCAATGTTATACATGCAATATTAATACATACTTATACAGTTTAAGTCGATCTGGACAGACTTAAGTGCAGCTTTCTCCCAAACTATTCAGGGACAGGAAGCCCGGGGTGTAAAATAACAATAATTACCAACAAACATGAAAGACAGAAGATCTAGAAGATGAAAGGCAATCCTAGCCATACCCTATCATGAGAAATGTATAAAACTGAAAGTGAAATACTAGGAAAAGAGACTTAAAAACAACAACACTGAGACCTAATTATGATCATGAAGTATTGGCAGAAGAAATGCAAATTATCACCCCTGTTTAACCAAGAAGAACAGAAGATTCAGTCCTAGTAATTAAAAGGCAAATAGGTCTGTAGGGATGAATGTGAAGTGCTGACTCACGGCAAGATCTGTCAGGGCCAAATTAAATTCCCATCCTATTCCTGACTTCCTCCAGCAGCTTGTCTTGAAAAAAAAGAGGCGTTTTTTTTTCCACAGAAAGATTGATGGGCTACGTTAGATCTGATAAAGCTGTGATATTCTGCACGGGTATTTGGTATGCCAGCTGGCTGTTGCCACAGAGAACTGAAGAGAATTTACAGAATGGCAAAGAAGAGTGCTTTGCAACTTGATACTGCCAGCAATATATATTCTAGCTTTCACCTGTTAATTCCTTCCTGCCCTGTTTTCCCTATTATCTCTCTCTTTAATAAATCTTCAGACGTGGGCCCTGCAAGGCAAGCTAAAAACCCATCTAAATATTTACCTTACCTTTAGTTTAGCACTCCACACCTTTTCTTTTCTCATTTGACAACAATCTACCTGATTACTAAGACATTTAATCTAATCTTTCCAAATGAGATGGCTTAGTGTGGATCGCTAATATTAATATTAAATCCCCTTAGCTCGTTGCCTTGAGGAGATCGGCAGCGCAATTTAATTTCCTCCAAAAAAATTTCATTCTGCCTAAAGTCATTTAAATATAGCTCAGCATGCCTCTGTTTAACCCTAACCTACCAGCCTACTGGTAATATTTCAAATACCGCTCTTTCTTATTTTCTCTGTGAGTTCAAATCCCAGTGCCATTCAAACCTCAGCTGCTCAATTTGTAAGTCATTGAGTTTGTGAACATCCACAAGGTAACTTCATAGTGCAGTGCGGGGTCATTGTTTAAGGCGTAAATGATAGGTTGTGAGTACAAATCCCAGCATTGCAAAACTGCCACTCTTGGGCCCTTGGAAAGACCATTAGCTGTAGCTTGTCTCGTTTACAGATTTCTTTGGATTAAAGCTTCCGCCTCATGTGTAAAAATAAAATGTAGAGTGCTTGGGTGTGCACAACCCTACAAATGCAGTAGCATAATGACATTACACAAAATAGACTGAAACTTACACCCAAAACACAGGTCGTTCCTTTTGATTGATATTTATTTTGTCTATGTGAACTTTTTAAAGGCTAATATGCAGAGGTGTCCTCATCTAACATTATGTCTGCTTTATGAATAGCATATTCATGCCTGCTTTGGTGCATACTCAAGACACAAAGCATTTGTGCAAAGAAATGACCCTCACCTGTAAGCATGGGTTTGTGGGTTTACTTGTGCCCTTGAAGAGAACTAGAATTTTTAGGATTTTTTTTATAAAGTTGTTCTTTAAAAATAAATAAATAAATAAATAAATAAAGGGCTTTGCAAAGTGCTACCCTTCCACGATTTCACTTTTCTCTCATTTCACCTCTAATATACATATAATCCTTCAAGATTGTCTCTGAAAAGAGCAACCCAACCTAATATACTGTATATTGGTGATATAAATCCATAGGCAGCAGTCCAGAGTAAGCCTTATTTGTTTACTTCGCTTTTACTGAATCATACAGATTATTTATCCTTGTCGAGACATACGGATTGCTGTTTCAGCTAAATGTTGCCCAAGAAGCTACTGACACTGACTGGACAAAACCTCTGGAAAATGGTTCCTCAGATTTTTGTCTAGACAAAGAAAAAGGAATGTAAAGAACCACAAACCACATGAACACCAGCCTTCATTTCTCAGCAAAATACACATAGATTATGTTTATTTCTCAATCTGGCTTCAGGATGAGGTACTCTCAGCAATTTCTCAGACACTTACAAATCACTGACTTTGCATTCTGGGTTAAAATGAGGAAATTAAGACAGGATTTGTGTTTGTATAAGCATGTGAGATTTTATATTCTCAAGAGTCACATGCATGAACGTCTTGTATCTTGTCTCCATTATGACTCTTATACTGATTAAAAGAGTTATCAGCTACTCCAGTGTCCTTTAGAAGACATTATTTGTTAGTCTCAGACAAGTAACTTAGGGAACAGAAAGGCTTTGTACAGCAGGTTACTTCTCAAAACACTTATTAAGATAAGTGTAATATAATATCTCTCTTCATACCAAACGATTATTAAAGCTGATGAGGAATGTGCACTGTCATTGAAAGAATGGAAATGCTCTCATTAGCTCTTGTTATCAGAGAAAAAGAGAAATGGTCAGATGTCCTGTCGTCTGTTCTGATGCAATCCGGCCTCATGATAGTGTTTCACAAGCCAGCCGAGAAACAAGGCAGCTGAGATGTTAGCTTTCATTAAATTCAATAATATGACAATGATAAATTGTTTTTTTTTACACTTCGTTTCATCTTTAATTTCATGTAGCTCATGTGACAGTGAACCCAGGTCACTAATGTGGCTTCAATATTTTTTTTAATCTCCTACATATTTAGATGGGGACAATACAATGGAAATGTTTTTTTAAATGACGCATTGTAAAAAATAATAAACAATAAGACTTCAGAAATAAACAAAAAATAAAATTTTTGGTTGGTGCTATATAAACTGCATGTACTGACATTAATGTAGGACTAACTGTGCCCTCTTTTTACATTTTTTTTTTTTACTTGAGCTACGGTATATGAATTTCCCAGACCACAGATAATTTCTTTATTTAGTCTTTCTCAGTTAATTAACCGCCTTTAAACAACAGCACTCTTAAATTCTCAATCCTGGTTGGTCACAAGGTGTTGATTAATTTTCTATAATGTTATAATTATATGTTATAACAGGTTATATGTTATAATGAGAATTAATGATAATTTTCTTTTCTATATTACCACTTAATTTACTTATATGGTGGATGCTCCACATAGTTTAAGCTTGAATATAAAATTGTTATTAATGTGTTATATAAGAAAGAAAAATGTATAATATTTGATATGGAAACATTTTCTGTAAGGAGACTTATTTAACTTGCTTTATTCATGGAAGGATTCTCTGGTGTCAGCACTTTGCAACAGTCAGTCACGAGTCTTCAGGACAGAGGACGTTGCAGTTTGCGGTTTCTTGGTAACATGACAAGCTGTGTTTTATTTCTGAGGTATTAACTTGGTGGCTGGTGAGGGAGTGACTGTTTTTTTAGTTGCTATAATGACATGCCATTCTTTAATAAATATTTGCAATCATTGCTAAATTGGGTCCCTGGAGGACTAATGGTTAGGCCACTGCGCACTCACCGCTGCAGCCCGAGTTCGATTCCTGGTCAGGGAACCAACCCCAGCCACTCGAGTCGCATGTAACAGTGCGCTCTCAGCGCCAGTCCCAAGCCCGGACAAAGCTGGGGATGCGTCAGGAAGGGTATCCGGCATAAAAACTGTGCCAAATCAAATACGCCGACCGATGATCTGCTGTGGCAACCCCTAATGGGAGCAGCCGAAAGAGGAACAACAACAACAGACATTGGCAAATTGCTGTGGTATATGAGGAATAAAGCATATACTACTTCTCCTTTGCACTGGGTTGCTCACTCCACCATGTCTTTGATTATTTTCCTGAAACAGCTGCCCCGTTTTGTTCATATGATTTATTCCTTACACTTTTAGTTCTTCATCATAAAGCGAATTATTCAGTATGTGAAATTTTAGGAAAGCTGTTTAGGTAAAATAGTCAGGAATGTCATTCTGAACCTACCAAAAGGTACTTAAAATTTAGGGGGTTAAAGGGGTAAGATATGTTTCTGTCATCACATCTCAGCCTGAGACTGAAACTAGCTACGGAGGACACGTTCATACACAAAATCCAAACATTTCTGGTGGCAGTCTACTGCACTCGAAAGGCGAGGTGAAAACATATCAAGTCTGGAAGGTCTTCTTCACGTCATGGGCTGCTTCCAAGGTAATATGAACCACATTAGTGAGATAGAGAGAGAGAGCGATAAAGAGAGAAAGAACACTGCTACAGCTGTCGAGAACTTACAAGAAGCACTGATGGATTCCTAATGCAGTCAGCTCCGATGGTTTGAGGGAGGCTGCGTTTAAGTCGTGAATGTCAACTTTCCTCACAGATCAAGGCTGCATGTGGCTTTGTGTTCTCCCTCTTTGTCATTTTTTTTTCACTCTCTTTTTTATTGAGAATGAAAAACTTGACCATGCATGCATTTCTCACAATACAGAAAAGCGCTTCACATATAATAAAGAGCTGAAAAATATTATATGAATTGTAAATTCATATAAAATGTGTTGTAAAATGTGTTTGTTTAGATGTGTTTGTTTAGAATTTTTTTTTTTTTTGTCCCACCAAGATGCACTCTATTTACATTGGGAGCATTTCGCTTCACAGTCATATCTTTTTAAATTGATCTCAGAGATGGACTCAGTGGCATGGAATCAGGATCCATATGAACTAGGTGTAGAACTCAAGGTACAGAACTCAAGGTTAAAACAGGCAGGGTCATTACCAGAAAGATTACTGAGTCATAAACAAATCAATCTGAGATATAACCAAAACACCAAATGATCAAAACACCAAAATTCAGAAGAACAGTAGGGCTAGGCAAAGGCAAAAAACAGGTAAAGGCAATGTAATGGGCAAGGTCATGCCCAAAGAATTTATTCAAAAACAACGACTTCGCATTGAAGTTCAAAGCCATGTACTTTAAATACAAGTTCAACAGGAAATGAGACACACAACCGAAGAAGGGATTCAGAATTTGGGGGAGGTTGCTCTCTGGCAGTCTGGAGGAGAAAAGTCTGGGCTACATGTTACAGCAGGATATGCATCATGATTATTTAAAACTGCTAGTTAACAATCATTAAGCTGATGACAATAACCTGATAGTAAACAGTAACCTCATTATATAATCATAATCTATCAAAATATATTAAAAGTCAGGAAGCAGTTTGATATTTAGTAAACATGTCCACCCTGACCCACATGTACACACACAGTGCACTCAGTATTAGATGGCTTGTTCACACAGAACTAACTCCTTTCAGTGAACAGCAGTAGCACCTCTAGGCTTTAATACAGGATTTTAACTTTGGAATATGGGCCACGACTTGATTTACTGAAAACTTCTTTAGAGCTTTTTAGCTACTAATTAGTGATAGCTAAAACTCTACTTTAGATTATAGAACACATTTTATAGTATTAGTGACTTGATGCTATCTAGAATCTACTGGTATAATATGTGTCACACTAATCAAAGGTGAATTTTGATTATTCATTTATGCCCAATAATTTGCGTAACAATATCTTAACAAAGCACTGATTCCAAATTTTCACAACTAATAATGCATTTATTAATCATTTTCACAAAACAGATTCCTAATTAATTAGGATTGTTTGCTCTGCCATTTCCTTGCAATATTACCTTTAATCATGTAGTTTGTCTTAAAAAGGTGACTCATTGATTGGTGAGCACTGAACACTGGGAGGAAATCATATGAGATAATGAGATAGGTGGATTGTCATAATGGTAAATCAATAGCTTAATATTTCAATATGTATTGTCCATGTTAGACCTGACATAAATCAAGAGATTAGTAGTATTTGTTACTTGTAATGATGAGGTTAATAGCTTTGTGATGCTCAGGTTGAATGAATGTTATCACTGTGCTTCCAAGTAAGTGTAAGTTAATTAGTGTGTATCCATGCAGAACAATCGTATCAGGCTGAGCTAATAACAGTGCTTCCTAGGTCAATTGTGATGATGACTTGCCTAATAAAAGGCACGTGTTTATAAGAAAAGTAGATATGTTTTTGCTTCTACACTGCAATGATAAAATGATATCTTAGCATGTAAAAAGATTTGACAAATTCAACTATTTCTCTTTAAACTCACCGAGCACTTTATTAGGAACACCTGTGCACCTACTCGTTCATGCAATTATCTAATCAGCCAATCATGTGGCAGCAGTGCAATGCATAGAATCATGCAGATGCAGGCCAGCAGCTTTGGGTAATGTTCTCAACAGCCATCAGATGGGGAAAAAATGGGAGAGAGGTCAATGGAGAATAGCTAGACTGGTTCAAGCTGACAGAAAGGCTACAATAACTAAGATAACACTCTGTACAATTGTGGTGAGCAGAAAAGCATCTCAGAATGCACAACACGTCAAACCTTTGGTGGATGACCAGAAGAAGACCATGACGGGTTTCACTTCTGTCAGCCAAGAACAGAAAGCTGAGGCTGCAGTGGGCACAGGCTCACCAAAACTAGATGGTTGAAGACTGCAAAAAATTTAGCATAGTCTGATGAATCTTGATTTCTGCTGAGGCACACAGATGGTAGGCTCAGAATTTGGCGCCAACAGCATGAATCCATGGACCCAACCTGCCTTGTGTCAACAGTCCAGGCTGGTGGAGGTGGTGTAATGGTGTGGGGAATATTTTCTTGGCACATTCTGGGATCATTGATACAAATCAGTCATTGCTTGAATGGCACAGTCTATCTGAGTATTGTTGCTGACCATATGCATCCCTTCATGGCCACAGTTTACCCATCTTCTAACAGCTACTTACAGCATGATAATGCACCATGTCATAAAGAGTCGTCTCAAACTGGTTTCATGAACATGACGATGAGTTCAGTGTTCTTCGGTGGCCTTCCCAGTCACCGGATCTCAATCCAGTAGAACAAATTTGGGATAGAACGGGAGATTCACAGCATGAAAGTGCACTTGAAAAATCTGCAGGAACTGCATGATGCATGATCATGTCAACATGGAGCAGAATCTCAAAGGAAAGTTTACAACATCTTGTGGAATCCATACCATGAAGAATTGAGGCTGTTTTGAGAGCAAATGGAGGCCCTACCCAGTATTAGTACTCTTTTCTAGAAAGAAGCAACGAGTGTGTGGGTGTGTGGGTGTGTGCGTGTGTCTAGAAATAACCTTAATGGTTTTATATTTGCTATAATAATAATAATCCCATAATGAGACATTTGATAACTTTTCCTTGATTTAAGTTTTCACTTGCTAATAAATATATATATATTTTTTTTTTTGCAGAGTATGAATCAGAGAGACAAACCCTGTCTTAGCTATCAGTATAATATACTGTATGTTGTTGCAGCTGTAATCTTGGGTGCAAGCCTGCAAAAAAGCTGAAATATTAATCTGGGAATGAGAGATAACAATGATAAATAGCAACCTTTCTACCTTTCTTTTATTCTCAGAACTACGGTTGCATCCACATATGTTTCCTGTAACAAAGTCTGTCAGGTAGCTAGCTCAAAACTCAAATACACCAAATTATATACCAAGCTGCAATTGCAAACCCATGTTACATAAGAAGGTAAAACAACAAGACATGCATGTCAAAGATGTACTGACCATCCAGATGGCTGAAAAATTCCAATACCATGATGCACTTTTTGAAAAATGCACCAATGTCTCACACATTCCTAGCTTCCTAAGTGATGTTCATGATAGTCAAAGGTGTGTTAGATAGAAGTGTCTGTTTAGGAATGGGCAGGCAGGCTCTTGAGTGGAAAGGAAAAGCGTTCTCCTTATCATCCTGAGAACGCAAGTTCGTAACAGGGAGCCCGAGAGAGCAAAACTGGCTGTGCTATGTGGGCTAGTGTGAGCTCTGTCAGTTAAGGTGACACTATAGTCCCAAAAGTCTCCATACATAGGGGAAACTACTTTTTAGCAAAATGTTAGTTATAGTTAGTTTATATTGTAGATTTTTTTCATAGCCTTTAAGAATGTCTTTGACAAAAGAAGAACATATTGAAATCATTCTCATGCCTGGATTGCGAAGCTGTCGCATGGTTGCGATGGACTTTAACAGGAAACATGGCAAGCACGTCACACATGACACAGTTGCCAGACTTATTAACAAATTCAAAAAGACTGGAAGTGTTGTGGACCAACCACGAACTGGACGTCCACAAACATCCATTGACAAAGGCACGACCAAAGTGGTGCTGGCGTACATAGTCCCCTAGATATGGAGACTTCTGGGACACGCTGTAGTAGTATGTGGAAGAGGTGTGTTAGCACTTTCCTCCAAGTGTGTAACTTTCCTCCAAATGCTAGCCTGTAATATAGTATGAGTAGCAAGTTGGAAAAAGTGCAGCAGTTGGTTTTAGAGTAAGCTTGTGTTAGCCCTTAGCTTCCCCAGCCATACCCTCCCCAACAAACAAACAAAAACACACTATTGGCTTCAGACTCAAAGCTGTGAAAGGACATCATGGTCAGGAGGGGTGTCGGTGTTTAGCCAAGCTAAGGACCAGCCCTCATTTAAAGAGGGAGATCTAGTGTAGTGTGGCTGAGCTTGTTTTTAAAAATTAAATTAGGACTTGTTTGTTTATCAGCTAGCTTTGCAATATCTTTGTAGTGAATACGTGTTAGCCTAGCCTTCTCTCTCGTTTTGGTTTGGGGACAGCCAACCATCATACCCATATGTGATTCTTCCCCAAACTGTTGCCACAAAGTTGGAAGCACACAGTTGAATAGAATGTATGCTTTGCATTTTCCCTTCACTGGAAGTAACAGACACAAAACCTGTTCCATCATGGCAATGCCCCATGCACAAAGTGAGACCCACAAAGAGATGCTTTGCCAAGGCTGATGTGGAAGAATTCGTGTGGCCTGGAATCTGGAATCCTAAATCTGGAATGTGATGTTCAAAAAGAACCTGCGATAGAATGTTATGGTCAGACAAACATTTGGCCATATAGTGTATATCAAGTTATATGATATTTTTATCATGTTCTCTGTGTGTAGCATGTCGGCCAGTTTAGGCCTATATGTCTGAATATAACTCTAGAGACTCTAAAACACTTTGTGAATTATGTTATTATACCTGGTTTCTTACCAAAATTCTTACCAAAATTCACTAGAAATTGTTTGTAATAATGAGGCGTAGTGTCGCGTCTACTTTAAGTACCTCAGGAACCCCTGATGCCAATATAATGTGAACACTGATAAATGGTCTTGGATAACAAAGAAATGGAAGGAACGAATCAGAGATGCCAATCATCCACTGCAGCACCAATCACCCAAAGCTCAACTGATCAGCTTCCTAATATTTTATGCACCAGACATTCAGCTTGCAGCTGGACAGCTGGGTATACACAGATATTTGTTAAAGATTTTGTGGTGCTTTTGAGTTTAGGTGTTAAACAAGAATAAGTAGGCGCTAACCTTGAAATAGCCGTAGGCATCAAAACTGCTGAAGACTTGTGAGAGAAGGAGGCACATACAGTTACAGAGGCACAATTATCAGTATATGTGTGTGTGTGTGTGTGTGTGTGTGTGTGTGTGTGTGTGTGTGTGTGTGTGTGTGTTTTCATTTCCTTTGGTTTGTGTCTTGGGAGGAATAGTGCTTTAATGTATTCCATTGTTCTCTGGGGCAGAGTGATATTAAACTCCACACAAACCCAAATATCAGGAAAGTTCATCCTTTTTCCTTCTTCCTCCACCTGACCTTTTCAACAGAGACCAGGCATGATATGTCTCAGTAAGACCTCACCAAGACAGAGTACAGAGTAGCCCTCTGTAGACCCGCTGTGTTTGGGAATATGTGGATTAGAATAGGTATCCACAGTTATATAGTATACCATCAAAGCGCTGAACCAGAAATTGCCAGAAATAGTACTCCTGGAAAAGAACAAATAATGAAAACAAATGATAAAAATGACCTCCTTATTAAGTGTGGGAGGGAGATTGTGTTTTCTCTAATGAAGTTAAATGGCTACAGGCAGGCAGAACAGTAGCAGGAAAGTTAAAGGCTAAAAGAACAGTTAAAGCCTCAGAAACAACTGAATACCAAACAGTGAACAACTGTGTGTTATGTATATGTATTTAGGACATGAATTACATAACCTATGTCTATGTGATGAAAATTGGTTCCTTAAGATCCTGAGTTACTGAACTGGATAAATTGCTTTTTTTTACAAGTGCACCTTTGGGTTCAGGACAAGCTTAATTGCCCAGTTATGCACGCATGGGATTTTAAGATTCTTTTAGACAGCATATTGTTAAATTAAAACATTTTGCTGTACTCATGCAGACACACAGATCTGTTTTTTTGTTGATTTAAATGAATTAAAATCCTCCAATACTTACTATATTAATTATAATGATGTATTTCTTTATTCATTCATCTTCATTAACTATCCAGGTCATGGTGGATCCAGGATCTATCCCATAAATGCATGGTGCAAGACAGAAACCAAGTAGGGATGGGATGCTACAAAAACACACAAACACCCACACACACACACACACACACACACACACACACACACACATAGCGGCTATTTATCGTAGTCGCTCTGCTTACTGTCATGTTTTTAGGAGGTGGGAGGAAACCAGAGAACCTGGAGAAAACCCATGAGGATGGGAGAAGATCCACAACTTAACATGGAAGTTAGAAATTGTTGTCATTCCTCCATGCTTCTTCACTCAGTCCTTTAACTACATTTTATTAGTGGGTCTGAAGAGCCTCAGTCTCACCCCAGACTCCATATGAGGAACAATGGAAATTATATCAAGGAGGCCAAGTAGACCTAAAACACACCAAATTTGGAAATATTTTTGCTTGATGCTTTGCCAGATTTTTAACATTGAAAGCTTTAAGTAGCACTTCCAGAGACAAAGCTTTCTGAGAGAAAGGAATGTGCTGCTTCATTTATTTCTTCATTCTCAGTCTTCTTTTACTTCTTGCTTCTGTCTCCCACTTGTCTTTTCAAAGACTTAAATAATGGAAGCTGTGCATGTGTGCATGTGGAAGGTCAGATGGATGAGTCTTTACACCAATGTATAACAAAGAAAGATCCAAAAAGGTCTGTTTTCAATTAGGTTTATTTTTACATCACTTCCTGCTTATAAAAATGTAAGAAGAACAGAAGGAAAAAATCTATAGCTGGTCTTGAAGTAATTTGTGGCACCCATTGGAAGTCTCAGTGAGCTGCCGTTATAATTTATTAAAGGACTACAGTGCTCTGGCATAAAAGATTACTAAAGTAATGTCTTCAAGCAGACAGATGGAGTGCAGGTTTTCTGTTTTTATTAAAAGCAATAGAGCAGACAAGCAAGGCCTAGAGTCAGAAACGTGAAGCAGGCGAGCAGTCAAAACTCTAATCATGACAGGCAGGTAACAATGGCTTGGAATCTACTTATGCACAATGTTGGAGTGAAACTTTGCACAAAATAAAAGTAGTGTGAGTTCCATTAGCAGTTACTGTTTGTCTGGAGGTCATGTGATGAGGTTGTGGGCTAAGGCTAAATACAGTTGTCTATATAACAAGTAATTTCAGTAACACTTTCAGTGAGGACCAAAATTCACAAATCATTATATCTGTGCTTAAGTTGGCGGTGGTACCTTGTAGGCATTTTGATAAACTCCTATAATGCCTCATAAAACTTTATATGTATGTTGTAACGGAAGTGCCACTATTCATTGTAATGCCATATGCTATATTGCACACCTTTTGTAACTAATCATGAGCTGTGCATAATTATAAAGAAATTGTCACATTTACTAACAGTTATTAAAAATATTCACTGGACTTGATGTACTCAGTGATGACATTTGAAATGTTTATAGTCGTTTTAAATTGTTAATACATTCTACAGGTTCTTTATAGTTATGCACAGGTCATTATTAGTTAAAGGTTGTCCAGTACAGCACATGGCATTAGTAATGAACAGTGACATTTTTGCTACGTAATTATAAATTAGCAAGGAATAACTTATTGCACACTATTACAGATTTATGAGGCATTATTAAAGTTAATAAAATATTCACAAGCAATCATTCCCAACTTACAAAGAGCTATAAGTGCAGTTGTTTTTGTTTGTTTGTTTGTTTGTTGTTTTAATCTATGAATATGGGCTTCATAGAAAGTGTTACCATCATTATGGTAAGAAATTACAAGTCACTGAACAGGAAATAATACCAGCCTGTAGCCTTCTCTTTTTCTCCTATTTGTGCTCCAGTGCTCAATACATTCACTTGGTCTGACTTTTTTTTTTTTTTTTTTTTTTTTTTTTTTTTTTTTTTTTTTTTTTTTTTTTTTTTTTTTTTTTTTTTTTTTTTTTTTTTTTTTTTTTTTTTTTTTTTTTTTTTTTGCTCGATCCATTAAAATTGCTCTCCCTCGTGCTTGCATGCAGTCTCATATCTGAGAGTGTGAAATGAATGTAAATGCCTCATTTCTCCCTCAGACGCTCATCACTCTCAATATTCTGCGACCTTCCGTCCTGTCATTCTCAAGAATTTGGGTGCTTGCTTCCTAATTCAACCAGGGCAATTCCGACATTGATCAATTTTTAGCATAGCATATTCAAACCATATTAACCTTCAATCTTTCTTCTCTCCTTCATGGAGGAAGAAAGGCAAAAAAACTTTTTTTCCCCCTATTTTTCCCTATTTCTGCTCTTGATAATACCCTAACTGTTGAGCACTGTACTTGCTGTATTGTTAGTTTCACTGTGCTTACTGATTAATTCCTAGTAGTTACTTAATAATATGTTTTAAGATCAATTTTGAAAAATAAGCCGGGACTTTAAGGGGTTAATCATCTGTCAGCTACAGAACAGGACAGATAGAGTGGGGTCCAAAAGTCTGAGACCATATTGAAAATTTGGGCTTTTTCATTTAGAATTCGAAATAAACAGAAGATTTTAGAATTTTTAAATATTTAAACAAAGAAAGTAAATTTTCAAGATGCCGCACTATTTCACCATGTCCCTATTTAAATGTTAACAAATTTGTGATATTGAACATTAATAATTGCTTAATAATTGTTAACTGCTTTGTACAAAAGGTCAGATTTTCCTCACGCCTAATCTCTTCTATTAAGGCAAGTGTTCAGACGACACTCTGATGGATTTGACCTAAAATGGATCATCAGGTTTTACACAAACTTGTGGAGTCCACGCCAGCTCGAGTGCACACTGTCATTAAAGCAAAAAGGGCATGTACCAAATACTAAGAAACTCTGAAACTCATGTAAATATTTCAAAGATTCTACTTTTCACTCAAGTTTTCAATAATATAATTTTAAATTTGATTAAATTCGAAAAGGACGCAAAACAGAAGCATTTTCACTAGTAGTCTCAGACTTTTGGACCCCACTATATATGCAGATCAGGTTCTGCTCTTGCTGCTGTTATATAAATTGATTTTTCCTCTAGCACAACAAGCCCTGGTTGACTGCTATTATCCAAAAAATCACCCCGGATCAGTTAATTTACCACTGCTTTGGCTTCCTTTGTTTGGCCTGTCTATAGGACTGACATCATTATTAGGTGGCATTTAAGGAAAGCACAGCCTGTCAAGTGTCCACTTTGTCCTAAGTTCAATTAACCTCATGAATCACTGAGGCAGAAAGTAATCTTGGTGAGTCAAGATCCTTTGTCCCTTCAGACAAGATGTGTGACTGCGTGCCTTTCATTCATTAATACCTAATTTCGTCAGTAAAGTTAACTCCTTTATTGATGGAGCTTGACGGCTAAAACCAGTAGAGTATAAGAACTGTTCTAATTGGCTGGATGAGCCAATTCACCACATCCATTAAGTCTTCTGATGGAGCACAGATTGAGGCAGTCGACTCATACAAATATTTGGGTCTCTGGCTGGACAACAAATTTTCTTTTAAAACACAAAGTGGAACACTTTGCCCATAAACAAAATAAGACTGGCTTTCTGTACAGATAGAAGACTTGTTTTTCTTCATCCATTAGAAAACACATTGTTCAGACATCTGTTTTACCTGTGCTGGATTATGGTGATACTATCTATGCTCATTCTTCCCAAACTACACTCAAGTCATTAGATGTAATCAGTCTACTTTAAGAGCTTCAGGTAATGTTCACATCAAACATCAGAATGGCGAAACAGTGTGATCTTTTTGACTTTGGGCGTGGCATGGTTGTTGGTGCCAGATGGGCTGGTTTGAGTATTTCAGAAACTGCTGATATATATATATATATATGTGTGTGTGTGTGTGTGTGTGTGTGTGTGTGTGTGTGTGTGTGTGTGTGTGTGTATAGCCAGTTTCCATTGCTGTAGTCTAGTGCATCTAAGATTGCATGTGAAAGCCACCCTTCATCTTGCAACTGGTGAGCCAATCCATGTCGATGGATCCATGTTGCCATTTTGGGTCGGACTGGGTTATGTGATGGCCTGGTCACCAGACACTCACCTGTAGACACCGATTCTATGCCTGGCTCTATAATCTGGGCATGGTACACTTAGTCTCTTTTGTTCCTTTCATGGGGTTCATTAGGATCACTCTTTGTCTGACCTCTCTTCTCCTCAGGTTTGTTCATCAAGGGTGGCTCTAATGGGAGCATTAATGGGAGCATATCAGGCATGTCCCATTGGACAGAGGCCCTAGGGTAGACCCAGGGCCAGCTGGAGAGATTATACATCATAGTTGGGTTTGGAAATCTAAGAATCCCAAAGGAGAAGCCTGGATTGATCTCAGCCTGTTGCCACCATGTCCCCCACTGGGAAAAGTGGAAGGAAATGAATGAATGTGATAATATAATTTTGAAGCACAGTACTTAATTTTGCTCTGTCTTAGTAATTTCCTTATTGCACAGAGATTGTTATGATAATATTAACTAATAACTTTACTTAAAACTTATACTTAACTAATACTAACTTTTCAAATTCACAGAAAAGGGTGTTTTCCTCCAACCTTTTTTTTTTTTTTTTAATTTTGTCCAGCAAATAATAACTAAATAAAATACAATTAAATAAAAATCATTTTCTTACATAATACAAAATGCTCAACGCATGTGAAATGAGAATAAATCATGTACATGTACCATGTAAAGCAGAAAAAACGTGCATTTCTGAAAACGGCTAAAAGAGTTGCAAAACAGTATAAAGTATAAAGGATATTTGAGGGAATCTAAACTGAATGTACGGCATCAATGCTTTTTCATGCCCATACAAAGTCATCTTATATACTTACTGACTTTTACAAGCTGATCTGATTTTCTGACAGACTTCCTGACTGATTTTCTGACGAATGTTCCTATTGCTGGTACAGGAAATTACATATAGCAGCTAAGATGCTTCTAAATACAGTATATAGAAATTTCAAGTTTCAGTTTCAAAAATTTCAGAGGTTTCAGAAATTTCAGTATAAAGAAATTTCAAGAATTTCCCTCATGGGATCAGTAAAGTATATCTATCTATCTATCTATCTATCTATCTATCTATCTATCTATCTATCTATCTATCTGTGTATCTATCTATCTATCTATAAACAAAAGGGCACTGGGCTCCGCAAAGTTTCCGCACTGGGCTCAGAACCATGAAAAAAGGCTTTTAAACAAATAAAGAAACAAAATATACATAAGTTACAGGCACAAGTAAAAATGCATAATGGATGGATCGCCAAAAACCTATAGAAAATTACTTATATGATCATATGACAATGACATGACATCATCAAGTCATGTACAGTACATGCAAAGATGCATTTCGCATTAAAATGGTCTTAACTGGTCTACAAACAGACTAAAAATGTGTTCCTACCATAACAAATGATTAAAAAGCCAGCCTGCAATAAACAGAGAAAACAATGCTTCCATCTTCTTTCCCTTCTATTTACTGATTTATTATAATGCAGATCAATTATACAGTAGGTATGTGACAGCTGCAATCACTCTGTCTCCTTTGAAGGTTGTTGTAATAGCAACATAAACAACATGGCTTTTCTCCCAGATAACATTTTGTCTGGATATCTTCCCTTAGCCATTGATTCTTTATAAATGTGATACTGCGTGAGAGAACATTTGTAATATAGCCATGAGCTGGCAGCCAGAGCTATTGACACAATGTGGCTCAATTCACCATCCATTTTTTTCTATTCTTCTACATTTAATCGAACTGAGAGTGCACTGAGGAAGTCCTACTCAGGTGCGCCTGCCATTTAGACCACAGATTGCATGCTTTACAATGGATTTATCTGCAGCCAATGACTTTAAGGTTGACTTTAGTCTCCCCCATACACACTGTTTTGTAACCATCATAAAAGACATTTATGGCCTGTGGTTGGTTTTGAGTAAATTGCTTTCTCAGTGTCACGTTCAGACTGCAGAATTTACACATTCCTTTCTGGATTTAGGAGGATTGAGGAGTGCTGGGTGTGTGTGTGTGTGTGTGTGTGTGTGTGTGTGTGTGGCTTCTTTTTTTTAAAGCTGGGTTTATGTTTTCATGTTTATATGACCTACCTGTCAGAAAGCCTAATGCAAGCACTTGTGTGGCCCTCCGTCTTGGCGTGGGCTGTGATGTGTGTGTCAGGTCAGCCATGCCAGCCAGATGAGTTTGAGTGCTTGACAGGACAGTGTGTATCAGAGAAGTATGTATGTGACTTCAGCCAAGATTGTTCGGATGGTAGCGAAGAGAGAAACTGTAAGTATTAAAGCTCACTACTATCATCTAGCTTTTGCTAATTTCTTTTTTATTCATGTTTATTGGCTCTCTTCTTTATGTTTTGATGTGCTCCGTTATTTAAGACGTTACATGTTATTATTTGCCAACCACTAACCTAAAAAGTGAGCTATTAACTATTGATATCAGTATTTCTGCCTGGAGCTGTAACGACTGATAAGTCAGTTCCTTAGTAGTCTCAAAGATTCTTCCATAAGATCATCTCACGACATTCAATCTTTATAACCTTTAATTGTTTGATAATTATAATCTCTCGAACGATATAATCTCAGATGTTTCAGTCATGTTCAGATTCAAGCTCTCTTCTCTGAACCATTGATTATATTCAGTGTAGTACACTGTGGACTGTGTGAGATATATAACTTTGTTCAGAACATAGTCGCTTCCTGTTTTAGCTCACTGACAGGACAATATGCTTTTAAATGAGCTGTAATGTGTAAACACGACAGTTTATGGCACAGAAAAAGAGTCTTTATTGTTCTCATAAAACGGCATATCATTGGGGAAGCATAGAGATGACACACGGCAGTGCTTTTATTATCGCATTTGTAGCCTCAGTTGTGTCTTTTGGAAAAGGAAACATAGCTGGAATAATATTTACGCAACCTCGTAAGTGTCTTCTAAACAATTCGAATTAAGGCTTAGCTGTCAGTTTTGGACAAATTCCCAATAAATTAAGATTGTCGTGGACATTGTCGGAGCCATCTTGCTGTTAGACATTAACCTCCATCCAAAGAGATACATTTTTAGTAAGAGCACGCCTTGCTTGTTTTCACTGTCAGCCTTAAAGCTTTTTATTGAACATGAAAACAATATCCTTGTCCAAACTAATAAAATCTAAAATCTTTCTTTAGTCAGATTGTTTTATCTTTGTCTCTTAAATTGTATTTGTTATTAGAAAACCTTTGTTTTGTTTTTTTCTTTCTCAGTTTCTATTTGGCAAAGTCACAAAGTAATATATGATGCAATATTTGCAGTAAATACTACTGTCATATAGTCATATTTCCCATTTGTCTTCTTGCCATGTACATGTCAGATGACATGTACACCATATGGAGCTATCTGCTTAGCAGTCTCCTCTCATCTCGACTCCATGCTTTGTAGTCACCTTTTATTCTCAACCTCAGTGAGTATTTTTATACATTGTGAGGGAAATGCTATGTAACTCCATGGCATCAACTAGCGTCTATTAGTTGGCTTTAACTCATTAGCATTACTAGCCTTATTAGCTACCACTCGCTGTGCTGTTTTCTTTTACATTATCTGTGTGAACATGCAGTGGGTCATAAGCCACACTCACTTCTCATTCTTCCCACTGGGTTTTCTGGGTATTCCACATCTGCTGGGCCTGTTGTCAGGTTTCTCTCCATAAAAATGGCCCTTCATTTTCTTCACTTTGGGTCTGATTGTCCACTTTGAGAATGTATAATGAGAATCATTTTCTCATTATACATTGAGTAGTTAGCCTAAAGAGCCGTGCTGCAAGGAATCATGTTCATGAAGCCGATGTCTGAAGATGAGCACCAGCTATGCATCCAAAAATGTGCTACAAGGGGCTGGAGTTGAACATGGCAGTTCAGCTGCTAGGTCATTATCATCCTGGAAGAATACAGACACAGCTGTAGACATAGCATCCTTGAAAGTGCTATACAACCCACAGCACCTACTCCTGCTTGGATGGAATGAAACCTTTTGCAGATATGGACACCCCTGCTTTAAATGCAGTACACATTAATACATTTTAAACAGGGATGATACTTACATTGTGCCTCGAATAGTGCTTTTAGGTATGGACTAATAGTATACTTTATTTAGCTACTCTATGTAAAGTATCTAGTCTAGTTTAATGATGAAAGTTAAATGACAGAATATGCAGGAAAGGGTGCAACAAATAGTTGTTTCAGAATCCTCAGTTGCAATTTTATTTATTATACCTCTGCTTTAGGTTTCATAATATAGTTCATATTATCTTGATATTGTTCCCAATCAAATATTGTGTAGGCTATGTATATTTTAATTAAGAAAGAACTTTTTAACACTGACACAGGCCACACAATTCGTAATCATGTAGCTCAACTTACTGAAAATGCTAGACACCCTGGTATCCCAGTGTGTGGCAGAAATGATTAAGATTCAGCCAGGTCACCACGTGCAGTACCAGTTCCTGTTAATGATGCTAAGATTGATAACAGCTGACTAAGCAATAATCGCCCAACGCTTGCTAGAACTACCAGCTTTTCCGAAGTGAGTTATCAGCCTTTTACTAGACCCCAAACACCACAAACAGAGGTATGAAAGCTATTGTGAAGCTATCTGTGAATAGCGTGCATCCCAAATCCTGGATCTTGTGTGTTGCCCAATTTCCAAAATTTTACCACAGACTGCTAGACAGCTGCAAGTCCCTATTTACCATAAAGGTGTATGTGGCTGTCATCTCAGAGCATTACAGCATGGATGGCATCACTCTAGGCTCTCATAAAACTTATGATTTTTCTCAAGGAGTGAAGCATCCCCATCCTCTCTGTTTGCTTAGCGATAAGGAATGGACTCTACTCTTGAAGTCCCCGTGGAGTCCCATAAGGCCCCTCTTTGTGAGTTTATGTAAGATGCTAAACTGATTTTGGTGTCTGAACTGAAAACTGCCTTTTTGATAGCGAATATGGATACAAAAAAGTGGAAAAGCTGCATTCTCTGGTGTTGATGCTTATGGCCTAAGGTTGTAGGACCCAATTTGTAAATCAACCGATTGACCTTGTTGCATTCCATGAATGCGAGCCTGCAGAGCATTCTTTTGGGCCTGCTATGCGACCTGTGGTACTATTTAGACCATACGGCAGCCATCCAATCCTCAGATCAACAGTTCATCTTCTATGGAGGAACGACACATGGGCTCCCTTATCTAAGCAAAGACTGGCCCATTGCATGATGAACATCATCACTATGGCTTACCTTAGCAACAACATGCACTTTTTCCGGGTTCTACAAAGTAAACCTCATGCTTCCAAGTGGCCTGAGTGTAGCAGTCATCTTCAAATACCTTTCTGATTAGTCCTAAGTTGTGTCTCTTAACTAGGTGATTCTCACTGCCCCTAGTGATTAAGCGGAGTGAAACAGAATGCTAGTGCTACATATGTAACTGTGATGTAAAATATGTGTAATGTAAACACTACTTTTGAAAGTATGTGCCTAGTTACAATGGGTTGTTACTTTGAATCATAGCCAGAGGACAGGGGGTGTAAATGCGTTATATTTTTTAGTAGGTCTTTTCCAAAAAATTATTGTCATAGTCCATGGCGGGTGCCAAAGCACAGAAACAGATCCAAAATAATTGTATAAAGCGTTCTGTATTGACGATTACACAGTCACGGATGTAAATTGATCTAAAGTCGTTATTTCTGTGGACTACTTTAATTAAGCAAACATCTTTGTAGGAGGCAGTTCCTAATTGTTCGCACTATCATTGAGAGATCCCAAATTCAAATCTTAATGACACTATAGTACCATGGCTGCAAGTCCAAGAGCCCTGCTCTCATTGTGAGTATGGTTCAGAGCGACACTAGCTAATGGTCAATTGAGAGAAAATGCAGTAAAATAAGTTCATCGATTGTGTATATTGATGTGGGGTTTTTGTGGTTTTACAGTTCAAATGATTCTGGTTTCCAATTGTAAAGGTACCCATTTAGAGAGATGTGATTTTGAAGATGGGTTTTGTGATCTACAAACACCAGACCCAAATAAAATGTGGACTCGAGGCTCATGCTTGACTGATCCTGGACCTCTGTTAGACCACAACGGCAACCCTGCAGGTATGCACACTTTATACAGGTACTTAGCAAGAGTAATAAAACTGTTTATATATTATTATTGTAATCTATGCCATCAAAAGGAAAGCATGTGTGCACATTTATTACAATATATTAAATACTTATACATTATAGAGATATCTGAGGTGTATCAAAGAAAGTAGTGTATCAGTGTTCCCTTTTTTCACTTAGGACACTACCTGTTCCTGCACTCTGAAACTGGAAAGATAGCCACTGCAGAAATATCCAGTCCATCTTTTCTGCCCTCAAAATCCTGCACGGTACTGTGTGTTATACGGTTCAATACTTCCACTCTTATACTAGAACATTATGGTAATTATTTTACATTGTGTTTCATGTAGCTACTGGATTATGAGCTTTAAAGTTTGGAAATGTAAAGGAACATAAGAGGTTAAACTGAACGACAACTGATTAAATCTGTCTTAAATTCCTACATAAGTCAGAGATAAACAGAGCTTCAGCTAGCACAGGCCTATCAAACATATTGTAATCTTTTGTAGAAGAATTGATGTCTTATTAATGGATACATAAATGTGCAAAAATTCCTGAATAGGATTTCATATATATTTAGACACTGCATATGCTGAGCAGGGTGGCGCAGTGGTGCAGTGAGTAGCATTGCTGCTTTATAGCTCTTGGGTGCTGAGTTTGATCCTGGGCTCACGTTACTGTCTGTGTGGGGTTTCACTTGTTTGTGTGGCTTTCCTCCGGGTTCTCCGGCTTCCTCCCACTTTCCAAAAGCATGTACAGTAGGTGGTTAGACTGAATTGCACATAGCTGTGAATGTGTGTGGTGCTGTGCGCATGGATAGGCATCCCATCTGGGGTGAATTCTCCCACCTTGCACCCAGTGTTACCAGAATTGGCTCTGCATCATCCACAACCCGGATAAAGCACTTACTGAGAAAAAGTTGAGAGCTGTACTGGATATTTGCCTGAAAAATTCCTATCATGTTTTCTTCTGATCTACATCCAATATAAAAAATATAGATCAAGAACATTAATGTCTTATTTCTGATGTTCTGCTGGTAAGCTGAATGAAGTTTATATCTGTTTCTGTGAGAATTAGCATGTGCTAATTTGAGTGTGCTCATTCTTTATACCCTGCAGGTCACTTTCTACTATCACATTGGCCAGGTGAGTGGTGACTTACAGGTTCTGGTTAAATCAGAACCTTCAGGAGAGCGGAGACAAATCTGGATTCAGACCAGACTGAATTCTGAGCCACTTACAAAGCCCTGGATAAAAACATCAGTTACATTCAGACAGAGGCAGGAGTTTCAGGTATGTGTACATGTGTATATTCACAAAACCCCATAGCAATTTACTGAGCAACACTTCCCATTATTGTATAGTTAGCTTTATACACTGCCCGGCCAAAGGAAAAGTTGCCATTTAGATTTGAATAGGCAAATACATAAGAGTCTATGAACGGATCATTATTAGAGTGATTATAATGTTTCTAGCATGTTATATGTTTGGCAACAGTTCTTTTAATCTTAAAAGATGAAGTGTGTAGCTTTTTAGTTCTTTAATAACCATGTAGAAAGACGTATCATGGCCATATTCCAGGACGACACTGCCAAGATTCATCAGGGTTAATTAGTTTTGTAATTATAAATGTTGTGATGTTATTTCCATCAAGAGGTGCATCAATCTTTGGTCAAGATCTTGTACTGACAATGAAAAAGATGAGCACTCTGTAAAGTCTCCTCCAGCACATCCCAAAGACTTTCACTGAGGTTAAGGTCAGGACTCAGAGGTGCCAATTCATGTGTGAAAATGATTCTTCATGCTCTCTGAGCCATTCTTTCACAGTTTTAACCCTGATGAATCTTGGCAGTGTCGTCCTGGAATATGGCCATGATACGTCTTTCTACATGGTTATTAAAGAACTAAAAAGCTACACACTTCATCTTTTAAGACTAAAAGAACTGTTGCCAAACATATAATGATCCATTCCTAGACATAGATGTATTTGCCTATTAAAATCTAAACAGCGACTTTTTTTTGGCCAGGCAGTGTAGTTAAACTCTTAAGTATGATTAAGTGAATCTATGGATCACTTAGTTTTGTAGAATGTCCTATGTTGCCTTATTCAACTTAAAGTGCTGCCTTTAATGAATGTCCTTAAATGAAATTGCCCATAACATGGATGCTGATTTTCCTGGAACTCTCTGAAGGCGTGTTTAGTGTGAACAAGGGAGAAGAGCAATAAATAAATAAATAAATAAATAAATGAAAAGTAATCCTTTCTTAAGTGGGTGGGAGCTCTGAAAACTCTTCCTTTTTCTGAAGTTTGTATTAAAGATATGAACTGAATTACAGTTCTGTCTTTGTAATTAATGTACTCACAGCCATAAAATGTGCATCTGAAAAGTCTATAAATTGGACTTTGACCAGTGAAACCTGCTTTATGGACTGTTATTAAGGAGTCGTGCTAAAATGGTTAGCAGATGCAATTTAACTTACAAGACTGATGACGGTTTAGGACTTGACCCTTTTCTTCTTGCTGGTTGTGTTACTGCTGTAGATTTTAAGAACATTCATTATATTTGGGAGTTAGACTCTTAAGGTAAAAAAAAGTTCATTGTTCATTATTGTGATTTTAAGCACAATAATAAGCAAAATTATATTGTTACAAAATGTACAATGTTGAGTTTGAAGTGGAATTATATATAACAAGTAAAATAACTCTACAGGTAATATTTCGTGGACTGGTGTTCAGCGACAGTGATCCTAATGAAGTTATTGCCTTTGATGACTTGTCATTCAGCCCAGGCTGTGTATCAGCTGGAGGTAACACACATCCACACACCCCAACATAATAACCTGATAACTCCCACCTTAATCATCAAACCTTACAATTCAATGAGAATTAGGTTGACTTAAAATAAGGGTCAGATTAAAGCTGATACTGTGCCTTTGGAGGAGCTTATGGTAAGTTCTGGGGCAAAACTGGCAGCTCATATGTGGATATACTGTATATTGTAGAGTAGATCATGAAACAATTATGAAATTATAAGAAAGGAGATTATAAAATACTGCTTGGAGGTAGAAGAGGAAGGGAGTGAGTGCCATTTTCATCTGGGAAAAGCCACATTTAACTGTTGCTGATTGTGCAAATTAAAAAGAGGCGAAATAAAGATGAATGACATTTTTAATCTGTTTCAGTTATGGCAAGTTGTAATTTTTGTTCTGGTTTTATAGCTTACTTTTCCCACTGTGCTGCCACAATGAAATTCGTCCTCATGAGCATGGGCTCAGTTTTATTTGTCCATATATAGCTGCACTGCATATTTCAGCCTTAATGCTATCTATTGTAAAAATATAGATATATATGTGTGTGTGTGTGTGTATACTGTATATATATATATATATATATATATATATATATATATATATATATATATATATGCTGCAAAGATGCCTTCAAAAATAATGAAACTTAATGTTTCTACATTAAAAAAATACTATAAAGAGCAGTAAACAGTAATAAATGAAACAAAGACAATATTTGGTGTGACGATCCATCGCTTCAAAAAAACATTCATCTCAGGTGCAGTGTGTGCAGTTTTATAAGGAAATGAGCTGTAAGTGTTACTGAGCATCTTGCAGAAGAAGCCACAGTTCTTCTGGAGACTTTGTCTGTCGCACTTGTTTCTTATTTTTGCAGCAAAACCCAGCAGCCTTCATTATGTTTTATGTCTGAAAAGTGTCTCTTATGTAATATGCTGCTTTCTTTACTGACATACAAACATGTAACTTCTACATCATTGATTCAGTAAAATGTTTTTGTACTGAATCAATGATGTAGAAGTTATAAAATAAAAATCTATAACAACGTTTGTACTAAAAAATAGGGTGCCTAAGACTTTTGCACAGTACTGTAGATCTGGCACAAAGACGTTAGCAGCAGATCCTTTAAGTCCTGTAAGTTGCGGGGTGGGGCCTCCGTGGATCGGACTTGATGGCCAGCACACCCCACAGATGTTCAATTGGATTGAGATCTGGGGAATTTGGAGGCCAAGTCAACACCTTGAACTCTCTGTCATGTTCCTCGAACCATTCCTGAACAATTTTTACAGTGTGGCAGGGCGCATTATCCTGCTGAAAGATGTCACTTCCATTAGGGAATACCATTGCCATGAAGGGGTGTAACTGGTCTGCAACGATGTTTAGGTAGGTTGTTTAGGTAGGTTATGTGTCAAAATAGCATCCACATGAATGCCAGGACCCAAAGTTTCCCAGCAGAACATTGCCCAGAGCATCACACTGCCTCCACCAGCTTGCGTTCTTCCCATAGTGCATGCTGGTGCCATCTCTTCCCCAGGTGAACGATGCACACGCACCCGGCCTTCGACATGATGTAAAAGAAAATGTGATTTATCAGACCAGGCCACCTTCTTCCATTGCTCCGTGGTCCAGTTCTGATTCTCACCTGTCCATTGTAGGCACTTTTGGTAGTGGACAGGGGTCAGCATGGGCACTCTGACAGGTCTGTGGCTACACAGCCCCATATGCAGCAAGCTGTGATGCACTGTGTGTTCTGACACCTTTCTGTCATAGCCATCATTAACTTTTCAGCAATTTATGCTACAATAGCTCTTCTGTGGGATCAGACCAGTCGGACTAGCCTTCACTCCCCACGCGCATCAGTGAGCCTTGGGCACCCATGACCCTGTCGCTAGTTCACCGGTTGTCCTTCCTTGAACCAATTTTGGTAGGTACTAACCACTGCATACCGGGAACACATCACAAGACCTGTCGTTTTAAAGATGCTCTGACCCAGTCATCTAGCCATCACAATTTGGCCGTTGTCAAAGTCTCTCTAATTCTTATGCTTGCCCATTTTTCCTGTTTCCAACACATCAACTTCAAGAAACAACTGGTCACTTGCTGCCTAATATATCTCAACCCTTGACATATATATATATATATACACTATATTACCAAAAGTATTCGGTCACCTGCCTTGACTCACATATGAACTTAAGTGCCATCCCATTCCTAACCCATAGGGTTCAATACGATGTCGGTCCACGGTCCAGCTATTACAGCTTCAACTCTTCTGGGAAGGCTGTCCACAAGGTTGAGGAGTGTGTTTATAGGAATTTTTGACCATTCTTCCAAAAGCGCATTGGTGAGGTCACACACTGATGTTGGTCGAGAAGGCCTGGCTCTCAGTCTCCGCTCTAATTCATCCCAAAGGTGTTCTATCGGGTTCAGGTCAGGACTCTGTGC
>CM040978.1:19880767-19893232 GCA_022985145.1 Pangasius djambal
AGATGTCGTTTGGCAAACTCTAATCTGGCCTTCCTGTTTTTGAGGCTCACCAATGGTTTACATCTTGTGGTGAACCCTCTGTATTCACTCTGGTGAAGTCTTCTCTTGATTGTTGACTTTGACACACACACACCTACCTCCTGGAGAGTGTTCTTGATCTGGCCAACTGTTGTGAAGGGTGTTTTCTTCACCAGGGAAAAAATTCTTCGGTCATCCACCACAGTTGTTTTCCGTGGTCTTCCGGGTCTTTTGGTGTTGCTGAGCTCACCGGCGCGTTCCTTCTTTTTAAGAATGTTCCAAACAGTTGTTTTGGCCACGCCTAATGTTTTTGCTATCTCTCTGATGGGTTTGTTTTGTTTTTTTCAGCCTAATGATGGCTTGCTTCACTGATAGTGACAGATCTTTGTATCTCATCTTGAGAGTTGACAGCAACAGATTCCAAATGCAAATAGCACACTTGAAATGAACTCTGGACCTTTTATCTGCTCATTGTAATTGGGATAATGAGGGAATAACACACACCTGGCCATGGAACGGCTGAGAAGCCAATTGCCCCATTACTTTTGGTCCCTTAACAAGTGGGAGGCACATATGCAAATTGTTGTAATTCCTACACCGTTCACCTGATTTGGATGTAAATACCCATTGTGGTGGTGTATAGAGCCAAAATTTTAGAATTGTGTCGATGTCCCAATATTTATGGACCTATTTGCTTGATTGTGTGATTATTTCATCACAATCTTGACAATATATTGTAAATCATTATGTTACATTCATAAAACAACTCATCAAGTTATTGCATAAAGTCAATTCTCCAATAAAAACGATCAGTGATAAAAACTTCCTTTGCTGCCGTCTTAACCATTTCACCACTGTATCCTAAGGGGTTGAAGATATAACAAAAATATCATGATACTTTCTATATGCTCTACATTTCTACTACACCTGATATGTACAGTCAGGCCCGGAAGTATTTGGACAATGACAGAGTTTTTGTGATTTTGCCTTTATACACCACCACAATGGATTTGAAAGAAAACAATTGAGATGTGATTGAAGTGTAGACTTTCAGCTTTATTTTAAGAGGCTCCACAAAAATATGGCATTTACCATTTAGGAATTACAGCCATTTTCAACAAAGTCCCTCCATTTTCAGGGGCTCAAAGGTATTTGGACAATTGACTGACAAGAAGTTAATTGACCAGGTGTCACACACATATGTATATGTGTGTGTGTGTGTGTGTGTGTGTGTGTGTGTGTGTGTGTGTGTGTGTGTGTGTGTGTGTGTGAGATATCATTATACGCTATAACAAATTTGCCTCTGTATTGCTCATTAAGGATATAAAAATCTACATCTGCATTTCTGTAAGGATGCTTTATGAAGGTGTGTATGGTTAAAAGGGCTATAAGGTTTATTGAATTTTGCAATTTTTACAATTCACTGCTACATTTTAACAGCTTGAGAGTTTGCAATTGTCATTAAAAGTGTAAAGTGTGGCATAATACATCACAATATCGATATTATCATATTGCCCAGCCCAAAAAGAAAGAATGTCATATATGTTATTTTCTACCTACCAAATGGCAGAGGGAAGGCATGTGTCCTCTGCAACCCCCTCTCAGTTCGACTGTGGGGCAGGTGTATATGTGGACCCAAAGCAGGTGTGTGACTTTACTCTGGACTGTCCTCATGGAGAAGATGAGGCCAACTGTCGTGAGTATTGTTTAATATTCGTTTGATCTGAAATATAATAACTTCCCTAAATGAATACTAATCTACAGTAATATCATATAAGGATGGGCGATATGACAAAAATATCATTACCATGGTTCTTGAGGATGCTACGCAGTATGTATCACTAGATAGTGTATAGGATTGCTAACAACAAAATCATACAGAAATACAGCATTAAAAACTGTTTAATACTTTACACGATGTCTACGAAAAGAAATCAAATTTTATTTTATATATATATATATATTTTTAAATTAAGAAAATTCAACTCAGTTCAGAGAAAAAAATGTAAAAATCTGTAGAAATTTTAACATTTTTCAATTCAAAAAATGAAGGACAGATAAGTGACATCATTTATCACCATATCAGTATTATATGGTCATATCGACCAGCTCTATATACAATGTTGAGAATCAAAATATTATTACCAAAATATTCAAATTAGGGTTCTATTCTATCCTATTCTATTATATTATTATTACTACGCCAGTAGACTTCTGAACCCCCCCCCAAAAAATAGCGACATTACTTTTTTAATGAATATAGATAAAAGCACATGGAAAACTGCATCATTCCATCCTATACTACTTTTGACAGATAATATAGATATAGATAACAGATATAAATATAGCTTGTATATTTTGAAAAGCGCTTGTTGTCTGGACCAGCACTATTAACCCCACAATATACAGAACTTGTAAAGCATTAGTGTTTTCCAAGATTTTATCATACTTTTAGCTTCCTCTGCATAGATTTAAACCTGAGTCATATGTGTGTTTATGTATGTATGCGTGTTCTACAGCTGCACAGTGTGATTTCGAGGTAGATGCATGTGGCTGGCACGAATTTGCACCTGATGATGGTTTTGACTGGGCTAGAAGCTCACCTCAAGTCATCTCCACAGACCAACAATACAAAGCACCTCCAAGAGACCACTCTACCAACTCAAGCACTGGTAAGGACATACATACAGCTTTCATATCACACGTGAAATGTTAACAATATTTGTATTTCATTTATGCTTAATATATCCTGTGGGTCTCGAAAGGCCTGAACTTACATTATAGCTTATAATTAGAGTTAACCCACATTGTTTCCAAACAGACTCTTCATAATATAAATTATCGTTATTAATACTGCATAAATCATGATATTAATTAACAGTATTAGTTAACCAAAGGTTAATGCTTCATTAATTTTCAGTTAATGGTTAATAATGTTTTTTAAAGGGTTTTCCCAAGTCTTCAGTCAGTCCCCCCGTGGCCCAGCACTAAAAAGAGCTCATGATGTTATATTTTCTAATAAATCATGCTGTATTGTACACTTTTTCTTTCCCTCTTTTGATATCTATCCATCAACCACTCAGGCTTGCTATTGTTCAGATACTCTACTGTGAATTCCTTTCTTTCAGGCCACTTTCTTCTAGTCCTGAAGAACAGCAGTTGTTTTTCTCAGTGTGCTTTACTCCGGAGCCCCATGTTTCAGCAGGCTGGCCCGGACTGTAAAATGACCTTCTGGTAACAAGAAGATCTTGTATTATTTGTCTGTCTTGAATATATAGATAGTTTAATAAATTTGATGTTTGATATTTTGGTCGTAGGCATTACAATGCTGGTATATCTGTGGGTGCAGCCAACATGTACCTGCAAATCGAAGGCATGGAGAGTACACAGGACCTTACAGTTCTGTGGCACACACTTTACCATCAGGGAAACTTTTGGCAACCAGTGACTGTGCAGCTTGGCCGCCAGACAAGGCCTTTCCAGATCTTGGTGTCCAAACTGAGCCTGGGTGTGTATGATGGAATCTCTGCACTGGATGACATCACTTTTCACAACTGCTCACTACCAGCACCCATGGACAAGTGCCCTAAAACTGACTACTTCCACTGTGGGCGGAGCCGAGCATGCGTGGACCGCCTCAAGCTCTGTGACCTTGTTGATGACTGCGGAGATAGAACCGATGAGGAAAACTGCTGTAAATCCTTGTTTTAATATAGCAAGAGATTTTAATTCAGACTATGAGAATTGTGCATTGCTAAGTAATTTGTTTTATTTATATATATATATATATATATGTGTGTGTGTGTGTGTGTGTGTGTGTGTGTGTGTGTGTGTGTGTCTCACTTCTTCCTGCTTTTCCAGCCTCTGATTTAATGTGCAATTTTGAGGATGGCTTATGCAGCTGGACTCAGGATGAAGAAGACATTTTTGATTGGACCTGGAACCAGGGACCCACTCCCACCCCCAACACCGGCCCCTATAAGGACCACACGTGGTCCAACGTGAGTGGGTACTACCTCTTCATTGAGTCCTCTGCCCCTCAGCAATTCAAAGACACTGCTGTACTCATTAGTAGACCTTTTAATCCCACTCTCAGCAAAGGAGAAGCCCCTCGTTCAATTTGTGTCTTCAGATTCCACTATCACATGCTGGGCCAGTACATCTTCCGATTAGCTGTCTACATCCGCGTCTATAACACTGGGCGTGGCCAAATGCTGTGGGTTCGCCATGGTGACCAGGGTAACCTATGGCACAGAAAGACCTTGTACATCAACAGTGCACGGCCCTTCCAGGTGAAATCTCATCTAGTTCCCACATTTTCATTCTAAACATTAAATTATAAAATCACCTTCAGTTATGCAGAAATTGAGTGATGAATAAATGCACTGTGAATGAATACACCATGCGAGAAGACTGAAATATTGTAGATAACATCATCCTTTTGTATGTTATTTGGTATTGACTTTTTATTGCTTTTAGTGAATTACCCTTCATGATCAAAAACATGTCATAGCTATCACCTACCCAGATTCATAGAAGAAGGCATGGAAAACCTCACATACACACACACTCATACACTATCACACACAGCCTTGTCCTTTGCCTGATAACTATAATTAGATGTTCTCTAAAGCAGCATAACCTTGGCAACGTCTGCTATCAGCAATATTGTGGTCTCTGCCCCAAAGCTGTAAAACTTTTAGATGTAGATCATTAAACCCAAACACACACACACACACACACACACACACACACACACTACAAATGCAGTGACACTTTAAAAGACATTTGAAACATCTGAACATCTCTAATTTCTAAACCTTTCCTATTTTTAAAGCCATATATACCTCATTTCATGGTTGTATCTGGACTGTATTCTGATAAGATTTTAACCACACGCATTTACGCAAATGACATCAAAATCATAACAGCTAAGCACCAAACTTCCTGTGGTGTTCCTTGTGAAATAATTTTACATTTTTGCACGTCATGATGCAATGTTTTGTTTGACAGATGTGGCTGGGAGAGATGGATATATCGTATGTGTATTTGAATAACACAAAATTCTAAGATTCTTCTGATCTGAGATGGTTTGAACAATCAGATTGGCTGCATTATGCAGATATGCAGAAATGCAGATCATTTCTATCTGGGTATAATTCTGATACTCAAGATGCATGATACAACCAAGTGTAAATGGATTTTCTTTTCCTCTCTCAAATTTGTCTCAGATTCTTGTAGAGGGCACAGTGGGGGATGACTTCACAGGAGATATAGCAATAGATGACCTCTCATTTCTGGGCTGTGAGCCATATGAGGGTAAATGTGACAATGAGACACCAACTAATAGTTTTTGACACATAATGGTCGATCGAGACTCTCATAGACTGTCCTATTAAAATTTGGATGATCACACCTTTTTTCTATACATGTGTTTTTAGGTGTACTCCCTTCATTAGAAGTCAGCACTACGGCTCCTGTCATCATTCAACCCACATTGCCCCCTCATAGCTGTCAACTGGGCCAGTTTGTGTGTGAGGATTATGGAGAATGTGTGAGCCAGAATCAAGTGTGTGACTTCAGATGGGATTGT
The DNA here is from genome assembly GCA_022985145.1 of Pangasius djambal. Taxonomy (NCBI): domain Eukaryota; kingdom Metazoa; phylum Chordata; class Actinopteri; order Siluriformes; family Pangasiidae; genus Pangasius; species Pangasius djambal. The sequence continues at coordinate 19,886,379 of CM040978.1, forward strand.
TCTGATGGCTCTGATGAAAAAGCCTGTGGTATGTTTGTGTTGATCCTCATATTCATCTATCAGTCACTCCATCCATATCTCCTTCCCACATATACTCTTTCTCTCTTGCTGTCAAAACATTTTAGTGATGGAACTGTGCAATTTTGAGGATGGAAATTTATGTGGGTGGAAACTGGATAGTCCCAAACCTCCAGTCCCACTACATGCCTTCCAGTGGCTAATAGGACAGGGAGAAACTATATATCATGGTGAAGAATATCATAGGCCTGTTAATGACCATACACTGTAAGTAACTGCATGTGCGTATTGTATATGTATGATGTTGTTCTATATACAATATGTCTGATCAGTGGAAAAATGGATGGGTTCAAACAAAATGTGCCATGTTCTAAGTCGTTTAACATGTCCAGATGTCATTATCAGAAAATGAAAGCTGAAATTTTGACCTTTCATCTCATGTTCATCTTTTGATCTTTAATTAGAAAACATTAAATTGTTGTTGCATTCTTTTTCTATATTGTATCTATCTCTGTAAGGTACCATTTGAGTCTCCTTCCGTTTATTTAAAATAAAATGCAGGTAGCATACAATTTGGTTAAGTTAATCCTTTCAGTTGTGCACTTTTTATTATGTGTGTGCATGTCTTTTTGTCTGTGTGTTGGACTCAGTGGCACTGCAGAAGGATGGTACGTCTATGCAGACAGCTCTAATGGTGGGTATGGCCATGTATCCGATCTAATAACCCCACCCATCACTGCCACAGGGCCCCACTGCACCCTGGAATTCTGGTACTACATGAGTGGCTTCACTGTGGGAACACTACAGGTGGATGTTTCAAATGGCATCTCTTAGATTAAATCAGTTATTACACCAAAAAAAAAGTTATATACAGTATTATAGCACAAGCACTTCATCACATTTTATGCCCTTGTCACATTGTTAATGATTTCTAATTTTCTGAGGATTGGAATGAAGGGTTAATCACACTGAGTGCGTACAACACAGTTCAATTACATTTACTAAACAACGACCTGACTTCTATCTGCCAAGTTTTTCATTTGTGTGTTTGTAGGTTTTAATCAAGTCTGGTAATGTCACACATGAGGTGTGGTCTGAAACTGGAAACCAAGGCAGCCACTGGATGCGTGGGAAAATTTTCATTGGAATCCACCACAATTTTCAGGTCTGTATAAACACTTCCCAAAATTTACATTAAGAGAACAATTTCTTTCTTTTTAATTATCAGATGTGTTTGAATATTCGCACAGTACTAGGACTATAATACAAGATTTCCCAGACTTAAAAGATAAGATAATAAGATAAGATAAGATAAACTTTATTAATCCCCGAAGGGAAATTCAGGTAAAATACAAAACCTGTTTCACCAGTACACTATCTTGTTATGCTCAAAGGGATATAATTTTGAACCTGATAAGCTAAAACATTTGCAAAAATGCACTGGGACCCAATGGGCTCCTTTAAAACATTCTGCAACTTATCTCAATGGCAATACATCCATTCATGATTTTTTTTTTTTACCACTGGCTATAATCAACACAAAAAGGCGAATGCTACCATCCTTTTTCTGGACAATGATGATTGGTGTAGTAAAAGCTTGGCCTAAAGCTTGGCCTATCTCAGGCAACTTCTGTATGTGCTATTTTATCAAGTCTTACTGGAAAGGTTGTAGTCCTTTGATAATGTGATAATGTTGATAAAATACACCCCAAACAAATTCAAAATCAATTCCTTTAAACATACCACTATAGTTTTCAAAAGGAGCTTTTCTTCTTGAGCTTCCTTCATAGATAAAGCTGGCCAAGTAACTACAGACAGATCAAGGAGTGACTCTTATCATGCCTCTATTCTTTAAATCAAAGCATATCCTTGTTTATCATATAAGTAATTAGGGTAGAAGGATGGTTTTACTAGATGTAACAAGATGCCCCTACTGACCCCAAGCCACCCTATGGAGGAATAGAGAAGTAATTTAGAGGGAAGACAGCCAGTCACAGTACACAGTAGACACCCGTAGAAGAAGACACAGTAGACAGTAGTCGCCTCAGGCTTGCTCACTAGGGATAATTTTGTCTAACATCTAGGACTGTTTGCATGTTTTTGTTTGTTTGCATGTTTTTCTGTTTCTGTGTTTCTGTTTCTGTTCATTGTTAAAAGTGCTACACAAATAAAATTGAATTGAATTGAATTGAATAGATACCCCTAGTGTAGGGAGGGTGATGATAATTAGCTTGACAGTGTCTGGAAAAACTCTAATATCTGATCCTGACCTAACAACAGCCTACCAAGTAAGTCTTTAAAGATCATGTTAAACTCGGGCATTCTGCAAAGATATTCTTCTGCTCTTTTCATCCACCCCACATAACTAGCGAATGGAACAAAGTATCACCATGTTTACCAAAGAGCTCTTGGTGGCAGCTCGGAATAATAATCATTCCCAGATAGCCAGGTATAACTGAATTTGATCATTTAGTAGCAAAGTCCTCTAAGCTTATAGCAATCAAAATTCTTATTTTTGAAGAGATTTTCAACTTTTAGTTCTAAGTAATCATACTAAGGTATTTCCAAACCACAGGCTGCTTTGAAATGGAGCCAACTGCATGGTTGTAACAGTCCCATTATTTTGAATGAATGAGAAGTGAATGAATGAGTGAAAATGCCATTTGAAAAAGCTTTTTTAATGGTTGTAACTAGAGCCCAACAAGCAAGATATTGCCAACCCCCAATAAAAACTTCAGCCACGCTGCATTGTCCACTGTGCTGAGTTAATGTAAAGCTTAAGTAACTTCAGTCAGACACACTGATGCCAGGCTCCCAACACAGGAGGGTACTAAAGCTTTTAGACATAAAACAATTAATTAAAAATGTAGATTATAAGTATATAAAACAAAAAAGCATACACAGAGTTGGGCCTTGAAGAATGCTTCTGTGCAAGCTTATAGCAGGTTTGCATAAGCGTTTGATTAAATTTGGAGTCAAATTATTAGATTATCTAATAATCTCTTGAGTTGAATAGATTTGTTCAGAAACCTTTCTCAACTGCTTCTTCACTTTATATCATTAAACTTTATCAACACTCTATCCACACCAAGTACCTGCAGGCACATACACTCTCTAATGCCCTCTCTAACCAGTACTTAGCTTTGAAGTGCTCTTCAGAGGCTCCCTACAATGCTGAAGTGTTTGAGGGCTATGATTTTTCCATAATCTACTTTTTCATAATCTACTTTCTCTCTGTCTCTTTCTCAGATGTAGATATTACCTGACTAGCATGTAAAATTCTTTAGTAGTCTTTGATGTACAGTGAATGTTCGTATGTTTCCACGTCTATTTTGTACACCAAACATCTATTTTGTTAATGCATGAAACATCTTAACAATAATAAATAAATGAATTAATTAAAAAAATACGTTTTTACTGATTTTGCAGATGAGCATGCTAATAAGATGTTTTATTTTAATTGATGCTGTATAACTGTATTTGGTGCTTTCAGGTCATCCTCCGTAGCAAGCGAGGCGTTAGTTACATGGGTGATGTGGTAGTTGATGATGTAGAGTTTACTGACTGTGCACCTCCAATCTTCTCGGGTTTCCCCTGCACGAAGTATGAGTTTGCATGTGCTAATGGACTCTGTATTCCTGATGGCAATCTATGTGACTTTATCGACCACTGTGGGGATGGCTCCGATGAAAACCACTACATCTGCAGTAAGATAGTACACTTATATATCTGTCTGAAGACATAGGAAACTTCACCAAATGTTAATTTTGGCGTGCTGATCAGTTTTAAGCAGGAAAGGTTTTGCTTAAGAAGACAAATGCTAAAATAAATGAGTTAAAATAACACTCTTCAGTGCCTAAAATACATGCCTAAAATATCACTCATTCCAAAAATGATTATTTTATGTATTTTAACTTCCTATGAGGAAAAAAGTGATTCCTCACAAGTCTGAAAAGTGTGCCTTTGAATAATTTAAAGTATAAAATTTAATATAAGTAAAAAATTGTATTACACTCTGAGGCAAAAAAAAAATGGGCCAAGGTTCCTTTGTCATAAAAGTTTTGAGGGACATTGGAAGTTAGGGCGCTCCTCGTGTTGACAGCCTGTCTATCATCTTTGAGCCATCAAATCTGAATGAAACAACACTGACCCATCTATCTGTAAAAGGCTGCCTTTAAGTTAAGTTAACCCCAATCACTTGGTTATTTGAAAAAATCTAAAGCACACTTTACTCGTTTGTTAATTTTTATTTATTGCTAAATTAAAAATACAAAATTACATGCAATTTTTTTGCTTGGCCCAATTTTATCCCAAGAGTATTGCCTTTGAAACCTAAAAACAATTATTAGTAATGGACTTTTAGACCCAGTTACACCTTGTAAAACAAGTATGTGTTTCTGTGTCCGTGTGTTTGCTTGTTTATGTCTGTTTTTTCCAGAGGGCTTTCATGGCCACTGTAACTTTGAATTTGACCTTTGCTCCTGGCGCCAACTGGAGAGTGACAATTCCGATTGGCTAATTAAAGCAGGAAGAACACTCTCTCAGGGAACAGGCCCATCGACTGACCACACCCTGCGCAACTCGTTAGGTCACTACCTGTACAAGGAGAACCCTTTCTCCAAGTCATCTGGAGACATGGCTCAAATCTCCAGCCCAGTGTTCAGCCAGAGCAGCAGAGAATGCAAGGTCAGATATCATGGCTATAATGTCTAGTGTGGAATTAAGTGTAATTTTACCCCAAAGCAACTCAACCACTACCTGACCTCCTAACTGTAGCACAGTAGATCACTTACAGAAGGGACAATATTTTGGAATAAAGAAACTATAGGTGAGGTCAAAGGCTATGGAATGAATGGATAGATGGGTCATTGGGCGATTAAAAGGTTGTATGAAGTAATTGGGTGAAATGGTGCTAAGTTCCAAAATCAGTGTCTATGATACAGTAGAACTCCAATAAGGCATTAAACCTGGTTGCCCTTTACTTTTATCAGCTCTCATTCTGTCATAATCTCATAATCATTCTGTCAGGGAGCAACAGAGAGAGAGAGAGAGAGAGAGAGAGAGAGAGAGTGAGATTTGCATTCAAAGAAAGAGAGGAATAGAGAATATGTGAATATGTTTGTGTGTGAACAGTGAAAGAAAGGCTTTATCATGTTATATACTGCCTTTTCAAGCTTGTTTGTGTCTGGGTGAATGCTTATGAATCATTTCTGTCAAATCATTTCAGAGGATTCTCTTTCATTTTAAGAGGCAGCCATGCAGGAATCAATCAACTATTCATTCTTGGTATGCCTGTGGAAGAAAGAAAGGGACAAAGAGACAGGGAGATATAGATGATTGGCCACCTGGAAGAGATCTGTTGTCCAGCCTCAGATGCAGCTACAGTACTAATCAATTGCACTCTGCCATCCTGACAGGGAGCCAATTAGAGAAAGAGAGAGAGAGAGAGAGACACAGAGAGAGAGAGATTGTGTGTGCTTGTGTAAGCATATTTTCTGTTTGGGGTTTTGTCTGTAAAGTTCATTTTTATTTTGTTTTCGATCATTGTGTCTTGATCAGTGTGGCAGTTACTGAACATATGTGATAATGTAGCTAATGAGTCAATGCAATCGTTATATTTATACTTATTAAAGCTTCTGTCAATATGGTTTAAAATATTTTTTTTTAATCTTAATATTTGTCTTTTAATAAGCATTAACCAGGGGTAGAGAGAAAAAAAGTCACCTAAAAAAATTTAAGTATAGGCACAACTTACAAAAACTAGGTTTCCACCTGATGGCAAGTCACATAATGACATAGTGACATCATCTCCACAACTTCTACATTTATAAAGCTAGTGCTAGAGAAAAGAGCACTGAAATGAGAGAAATGATTTTGTATTATTGTGTCAAAAATCTTTCTGAATGTACTTACAGCAAAAATAAATTACAATTAAAAATGTGATTTCTGGCTAGTCTAGAAAGCTACATCAAATAACAGAGGATCGGCTTGCAAACAGCACACAATAGTGCAGAAGCAGACTGGTAACCGCTTCTGGTTTAAAAAGAAATTGATTGTCTTTGTATTTAACTGCGTACCATCCTGACAGCAACATTTCACCATCTCAGACAGAGAAATGCTACTGCAATCTACACGCATGAGAACATTTCATAATGTGGACTGTGCTAGACCCTTCTCCACCATGATTATTCTCATAGCTTCCAGCGCCAAGTCAGTACACATTCAATGAGAATTTAAGGCTGTGTTCCAAACACGGTAGTACTGTAGTACTATTTACTACAGTAGTACGGGTTTGGGAGAGATTCCGTGTATTCACTACCCTGAGGATCTAATTATTTGCTGCCATTATGGTGCATCACCAAGCACCAAGCTTGGTCGAATTGTCTACTCTTTAAAATTGCCACTGTGCAACTGTGGTCATGCTGTGGGACCAAAAACAGCACAGAAACATAGAATAAAGTAGACACCTAGTGTTAGCTAGATAGCTAAAAATATAAACTCTGCGTGAAGGGAAAAGGGTTGCTCGTTTCTAAACTCACAACATGCTTCTTAGCACTGTACTGCACAATGACTATAGAGGCTTTCCCCAAAGCTACGCACACCTCCAAGGCCAATTATAGAAAGCTATCTCTCTAGCAGCCATACATGCCCACGCCATGACATTACCACCAAAAACAGGAAGGCCAGATTAGAGTTTGCCAAACGACATCTAAAAAAGCCTTCACAGTTCTGGAACAACATCCTATGGACAGATGAGACCAGGATCAACTTGTACCAGAGTGATGGGAAGAGAAGAGTATGGAGAAGGAAAGGAACTGCTCATGATCCTAAGCATA
>CM040978.1:19906544-19939160 GCA_022985145.1 Pangasius djambal
TGTGTATGCGTGTGTGATTTGCTGAAATAAATTTACTCCCTCAGCTCTTGTTTTGCATCAACCCAGTAACTCAGATAATTAGAATAAAAAAATATTAGTCACACATACTCATGTAAACAGTAAGGCTATCACTGTCTTGTTCCTTATTCTATTTCATAGAATATGCTTATTCTATTCTGTAACTCTTTAGTTTCTAACACCAATGTCATATGATATTAAATGACATTGATTTGTCAGAGGATATTTTCACAGCAGCAACATGAGTGAAGTTCCTTCATTGGTTTCCCAAGCAAAGTGGGTTCTAAGTGTGTCTGGATCAATGAGAGAATGAGAGAGCAGCAAACCTGATGAAAAGTTACAAAAGTAAATAGTGATGAATATATAAAGCGCTGAGGACGAACAAGGTCAAAAATCAAATATACTACAATTATGGTTCCCAGGTTGTTTAGACCAATGAACTGTACACTCAAGTTCAAGTTCAAGTTCAAGTGGAGTTTATTGTCATTTCAGCCATATACAAGTGCATAGTGAAACGAAACAACGTTTCTCCAGGACCAAGGTGCTACACAAGACAAACACAGAACAACACAGAACTACAGGGACTACATAATTTATACATAAAGTGCACAAGTGCAAACATGTGCAGACAGCACAAGACAGAACAAGACAGTACAATGACTACAGCGCCGACCAGTACGCAGTTCTGTTTAAAGTGACCTAGTGACTTATAGTGCAGATATTACAAGAGTAAGTAGCTGAAATAGTGTGAACAGTATTCAAAGCATTCAAAGGAAGCAAACAAACCCTTACACACACATGTGCCAAGAAAGACTGTAATGTATTTTCCTAATAATGCATTGGCACAAACATTCACTTGATGCTGTTCACTCATCCATGCCTAATATTTGATTAAGTCTGCACTTGCACTGTCTCATTTATAAATCTCTTGAAGGTCTACGAGACTGGCTGTTTGTCTGCACTTATGTTTTGCCTCCAGCAATAACGTTTCCCTCTACACTGCAGTAGACCGTGCTCCAGCTTGATGGATTGACTGTATAGTGCCCATAACAGCGCAATTATTTTTTACCCTTTGCCAGGCTCTAAGAAGCAAGGGTCTGTCTCCTGTCCCGTGCTGCAGGATGGATTGGCTTAGATTGCAATGAGTGCCAAAAACGTAGATTGCCACAAATTTTCAAACGTCTTGCTATTCCATGCTTCTTTGCATTTTCAAAGATGATAGTATTAAACAGTGCAGTAGCCATGCAAGTAAGAAGTGCTACTTTGTTTACTGCTGATGCTTTTGACGTCTCTCTGTAAACTGGCGAGGAACTCGTAGTTGAGAAGAATTGATGAGATCGTTGATGAGTAAGAATTTCAAGTCGAGGGGGCCTTTTCTTTGGCTTTTCTTTGGAGATTGTGAATTGCAAGTTGCAACCTCGAGTCAAAAGCAGCATTACTATGTGTTACCCTGTATGTACAAGATTAAGCCCATTTTACAATGCTGTAAATGTGCAGCGAAACACCACAGTGCTTCTTTACACTCCAGTGTAAATCATTGCAGCCTTTTAGCCCCATTTACCCCCAAAAGAATGAGGTGCTTGTTTCATGCTGCAACCATTCTGCCACTCTTTTCAGGACACAGGTCACGCACATCAGTGTAGGCAGCATTCTTGGACAGGGTTCGTAAATATGACATGGAAATGGTGTCAGATTAGAATGGACACATGGTGCCACTGTAAACGATTAAATAAAGTCAATCCAGTGAGATTTTCCCAACAATGCTCAGACAGTTAGAACCTTCACAAAGGTTGAAGTTAGCAAGCGTGTGCAGCTTCCATGTACTGTTCAGATGATAGCAAAAATATTGTATTTTATAGTGTTTCTAGTCAGACAAGAGTGCAACAGTACTGCATGAAATAGAAACAGGGCATCTGTGAAAAAAGTTATAGCACCTGTCATTATTGACATTGATTTTTTTTTATACCATCCTTGCTGTTAAGACAAGGTTTTAGTGTAGCCGCTGCAGCAATGGCCATCAGCTGTCAAGGTGCTGAGTGAACCTTTTATTTGTTCTTTTCTAAATACATGTTAAAGTGAGACGTTTATATTTGGCATATCAATGCAACTTTGGTCATAAATGACATTCCCTGAGCAACTGAACAACTGTTTGAACCTAGTGACTTTAGTGACTGGGTTATATACACTGACCATACAACATTATTGGGAACACCTGTACTCCTGTATGTTCATGCAGTTATCTAATCAGCCAATCATGTGGCAGCAGCACAATGTATAAAATCATGTAGATAAAGGTCACGCATTTCAGTTAACGTTCACATCAAACATCAGAATGGGGGAAAATGTGATCTCAGTGACTTTGATCGTGGTGTGGTCTTCTACTGTTGTAGCCAGTCTACCTCAAGGTTTGGTGTGTTATGCATTCACCATATTTGTAATGAGTGATTGTTTGAGTTACTGTAGCCTTCCTGGCCAATCTCCACCAACCACTCTCATTAACAAGATTCCTCCTGCAGAACTGCCGCTCACTGTTTGTTTTTTGTTTTGTACCATTCTGTGTAAACTCTAGAGACTGTGTGAAAATCCCAGGAGATGCCAGTTTCTGAAATACTCAAACTAACCTGTCTGGCATCACAACTATGCCATGGTCAAAGTCACTGAGATCACTTTTTTTCCCATCACATTTGATTTTATCCATTGCACCCCTGCCACCTTATTGGCTGATTAGATAATTGCATGAATGAGCAGGTGTACAGATGTTCCTAATAAATAAATGGTCAGTGTATATCAGGTACTATATCCTTATACACCTTTTTTTGAATTCTACACATTGAAATATATAGTGTCTATGACTCAATATCAAACCTGGCAAACCTCTTTGACACATTTAAGCTTGACCTCCTGGGACAATTATTTTCACCTTTCCCTATAGGGCCTTTAAAAGAAACGGTGCAATTCGGCTAGGGAGTGGCAGGTTGTGAGTTATGAACCAGACTAACACTTTTTCCTTGAGCTAGATCCTTAACCCTCAACTGCTTACGTGCTTAAAATTCTGCTTTACTTAAAGTGTCGCCGGATAAAAGCATATGCCAAATTAATAACGTACTACTATAAGGCTCTTCGTAGCATTATGAGAAGGGGTTTGGATTTTATATATATAACAGTCCATTAATTACAATGGCTATAATGCATTTTGATTACATTGTATTGATATTTAACTCTCCACCATTGCAAGCTTTAGTTTAGTGGTCTATTAATTTGGTCTGACATTTCCCAGGATTTTTCTAGCTTGATGAATGATTCAGAGCAGCATTTTTTCTAATTTTTTTAATTAGATAAGAAAGTAATTAACATCACAGCAAATCATTTTTGACAAGAATACATAATGTCATTGATGTGACACACTATTACTGACGTATTATTGTGTCTACACAACCCAGCTGAAGTGAGAATAAAGCTGGTAAATATATCTGAGTATAAGTGATTGACACCTATGTAATGTGTGAAACTACTAGTTGAAGGCATTTGGGGTCATTCGGACAATAAAATGTGTGATTTAGGCCTGACATACTGTAAATAGCTAACGATAAAAATAGTTTCACAGCAAAAGCAACACAATTGAATGTAGTCTGTCTTTATGCAGTTGGTCCATCTATCCATCCATTTTCCCCTACCGCTTAGCATATCCCAGGAGACTCGGGGCACAAGGCAAGGGACACCCCGGACACAATGCCAACCCATTGCAGTATGCAGTTTGTGTTTCAGGGTTTTCACTTAAACTATTGAATAGAGATTCTGCCTTGTGAAGAAGATTTTACATGCTAAACACAAATGAATGAATTGTAAGCCAGTTCCATGGGATTCTTTGCTTCTCAAAATCACATTTGTATGACAAAGATCATGTTCACATCACTTTGCCCTGACAGTAATGTGCAATAAAATTGTTTAAAGGTCTGGCCTATGTACAGTCAATACGAAATAAGATGTTTTTGTGGGCCTATTTTAATAATTATTGTTTATTTTGCTAAGAAATGATTTGAAGTGCTTTAAATGCACTGCTATAAAATCAAAGGATATGGCCTGGATGAGGGGATATCCCTTGCTAACATGATATGTGGCATGAAAACGCCTGAAAATTAATTTCTTCCTGATTTCTGCAGATGTTGCTTTCAGTTCTGAAGCAAAGTTATAATTCCAGGTAAAATACTGTGTGAATTAATTTTCTATAACAGCAGCTGTAGCAGTAGATCAGGTTTATGTTAATGCACCACTTCTAGTACCTCATTGTTCCTATAGTAATACACACGGACTTGTACAGCAGAGGTTCCACATAATTTAAGGCTAAAAATAAATAGAATTTAAAAAAAAACATGTTTCTGTTAGTAGATTTTTGTTTCAGGTGTCCACGACTTTGTAGCGGTCAGTAAGTTTCCAGACGCGGGAGAGTCTTCGGGACGGAAAAGTTTATGGCTTCCAGTTTCTCAGTCACATGACAAGCAGTGTCTCATTAAGATAGAGGGGAAAAAAGAGAGTTGGTTGACGGAATGACCGTTTATAGCTGCTATAACATAAGCACAGACAGGAACTTACTTGTATTGCGGTCGCTCCACAACTGTTCTACAATATTAAGTGTAAATATAAACAGCTAAATAGCAGAACGTGTTCATTAATAAATTATAAATTGTAATTGTTGGCAAATTGCTGTGGTATAAGAGGAATAACACCCTTTGAGCTGTGCTTCCAATTGGACCATATCACCTTGGCATTATGTATTATTTATAATAGTGCATTAGTTTGTATTATGTGTGTTATTCCTTACTTAAAAGACTGATTGTTTTAGGCTACAGAGTTTTAGACTACTTTTTTTTTTTCCATGTTTTTCATGCGGTCCAACTCATATTAATGATTTTGCAGGTGCATACAGTATAACTGCATTTTATATAGTATCCTAGATAAAGTTCTGATTTTGTCGGTCACATGTGATGATCAGACAGAGAATGAGCTGAGGAAGGTGTGGATGGAGCAGACGATGATGCCTGAGTGGAGGAGAGCTGAGGTACCTCTGAGGAACCTGAGAAACTTCGAACTTATCTTTGAGGTAGTGCGTGCGAGAGATGTCACTGGTGGGGCAGCACTCGACGACTTGCAGTTTATCAACTGTGCCCGCAGTGAGTATACACACACACACACACACACACACACACACTCAACTTCATTGTGTATTGCCTCATATATCATTGTTTCCCAGTTCAGTGGTTTTAAGCTTTCCCTGCACCCAGAACACCTGATTTAATTTACTGAGCCCATTAGACAGTAACTATCTGATGAGTTGCATCAGGTGTGTTAAACTGCTAAAAAGTACAGAGCAAGGTTGCACCATGACCGGAATTTTAGTGTCAGTCTCAAGCCCCAACACTAACCGAGTTCAGCGCTCTACCTCATTTAACATATCTGACTCATCTGCAAATTTCCAAGGCCTTTCTGGTCTATTTGTTGTTAGAAGAGTGTACTGGTGTGTCCAGTTTTTTTAAACATGGGAAGGCAAGAGGAAAGAGGGTGGAGGAAGGAGACTAAATGGCACCAGATTTAATCCTTGGTGTAAAATCAAGGCCATGTAAATATTCCTGATTGATTTGTGAAGTCTGCACTAATACCTGCCCCACTCCTGTGGCCATGCCAAAGGAAGACAGGAAATATACATCGCAGTAGAGCTGTGGTAAAGGCTGAAGGTAGACAAAATGTGTACAGGCCACTGAGGCTTTCCTTAAGTCCCTTAGACATTTAGGTGAGTGAATATAGCCTTCAGGAACATTTCTAGAAAGTTCACTTAACACGTACGGTGACACATTCAAATGAAGTGTCAGATTTTAATTTCCCTCAAGTCTCATTAGTGCTTAATATTCCTGTAGTGGCTTGACCAGCAGGATTCTTCGGACAGCTCTCAGCAGTGCTTAATAAAATATCACATCACTTGCTTAATTAGCTGAAAAAAGCATGACTCTCTTAAAGCTTAAGAGGCTTGATATTTGGGCACCTGGGAAGATGCATGAATGTTTTTGTAGCATGTCAGTCGTGAAAGCTAGTAATTAAAGTTTGGGAAGAGTTTGGAAAGTGATCTTAGGACAGCTTCAAAGGAAAGCGACATTAACATTTACATGTACACTCTTAGTCCAGAGTGACTTACAGATTTTAATAATTACCTTTATCCTTATATGACCCTGGTGGAATGTCCTTGCATAATTATACTTCATTACTATACTTAAGTATAATTTTGCTGGGTTTATACGTGACTTGAGTGTCACTGAAATTGAATACTTGTACTCTTACTTACTCACATTTTAAAGAAAAAACTACTTTTTACTTTTTACATTTTTATTTAGACCGTCAAAGTACTCATTACAAATCTCAGAGGTCTCTTCTTCTCTCATCCAGCCACTGACTGAATGCTATGCATCAATAGAATGCTGGTGCATTTCAGTTTAAAGCATCCAATCAAGTAAATCAATGTAGAAAAAAACTATCAAGAATCATACCAATTCATCATCTGCAGTGACCTTCTCATACACAGTGTAGTTAAAGCTTTAGCTATCTGTGTGCATCTGAATATGGATAAGCCACTGCACTGCCGTGTAGAACTTGAGGATGAGCGCCCCTAGCCCTTCCTCAGAATGTTTCAATATGCTGGTGTAAGCAATGAGATATATCCTTTGCCTTAACTCCACCTGATTTGAAAAATATTGACTGGTTATATTTAACTAAGTTATCCTGATTTCTTTGCTAATGCCAGGTTAGACTAGCGTCAATTATTCCAGTAGCTGACTGTCATGGTAGCGCAGAACTACACTACCCATCAGCCCCTGCATGTCATTTTGATCTGCTCACACATTCCCTGATCACTCTCACCTGTGTCGTTATGCCTTGTTATCACCACTATTTATGTTCTAGTTTTTCTGCGTCTCAGTGTCAAGCTTCTGTCGTTGTTGTCATTTGCTGTCTTGTGTACCATGTTATCGCTTATAGTCTGTTTGTTTCTTACCTTGTATGTATAGTTCATGTTGATGGTTCCTGTTTTCACTGTTTTGTTCATACTTTACACAGTACATTTCCTGCATTTGCATCCGCCTCTACTACCAATTCCTGACGCTTACATCATTTGCTGGGCATTATTAGACAAATTAAGATTGCTAATGGGAAATATTGCTTATTTACAGGATGATTAATTCATCAGCAAACTATATAGCATTGGTCATGTATATAAGCAGCAGACTTACTGAGATTGAATGATGTTTTCAGGCAAAACAGTGTACTTGCTTATAATAGTTTTAGATAAGTAATAAAAGTTAGTTTTCACATGAAAAGATAATGTTAATTCCAGTTAAAAAAATATTTACTTTTTAATTTTTTTAAATACTTGTGTACATTTGAAAGTACACAAGTACACAGATCTTGGCCACTTTTACTTGAGTAAGACTTTGACACATGATCTATACTTTCACTTAGGTAATCATTTCTCAGTACCTTTTTCACCTCTGAAAATGAAAAATTCACATGTGCTGAATACCTAGATATCCTTGTATATTGGACAATAACACGTTTTTATTTCTCTTAGATCTTTTATGTATTTCTTTCTCTGTCCTCTCTGCCTGGTTGTAAAATCAGAAAGGATTTAACAGCATAATGAAAACAGTGTTCAGCTATGTACAGCTCTCCTGAAGCTACTTCAGTATTCATTTTGTGTGTTGTTCCCTAACGTGTATTAAGGAAGTAATTTGATGTCTTTGAATATGATAAACTTATTCCCTTTAATGCTTACAACAGAAACAGTAGTGGTAATTATATAATGATAAATTGTATGTTTTTAACACTGTATTTCCATTCTTCTAAATTCTCTTTTTACTCTTGCTCAGTAATATCATTTACCTTTTATGTGGGTTATAGTGAGCTCAGAAGAGGAGATTTCATACTTTTGCCATGTGCTTTTGTCTCAGCTCTTTTGCAGCGTGTGTCTTGTGTGATTCGCTTGAAGGGGCTGAAGGATAATGGATTTCCTAGAAATCCTAGGGAAGGGTGATGTGTAATGCAGTAAACTTTGATTCCCCGCAGAGCGCTGATGTATGATGTGATAACGGGTAATGCATTGTAGCAGTATCCATGCTAGTTCTGATGTAAGGTAGTGCAAAGATGCTGAGGAGCTAATGGTAGCTAATAAGAAGACATTTACTGCCTGGGAGAGAGATATAAAAACATGCCCCCAGGGCTGCCTGTCTGCAGTCTCAGATACCCACCCAAGCACCCACACACACACTCACCCACACACACACACACACACACACACACACACACACACACACACACACACACAAACCTAGCCTTTGTTAGACTTCATTTTTAAATGTTAATGACATCTTGGATATATTGGTCCTCTAGTTATTTTTTCAGTCAGTGTGTGTGTGTGTGTGTGTGTGTGTGTGTGTGTGTGTGTGTGTGTGTGTGTGTGTCTGAGACTGCAGACAAGCAGCCCTGGGGGCATGTTTTTATATCTTGGATATAAAAAAAATCATGAATATCTGACAGTTTGGGCTTTGCGGGGACATTTGGCTGTTTCCCATGAGGAAAACTGCCTTGCACCAATTGTTTAACAAAACCTGCAGCTTTTATTTGGTAAAAGGACCAAGACAGTTTTCTTTTTGTTAGTGAGGTTAAAGTTGCATTTCTTTAGGCATAGCATTAATTAGCTGCATTAATTAGATCAATACAAGGTCCTCATGTGTATTTGTATTTGTTTGTATCTGTATTTATTCATGTGTCTGTATTTACATTGTGTACATGTTACAGGTGGAACACATGCTGGCTCTTGCCCTGCAGCAACTGATTTTGTGTGCAACAATGGCAAATGTATCGTTTCCAGTCTGGTGTGTGACAACAAGCCTGACTGCTCCGATGGATCCGATGAACTGGACTGCAGTGAGTGGATTTTCTCTGCAGTTCCTGTTTAGCACAAAGCCGTAATGCCAAACCTGTTATATTATACCAAGCTAACACCCTTAAATGTGCGCGGTAAAAGAACCAGGGCATTACTGCAGTGTTTGCCATTTGGGTCAGAGACAGAAACAGGTATAAAAACATAATCATGTCTGGGATCTAAATTTGTGACATGTCAATTTTACATTTTAAACAAATTGGAAAAGCTATGTATCCTTTTATATTTCAGTTACAATTTATTTACAATCCTTGCATGCAGCGAACAAATTCACTATACAGTGAACTTCAGAATTAGTGGCACACTTCTTATTTATAGGGGAAAACTATTACATGCAATACATTTTACAGAATAGTTTTTCAAGAATAGTTTAAAAATCAGCTATTTAAGCATCACCTCAATGATAATATGATGTTTATAAGGACTGTATGAAAGAATCCCTTTCTGTAAGCAACATACAAAATGCAGAGCCTGAACTTCCAGTGTCATTAAAACAGGAATCATGTGTTTCAATCAATAAGAAAAGATATCATCTTACTATAAAAATATACAGTGGGCCTATATGTTTAAGCTCAACATATAACTTACTGCCTTGTTCAATAAAGCGTACCAATAATTCTGGAGGTATCTTCATAGGGATTATTTATTACATACATATCAGGGCAGTGCTTGTTCAGGACAGTGGAACTTTTTCTTTTTGTCTATATAAGCAATGCATTATGTCCATTTTTATGTTTCCCAGGTGGCCTGGCAGGATCCTGTAACTTCAACATGCCTGAGGATCAGTGGGAAGCAGCGTGTCAACTGGTGCAAGATCAGGATGATGACTTTGACTGGCAGATTGGACACGGCAGAAAACATCAAGGAACAGGACCATCCACTGATCACAGCCTCGGTAGGGGTTACAACTATGGCAAACTTTAAAAGTATTCTATTCTATTTAAACCAGTGGAATTTTATAATAATGCAATTCTGTACCTAATTCCAAATATTAGCCATTCAATCTAAAAGGTTATTCAGAAAAACCTGGTAAATATCAGTACAGGTGATGGATGAGGGTAATTTCTACATGCAGCGCAAGCAGCATCTAAAAGCCTTTACAAAATAAGATCAGAGTTTGAATAAAAATTCTGACACCATTAACAGTGTCTGCTTACATGGTTTCCTGTTATAAAGACCCTGAATTATTGATATACCCTAATGTCATTATGGGAAATTCTAGAAAGCAAATTGAGGCATTGTTCCATTTTTTGAGCTGCTTATGGAGATAATCAAGACAATCTGAGAGATCACAGGAGTGAAATGGCTGCATTCAGAGCAGCATGATAATGAAGCTGTCCTTATCTAAACCATTACCTTCAACTAAAACTTGCATGAAAACTATTTTGTCTGCTTCAAATATTATCTGTATCATATAATCAGGATAAAAAGTAAATAAACTAAATAGTAACGGTAATTACCATTTTTATGTTTAAATGAATTTTTAATATAGACCCATATTAAAGGGGACTAAAAGCTAGTGTACTAAGAGAACCTTGAACACTCTGTAAAGGATAAAGCCGCTTTAAATGCTTATTTATTTTGTACTGGGTGATCCCATTCCTTGTGTGCATGTTCTAGATAAATAACTTAAAACATCAGTAAAACCTATCAACAGCATGTTTGCCTGTCCCAGCCCGCACTATATGGCACAAATATGTGGAAACATGGCCAATCACAGACTTCCCCAAACTGTTGCCACAAAGTTAGAAGCACAGAATTGTCTAGAATGTCTTTCATCATTATAATTTCCCCTCAGTGGAACTAAGGAGCCCAAACATGTTCCAGCATGACAATGCCCCTGTGCACAAATTGAGGTCCATGAAGTTTGCCAAGGTTGGAGTGGAAGAACTCGAGTGTCCTTCACAGAGCCTTGACCTCAACCCTACTGAGCACCTTTGGGATGAACTGGAACGCAGACTGCACCCTAAGCCTCCTCACCCGACATCAGCGCATGGCCTTATAAATGCTCTTGTGGCTGAATGCGCAAATCCCCACAGTCACGCTCCAAAATCTAGTGGAAAGCCTTCCCAGAAGAGTGGAGGTTATTATAACAGCAAAGGGGGACTAAATCTGGAATGGGATGTTCAACAAGCACATATGGGTGTGATGGTCAGGTGTCCACAAACTTTTGCCCATACAGTGTATTTTACCTTGAAATATAAACATTAACATGCATCAGAAATTGTGTTAAAATATTTGACATCCTTTTCCATGAGTCATTCTTTACAGGTATGGAAAAATGGACGTTTTAGTGTTACAACATTCACATTCATTCCTATTTTGAAGATTCCACAAGTCACATGATCAACAGGAAATTGCATCACCGGAATTCCCAGGGTCACTTTGAAAATACAACCCTGCTACCCAAATTATAGATTGAAAATAAATTGTTAATTTAAAGTAAAAGTAAAGTAAAGTAAATTGTTGTAATCCTGTAAAAATGAGATTGTTGCCTGAGATATTGAGATACTGTCCCCTGCATATTTTCTTAGATTTAAAAAAATAAATAAATAAATTAGGCTTATTAATAAGTTAAGGCTATATGGCACCCTAATCGTTGAGACACCCTAACAGAGTTCATTAATTTAAAAGAAACATTAATGTTGTTGTTGTTCTTATGTTTGTTAAGTTCAAAAGGTAATTTCCTCACAATCCTCCAACTTTCCTATATTTATGCAATAAATAACGTATGTACATTTATTATGATTTAGATCAGACAGTTTATGTCTGTAATGAAATTCTCTTGTGTATTTGTGGCTGTGAACTGGGAGATGGTGCAGGGAGCTACCTGTATGTGAACTCAGCCTTGCAGCGAGAGGGGGATGTTGCTCGTATAATCACCCAGCAGGAGTTTCCTGCCAGTACTGGTGTCTGCCATCTGCGCTTCTGGTTCCACATGTATGGCTCCAAACAAATGGGCACACTGAAGGTAAGAAAGAGAACGACATTGAGAGATTGGCAGGCAGCATTAATCTGATCTGAAATATAAGTCAATCATTTTTGGACAGAGAGAACTAGAAACGCTAAACAAACAAGAATAAACAACTGCTCATTAATTATCTCCCATCCCCTCTACCGCTTCATCAATAAGTCTCTTAAATCTGCTTCTGCTCCACTGAGCCTTAAAATTGCTGTGGTTCCACCAATACCGGAGCTGGGCTTGATCCTCCCGAGCTCTCTAACTGTATCGTGTTTTCAGAGGTGGAAAGTAACAGAGCACAAATACTTTATTACCGCACTTAAATATGTTTTTTTTTTTTTTTACTTTACTTGAGTTTTTCTTTCACCTCAAAACTTTTTAGTTCTACTTTTCAGAATAAAAAATCTCTATGTTCTATTCGCTACATTTTCAAACACAACATTTGTACATTTTTCTATTATAATATATCTGTCAAAAACCTTTCAGCATTCACGGATTTTATCTAAATTCTTAAGAAATCTACACTTTAAACAGATGTGACAGCAAGAATGAGACATAATACATTTCACTGTTATCTATGTTGCATACATGCTTTTATTGTATTGTATGTATGTATGTATTTATTAAGGCAGTGTGTATTTTGGCAGCTAGCTATTAGCATTCAGTTACTTATTATTGGGATGCATCCATATCAATTGTAGTATTGGGTTTTGGTCCAAAATTATGTTAATTTGCCTGTACTCGTAAAACATTCTCCAACACCAACATCCGATACAACGATACTATGTGATGTAATGTACGTTGTTGTGCTAATGAACAGATGACATGAAATTACAGCGATCTAGACGTATTTCTTGATGAATGGTGGCAATCAAAGTAAAGCAAACTGCAAACTGTGATCTGTGAAAATAGCAAGAGGAGGTACTACATTATCATCCAGCATACAAATAACCTGATAAAACAAGGGCAGCCAACCTGAGAGGGCAGAGCAGTATCGGCAAGTGTCGTCATTAAATATGAGGTCACTTGAATTGCCCACGTACAAAAGTACTTATGAGCATGGAGCAGTGAGAGTGCAGAGAATCTGTCGCACATGAGAGAAAACTGAGTACTGAGCCACGTGCACTCACGAGGGTCTACACATTGCAGGGAATCAAGGTGCAATTCACAGCACCTTGTGCTCATAAAATAAGCCTAATTTCTCCTCTTCTCAACAAACACTATCTTGCAAGTCACGTGGTAGCACAGTACGGTAATGAGGGTATTTTTGAAATGCGGAAAATCTCAGTTTTATCTGTAGCCTGAAGAAAGCTCCACTTCCACATTACTTATGCAGATTGTAGTAATTCTACTGGATTTGTTGATAATGCTGCAACCTAAGCTTGTGACAGAATGTTGTTGTGTTCATTGTGTAGAAGGTGCTGCAAACAACATGTGGATGTTCTTTGTCTCGGAGACTGGGTTGTGTTTAAAAGACCAAAGCATCCTAAACAACTTAAGTTCACTGTTGGCAGCACACAGCAGCAACCAACATAAATAGAGCTAAATTAAATGTTCCATGACACCCCTGATTTGTAATGCTAAGAAGATTACTTGTACTTGGGTTAAAAAAAAATGGTATTGATGCATTCCTAGTTATTATTGTGCTAGCTAAAACTTTTACTTTCATACTTGACACTTTTTTCTACTTTTACTTGAGTGAAGAATTTGAAGCTGTTTTTAAGCAAAGTATTTTAGATGAATAGATGCACTTTTACTTGAGTAAAGAATTTTGGTACTTACCTTACCTTGATTTACCTTGCCATTGACAACCACTTTGAGCTAGTCTGCTTTGTGTGCACTGTATAGCACTGAAACAGCTCTTTTAAGAGGCATTAATGATCTTCACTCTGATCACTCTGCTGTCCTCAAGAGACTTAATCTACTGGACATTAGAGCAGCCTTTAACACAGCAAATTATGACATTCTTATCTCTTGTCTGTTTTTTATTCAGACGCCTGGCCCTCTGTATGTCCCTAAGACTCCACTCCCTCTACGAATAACCATAATTGTTTTGCTACATACACTCAGGTCCATAAGTATTTCGACAGTGGCACAATTTTCGTAATTTTGCCTCTGTACACCACCACAGTGGATTTGAAATGAAGCAGCCAAGATATGATTGAAATGTAGACCTTCAGTTTTAATTCAATGGGTTTAACAAAATATTGCATTAACCATTTTTTTAACAGTCCCTCCATCTTCACAGGCTCAGAAGTACTTGGACAATTGACTGATATGCAGTTTCATGAATGTAAATACAGAGTGTTTACTTCAAAATGTAAACCACTGGTAACACTCAAGTACAGAAAGGCTAGATTAGACTTTGCTAGAAAACATCTAAAAAAAAAAAAAAGCCTGCCCAGTTCCGAAACAAGATTATTTGGACACATGAAACCAAGATTAACTTGACTAGAATGATGTGAAGGGAAGTGTATGGAGAAGGAAAGGAAGGGCTCATGACCCAAAGCATAGTACATCATTTGCCAAACATGGTGGAGGCAATGTTATGGCATGGGCATGTACGGCTGCCATTGGAACTGGATCAGTGGTGTTTATTAATAATGTGACTGCTGATAGAAGCAGCAGGATGAATTCTGATGTGTATAGAGCTATATGGATAATGACCCAAAACATACCTCGAAAGCAACCCAAGAGCTTCTTATGGCAAAGAAATGGAATGTTTTTAAATGGCCGAGTCAGTCACCTGACCTCAACCCAATTGAGCATGGGTTCCAGACTTCAGGCAGTCATGGACTGCAAAGGATTTCCATCCAAGAATTAAAAGTAATCCTTATATTTATAATTATGTTAGTTTGTCTGATTACGATTGAGCCTGTGAAAATGGAGGGACTACACTAAATACACTACTAAATGGCTCTGATACATTGGCATTTTAGAGAGAAGATTAACAGACTCATCTTCAGACTCTGAGTTAGTGTGAAGTGAAGTGTGAAGAATTTCCCCCAGTGTTACCTCTATTTTGATATAATGTTAGCATACTGTGCCAAAGCTAATAAAATAGCTTAACCAGAGAAGTGAGGAGAAGAGAGGCACTTTGGATAGCAGAAGGACCTGAAGCAGTTTCTAATTTGCATATTCATGCATATTCAAAGATCCTTGCATTCTTTATTAGGGTAAAGGGATAGAGATGCTCCTAGGCCATTTTGAGAATTTTATTGGTACTTTTTTATGATGATGATAAATTCCGCAAGAAGGGAACATTCTAAAATCAAAACACAGAGTTGGTATACTATGAACCTAAAGTGTTTGCACTGAACTCTATAGGTGTACACAGTGGGCAGTAGTGGCATTCCCTTACTGATGTGGGCTGCTAGTGGGAACTATGGAAACAGGTGGCATTATGATAACGTGGTGCTGTCAAACCCTCATCCCTTCAGAGTGAGTTTTCAGGCTGAGGTGGGAGGAAACAAGTGGACAAACATCGCCATTGATGACCTCTCATTCACCCGAGAGTGTGCTATTGGAGGTACAACACCTACTGTACATCTTCAGCAGCTTCACTATCATTTTTCCAATATTAAGCTTTATGTACTTGGCACAATGAATATCTATTGAATATATAAGGAATGTATTCTTTTCCAAAGATTGTACTCTGTTCCTTATGACCTGAGAGTATATAGGTGAAGGAAAACTGTTTAAAGATGCTTGACCTTTGTCATTTTTATTGTATTTTACTGTTTCCTCAGCTCCTGTCACCCCTGTTCCTCCGACATGTGATTCAGGACAATTCCAGTGTGTGTATTTGTTGGAATGTGTCCCCCAGAGCTGGCGCTGTGATGGAGAAGCGGACTGCGTGGACGGTTCAGATGAGGAGGACTGCGGGAGTATGGTACCCGGGACTGTGCCGCCGCAAACAGGCTGTGAGGATTCACAGTACCACTGTTCCAAAAACATGTGCATTCCAGCATTGTTGCGCTGTGACAGCATACCAGACTGCCCCAACGGCAAGGACGAATATGGATGTCGTAAGACGTGCACAAACATACACACATACTATATATACACATACACAGTTAGGTCCGGACGTATTTGGACAATGACAGAGTTTTTTGATTTTGCCTTTATGCACCACCACAATGGATTTGAAATAAAGCAATCAAGATGCGAACGAAGTGTAGACTTTCAGCTTTATTTTAAAAGGCTCCACAAAAATATGGCATTTACCATTTAGGAATTACAGCCATTTTCAACAAAGTCCCTCCATTTTCAGGAGCTCAATGGTATTTGGACAAAGTGACATAATTGTGACAAAAAGACATAATTGTGACAAAAAAGTGACAAAAAAAAATCTAGATAGTTTAACTTGATCTTCTTAATGTTATATAGCTATTCCCATCAACGTAAATTTTTTACATAACAGATCACAAGTGACAACAACACAAGTGATGCATATTAAGATATTTCAAAGCGAATAAGAAAAGTATATAAGATCTTATTTATTACTTATTTATGGTAGTGTGTGTGGAGCTGAAACGAGAGTATCAGGTGCAGCAGTATTGTTTTGCGTCTGTGTGTGTGTGGGGGTGGGGGGGGGGGGTTGTTAAACACCGTGTACACAGGCTAGCCTCTTGACCTTGTTGGTCAACCTTGGAGACGCTATAGCTCTTTTACTCCATGCACAATTTGTGCTATTCATCATCTCGTCCTTCAACACTGTCAATGTTGAGATGTTTAAGAACTCCAGCCACACTGCTCTGCCTGATGCACATTTACCAGTGCCACACTTACACAATGTCAGGGTTATTGGTGTGCTGATAATGATCCACCATCCAGATAATATCTGCTGAGTGGTGGTCATATGGTGGTCCCTTTCCACTGACGGATGAGGTAGAGGGAGCTGAGAAACTGTGAACAGAAACAAATGTGCTGAAGTCAGGGGCTCTACAAAAAAATGGTAGGTTTACATGATAAAAGGGCCAGTGAGTGTAAATGCTAACGCTTTCTCTGCCTATGTCTTTCTCTCCACTCTATATGTGCAGCTGTTGTGCAGTGTGAGATCGGGAAGTTGGTGTGTGAGGGGACTGGTAGCTGTATTCCTCACAGCAAGCGATGTGATCACACTGTAGACTGTCCTGCCTTTAACTCTGACGAGTCCAGTTGCTATGGTAAAACTGTGTTTTATAGTTTATCGGTTTTTTTTCTCTCCCAAGCAAACACTCAGAATCAGTTATACTGTACATACATACACATGCACATTCTGGTATATACAGTAAAGTTATGTTTGTGTGAATCATACAAAAGATCTTAATTTTGATTACTTAGAGTCAGGTACTATCCTCGCTTTTAAATCAGGTCTCCCATTATTTCTGAATTTAATGAATAAATGAATTTAAAAAAAGGTCTGTGAGTAGACACAATGTGAAGCCTTAGCCTTAACCTAATTAATAATAAGTAATAAGTTTGCCCTGTGCATTTACACATTTTGCCTGATTTAATTATCAGCTCATGGAGAGCTTGACAGTTCACTACTGCACTGAGTCAGAGCCTGGTTCATACACTGTATCTTATTTGTAGCTGTGCACAGCATGTGTGCTTACAGAATAATGACAGTTATGATGAACCAGCTCAATTTAGCATTATAATGGACTAATGGAAGGAATATGTGAGGCCTTTTATGCTTCATTCTCACATACTTATCCCTATAATAAAATATAAAAAGGTACAAATTATTCACTTCACTGCTTCAGCGTATTTTCTCAATCAGCCCAGTGAGGTTCGTCTTATTAAAAACCGATGTGCCACTTATTAGTCAAGAGCACAATCTGAGGAACTGAGTTTGAAATTTGAAGTTTAACTCTACAGAAAAGACTTGGTGAAAGTCTGTTGAAAGATTTTGAGACAAAGGAGATCTGACATAACTCCTCGCCTTCCAGTCACTGATTTCCAGGGTTTATAAAACCTCATCTGTTCTACTTCAAGCCTCATTGATTTGTAATCTTTGCAAGCACAGCCATGAAAAATTCCTAGAGACTGACTGTAATAAAATATTACTGAATATGTAAATGAAACAATTCGATGCACTGCATGCAAGATTTTTGGAGCTGGTTTGTAATTTTTGTGAATTTTGTGTGTGTGTGTGTGTGTGTGTGTGTGTGTGTGTGTGTGTGTTGGGTCTTTGTTAAACATACTACGTGTGTCTGGTTTACAGAGTGCCCCAATGGTTACTGCCTCAATAATGGAATTTGTATAGTGGGAAGCCATGGGCCTGTGTGCATGTAAGTAACACACACACACATACATTGCATGAATACAGTAATTAGCCGCCATGACACAAACACAATCCATACAGCACATGAGACACAATAACCCGAAGAAAACACCACTAATAATTCCTCCTAGGAATCCTAGAACGTACCTAAAACTACTTTTGCAGTATCAAAATGCTTCAAACTCATCAAATTAAAACAACTAGCTTTATTTAGACTTTTGTGGGACTCAAAATGCTTGCAATGTAGAGTCATGGTACAGTGTGTTGTCATACTGCTTGTAGAAAGGCAAGTTAAATCAGTAGGTACAAAACTGGATGCATACACTTAAAGCACTCCCTCACATTCCTGCAAATAGTGAGTGAGCTTGTTCTTGGGCTCAGTGCATATGTTTTACATGTGTATGAATGTTAATTACTGGAAATGCATGACTTGTTGAATATTAGCTGGATGTGAGACCTGACACGACACACTCACAAGCCATCAAACTGCATGATCACAGTCGAAAAAGCAACATCAGTTTAGCTAACTTAACCTGCCTAGCTAACGATTTCATGCATGATCACTAAGAGCTGGTGATACCTGTTGCAGGTAGGTAGGCAGGACAACTGCTAACCACTTTGCTTCTACAGTGTTAAAAGTGTTTCATTTTGTTTGGCACCATAGTTCACTTTTCATTTCAAAGCCATTTTTCCCCCGATGGCCAACAAGAAGTCCATTAAAATGTCAAATCTCCAAGTGAAGAACTTCCGTAAAACCTCCAATGGGCAATGTGAAACACTATACCAGGACACACACCCCCACCACCCATAGTCCCTAGCTGTGCCTCTGATGGGAGCTTATTGTGTGCTTATCCTGGTCTTTATCGCGGAGGTTTAAATGACAAATGGAAATGAAGCCTACTAAGTTTGCTGCAAATATTGGGGGCAGGTGCAAAAAAAAACTGCAGGATTGGTCAGAATTAATTTGGGAGCAGCATGCATTAAAGGAATGCTAAATGTTCTTTTAGTATGCAGCATAGTGAGTGTGGACCAACAGGAAGAATTTACCTTTGTTTACTAAGCGTCATTTCAGTGAGCAGATGCCATGGTGTGTGTGTGTGTGTGTGCATGTGCATGAGTGTAAGTGTGAGCTAATAGTTCATTTCTTTCCTGTCCAGCTGTAAATCGATGTGGACTGGCAACCGCTGCCATGTGCAGCAAAAACCAACCCCTCCCACTTCTTCAGTTGTGATTGCTGACAGTGGAACAGGTAAGTGTGTGTGTGTGTGTGTTTGTGTGTGTGTGTGTGTGTGTGTGTGTGTGGAGATGTCATAATTCTGTGTGTGTTTAATTGATAGTGTACGCCGCCATAAGTGTATCAGTGATCCTGATATTGGCTGTTGTCACTGGCACTATTATTCTCTTCTTCGTACAAAGAAAGTGCACAGCTAAGTAAGTGTATTTAATTTGGACCTGTTGTATTTTTATGCTTCGAACTTTACCTTAATCATTCTTACGGAAATTGAAGTGAATTCAATTTTACTTTTCTAGTTTGCTTTTTTAGATAAATGTTAATATTGTTTTGTTTATTTGTTGCTATGATTGTTTACTGTGCTTAGGGTTTCCAGGTTGATTGACAATGACGAACTGGACAATTATACTGCGGAGTGTAGAGAACAGGTCAGTCACCTAGGATTCATTTCAAAAAGCATATAATACTGTGCAAAAGTCACCAAAGACACCCTAATTTTTTTTTATATATACATTTTGTCTAAGATTATATGTATATTTTTTGTATTCTGCATTACTGGGTCAGTATAAAAGTTACAGAATAAATGTTACAGAAAAAAAAACAATACAGAAAGTAACATATATTATGTAACAGAAAAAAACATAACGTTGGCTGCCAGGGATTCCCTGCAGAAACAGAATAAGTGTGACTGTCAAAGTCTCCAGATGAACTGTGGCAGGTTCTTCAAGATGCTTAGAAAAACTTACCATCCAACTTCCTTATAAAACTGCACAGTGAACCCAAGACTACTGATGCATAAAGGCAAAGGGTTGTCACACAAGATATTGACTCCGCATAGTGTATTACATGTTATTTCCTGCTCTATATAGTCAATTTCTTTTTTTTATGGAGAAACATTTCATTTCATTATTTTTGAAGGCATCTTTGCTTTACAGTATTTCCTTATATATGCCTAAGACTTTTCCGCAGTATTGTGTTAAACAGTATGAAGCAATTTCCTACTTAGAAACGTAGTTAAACCCAGCACACAATCAGTGTATGACATCAGTGTTGGTTTTGGTAGCAGATTTCAAACACGATGGGGCGTGCTGTTAACTAATCACTGACCAGGTGGTGTGATGCATCCTGGCATGAAGCGGAAGTTGATTACAGTATATCCCGAAGTGTTTTATTCTTCTAATACCACAGCAATTTTCCGTCAATTACAGTTTTTTTTAATTAAATCAGGAATAAAATATTGTACATCTTTACCAATTTAGTGTTAAAGTTGGAGATAAAGCTATCACTTTCTAATGCAATAACACCTATAAATAGTTGTTCGCTCATCAGCCTCTTTTTACTCTCTCTCTCTCTCTCTTGATGTTAATAAGACAGAAAAGCCGCAAAGTCCTCCATCCTAAAGACTTTCCTGTGGCGTAAACCAAAGATAAAGCTATCCCTCTGACTGTTACAAAAGTAGAGAAACTAGAGATTTCTTCCAGGAAGGAAGGAAAGGCGGTAAACAAATGTGTTCTCACAGAAAACTTCACTGAATCAACAATTACAGTACACAGTTTTTTTAGTCCACTTAAATGGAGTGTACATTATACAAGTTCCTGTGGAAATTGTTACTATAGAAACAATAGCGTATTAGAATGAGTGTATAAACGTTGCAGCCTACTGTCAGGGCTGCTGTTATAGAAAATTAGTAAGCACCTTCTGACCAATCAGAAGCAAGGACTCAAGTGTGCAGTGGTATAAGGTAAAAATTTCATATCACAATACCACGATACCAAGATATCATTACGAGATATACTGTGTGTGTGTGTATATATATATATGTATATATATATATATATATATATATATATATATATATATATATATATATAGATATAGATATAGATATAGTATATGTAAGTTTGAGATTTTGCGAACAAATCATTGGAACTGATTTAACTTTTTTTTTATTTAACCTTTATTTTAAAAAGAATTTAATAAAGAAAAGGCACTAACACCTGACGTTACCCACAATATCCAAAAAAAAGTGTATCACTATATTGTTATAGTGCACTATTAATATCATATATTGTCATTTCATCTAGCCCTTCATTGTATGAATCACTGTATTGTAATGATGTCTGTACATACACTTACAATAACGTACCCTTAGGCAGCAATACATAGATTAAACATTTGCCCAACATATAGTTATTGTTGTTTAGCCTTAATGCATTTAAGTTATTGTGTTGGTGTCTAATAGAGTATAATAAATTATTCAGTTTCCAGATGTGAGGCATAGAGAATCTGCTGCCGTTAAGGCAAGATGGAGTAAATTTCCTAAACTGGCTATCAGTGTTTACCCGTGGAGAGATGAACCAGAGGTACACTCAATAACACACATGAACATGCACACACATGATATGTGCACATTTCAAATCGACTTTACAAGTAAAGTCAATTTGCTGTTGATCAAAGGGGTTTTTAGTCCTTTATGTATTTATTATTGACACCTCAAAAGGAATAAATGGCCAATATCATTGTGCAATCATTTTTTTTACTGGACTACAGCAATGGAGATGAATAATGACTTGCCTTGATGCTAAATGTAGCCCATTTGCAGCTTGGAACAGATTTGACATACAGTTATTTCCAACCATAATGCACAGTAGTGAGTGTGAATATTGAACAGTGTGTGAGTGTAACTGGAGCATATACTGTATATACACACTGTAAATGTAAATTACTATGGCTCTTTACTCAGCATCTTGGATTTAAAATGAAGCATTGACTGTGAGAGTGTTTTCCTATCTATTAGTTCATTCATCTAATCCTAATTACAGTGAAATTGAAGCACTTTTCTTTTTTTGTTTGCACAATCTACATAGGAAAAGGCTGGAAATCTAGATATCTAGAATACCTTATAGGTTCTACAGCATTCCAGCTCTGTCCTTTGGTGCTTATTTTTCATCTCATATGTCATTTTAGCAGTTTGCATGATAACAATAATATATAGCCTGTTTGGTTTTAAGTGCATTGAGAACACGGGCAGTTTTGGTTTGCACTTGATTCAGATTGCCATGTTCACACCTGTACATATGAATCACACAGCGCTAGGGTAACAAGCCAGGGTTTGTTTCAGAAGTACTGTATATAAGAAGCAACCCAAGATTCAACCATATACAAATCACTTTGATACATAGTCTTCCCATTGCATGGGAGGAGGCATATGTTTTGAGTAACAAAAATATCAAAAATAATATTTAACTACAGTTGAGGCCAAAAGTTTACATACACCTAGGCTAATTTCATGTTACCATACATTTCTTTTGGCAAGTCAGTTAGGGCATCTACTTTGTTCACATCAGTGGTCATTTTAAAACAATTGATTAGAGACAGATTTATTTCAGATTTACTTCACTGTATCAGAATTCCAGTTTGCATACACCAAGCTAACTGTCTCTTTATACAGTCTGGAAGATTTCAGAAACTGATGTAATGACTTTTAGAAGCTTCTGGCCAATTGTGATTAGGAGTTGACTGGGAGCGTATCTGTGCTGTATTTAAGGACCTACCTTTGGAGCCAGTGCCTTTTTGCCCTTGATACCACAAGAAGACCCAAGCAACTCAGCCAAGACCTCAGAAAAAAACTGATCCTAAGCATACAATGATCCTAGGCATACCTCTAAAGTTGTAACATAATGGCTTAAAGACAACAAAGTGAAAGTATTGGACTAGGCATCATCAAAAACCTGACCTGAATCCCACAGAGAATTTGTAGACTGAACTGAAAAAGCGTGTCTGAGTGAGGAAGCTCACAAACCTGACTGAGTTATACCAGTCTGTCAGGAAAGTATTCCGAGACGCTTGTGGAAGGCTACCGCAAGAGTTTGATTCAAGTTCAAGCAATTAAAAGGCAATGCCACCAAATACTGTATGTGTATGTAAACTTTTGACCCACTAAAAATCTGATATAGTAAATAAAAGCTGAAATAAATCTGTCTCTTATCTATTATTTTGAAATGACCTCTTATGGAAGTAAAGTAGATGCCCTAATTGACTTAACACAGGAAATATATGGTAACATGAGTTGTGTAGAGTTGTGCAATGCTAAGTTTGATTGTCTTTAGCCTAGGTGTATGTAAACTTTTGGCCTCATCTGTAAATGCCTGAAGGCTGTGACCTCCACACATCATCATCGAATGATGGGTATCCTTAGTGTTAATATTCTGCCTGACATGTAATCATGCAGTAGTCAATTTCTGCATGTTTTGGGGTCTTTTGCCTTGGGTTTTGTCTTTAGTGATGTGCATACCCAGTGCTGAAGTGACTGACTCAGCCAGGCATTAATATTCCAATTGTTAGAAATGAATCACTCCACAGTTGCTGTTGTGGCTCATTGTTCTGCAGTAAGATGAAGCACTTTTGGATCATAAGCAGCCAATTGTTGAATTAGGCATTTTTCTCTAAATAAGTGAGGATTATGTACCATTTAAAAGACTATTAAAATGGCTTATGATTAATGCTTGGTTCAGTCAGTATCGAGTGAACAGAGTGAACTAAGCTTGATATAAAGCTGATACTGTATTTTACTCTTCTCCTAGTCACTGTTTCAGTTTAAAGCTAAAGCGACAAAGAGTGTGTCAATGACCAGTAACAGCACAAAACTCTAGCTGTCCATTTCCCATCCATCCAAACAAATGAAAACATAATGGAAATGATATTCTATATATTTTTACTTGAATTCTTTTGATAGCTACTGTACCTTTAAAACCTGCCTATTCTTCTGTGTTGTTTTTAGTTTCCTGCCAAACTGTCTTTTTCCAACCCACTCTACAAGGAACCCAAAAGCTCCAAGGCCTGAGGATAGACACACACACAAACAACACACACACACACACACACACACACACAATGGCAGTACAAAACCCCTATGGATGTACTTTTGTAATTTGAACCTTCTTGGCTAACATGACTGTACTTGTACAACATCCAAAGCCTTAAAAATATATATCTATGAAAATTTAATTTATTTGACTCTTCTGGGAAAAACACTGGGAGCAACTGTAAATTGCTAGCTTATTACTTTGGCCCTGAGATGTTATAGCCTACATTTAAAGTTTTCAGAGTGGAGGAAGTTGTCGCATTAAGCAGCAAAACACAAACTCATTATAACTCCATAATTCTTCAATTAACAAGACAAATTTCCTACTTATTTTAATTTCCTGCTTTGTTTCGAGTATAAACATGTGTGGTTTTCTTTATTATTCATATAACATAGAATAGACCACAATTCTACTACAAACCATGGGCTTCGTTTAAGATTTAAATCATGAAATGGTTTTCGTGTGGGACCACAGCATATGCCAATAAATGTGGACAGTTTACCAAAACCAATATTGAGTTTGACAGCATGACATTTCAATTGTGTGTTCTCTCTCTCTCTCTCTCTCTCTCTCACACACACACACAAATGGTCTCAGAATTAACACTTACCAGTAACCCGACTACTTGTTATGCTGCTTCATCTCACCATTTAAATCATTTTATTACATTTAGGAAATTACATACACCCTATGCTGCTTTAGAACAATTCTAAAATAAACCAAAAAGTATTTAAAAGATAAAGCAAAAAGTGATAAAGCATATGTTATTCATATATAATAAGTAAGTATAAGTACTGTATGTCTTTGTGGCAGTGTAGGAATGCTGGATTAAACTGGATGTTTAATATCACTGCATAGCTGATGAACTCAGAAACACACACTGCTGCATCCGAGCAGCAGTCAGTCGTGTGAGCGCGGATTCTGTTGTTTGATGACACTACTGTATTTAAGTGTGTCTCGTTTCACTGGTTGGTTTTCAGGATCCGTGAATTCAACCCACACACACACACACACACACACACATGCACACACACAAATAATGTGGTATTGAATGAGTCATTGAACTGTTGCTCTGAGGTTCTGTGGAAAACCAGCCTTATCGATCACCTTTTGCCATGCACAGTTTGTGTGTATGTGTGTGTTTGTGCATCGTTTTTTTTTTTTTTACTTGCTCCAGATCCTTTGTGTTTTTAATGTGAAATTCAGAATAGTTGGCAAAACAATGTGGGACTCATTATGTGCCTCTATCCGTTAGTGATGTGAATGTTATTAGAAGACTACTCACAGAGTAATGAAAATACTGAAACACCCACTCACTATATCATAATTCATATGAAAGTCATTCCTTTATTGTTGGGGTTCTCAAACTTTTTAACCACTTTAACTATAAAATAAATTCCATGAACTCCTCAGTACAGATTTATGAACACAATCCACTTTTTTTTTATTGTGGATTTTTATTACTAAGCTTTAATTCTAGGTCCAAGCTGGCATTTTTATAGGAGGGGTTTGTTTTCCAGGTTTTTGAGGTTTGAATTAAACTCATTCAATTCAAGTGACTAGTTCTACAGGTTAATAAATACAAGAACTCAATAATAATTAAAGCTGCAAGCAGCATTTTCGGGGGCCAAGCACCCAGACTCGGTGAGCCACACATTCACAGACACGCTACAATTGTTGCCTGAGCAATCACAGGAAAGCAGAGCCATAACGTTAGGCAAAGGGATTCATAGTTTCACTCATGATTTTATGTTTTGACCATGGACAGTGGTGGAATTCTCTGACTGTAGGAAAGGTCTAAAGGAACAAATGGGCAGCAGGGTGGCATTGCTGCAGCATTGTTTAGATGGGTATCAAGATGATGTGAGCTAAATTTGGTGAAGATTGGACAAAATTTGGAGGAGTAGTAGCAAAAATGGCAGTAAGATGTAAGCATTTTTGGCATGTTATTGTAACTTTTTACCAGTCGGTGGCGCTATCACGAATTTGGTGCATAGACTTAGGTCATGGTCCTGAAGATGCCTACCAAGTTTTGTGTCAGTGCACAAAGTCATTGCTGAGATACAGCCTCACTTTCTGGTAGGCGGCTTAGCCATCAGATTTGTTGGCCCAATTTTGACCCGATGGCAACACTTGGCCCAAATTTGGTCAGAATGTTCCTTAGAACCTCCGCAATCAGTGTGCCAAATTTTACAACTTTTTACCAGACAGTTCTATGGGCTCCCATAGACACCTTAGTCAGAAGAAGAAGAAGAAGAAGAAGAAGAAAGTTCCATTTTTGGCTAGCTCAGATTTTTCCCACCGATCCATCAGGCAATCTGTCAGTCCATCAGTAGGAAATTCTTGTTAGTGAAATATCTCAAAAAATGTGGCTAAATGTAGGATGTATAGAATTAACCTTTCTATCACCAGATGAACTGGGTACGTTTTGCCATTGATCCAAACATGGTCAGGGTATATTTTAAGGGTATTTAAGGCCAAAAGGACTAAACTTGTTGGCAGTGGAGGCATCCCCGCTGATACTGTTGGCATCAAGTTCTGCTTGTTTTGCTATTGCGTCATTTATTTAATATTCCTGGCATTTCCATTATGTGCTTTATTATGAAGAAATTCCACTTTTGCATAACAACATGTGGATGTAAATCCAGTTTATAGTGCAGGGCAAGCCAAGTGCTTCAGAGGCAGAGTGCATCAGGAGCCTGGGACTCACAGTGAATGTATGCCTCTATAATAGGGGTGTAACACAATATTTGTATGTGTATCTGTATCTGATTAGTGCTCCAAATATTCATATCTGTATCGGTAAAGTACCTGTAAGTGGGCATGGTCCCCCAACCTACATCCATACTACAGGCTGTAAGTGCAGAAGGCATACCGTTTTTCTAGTGGTTCTGTATGTACAGGAAAGTAAAGCTGTTTAAGTATCAGGTGGCTGTGGTTTGGATTGTACAGCAGTCTGAGCCTCAAAGGAAGATCAATGGAAGGGCCATTTATTTGATAGATAGGTCCATTCCACCTGATCCACTCAATAAATTGTGCTCTGAAGTTAAATAGCACAAGGACAGACAGCACTGCCAAGGCAAAGAAAACTTACATGTGGAGATAACATTCTTCCAACCATTTTCAAGAAGATCCCACAGTGGTCATCTGTAATGATGTTTAAACGTTAAGTGGGTACTTCATTTGTGCTGCTTTTGAGTGGACAAAGAATTGTGCACACACACACACATTCTCTCTCACCTCATTTGCCCACAAACATGTGACTCTCAGCTGACTGAGAAAGTGCTCAGACAGTGACTATTATTTCTCTGTTCCCTTTCTTTCATTCTGTTTGTGCTGTTCTCTTTAAGTATGCTCTCGAACACTCGTTTTTCACTACAGAGGAAACAGATGAATGTTAAAAGTGGAGTGTAACATGACAATTCTAGCATTTTAGATCTGATTTAGATTTAGATAAATGTCTCTCAATATTTTGTTTATGAATTTGTCTTTTATTTTTGTCCCTTTTATTTTGCATTTATTTTGGCACAACTCTGATTTATGTCATGGAATTTGTAGAGCAACCCTGAATTTGAGAAAGGTGCTATATAATTCATACCTCATATATTCATCAACACTAGGAGCAAGGCAAGAATACACCGCAAATAGTGAACCAGTCCACTGGAGAAAAAAGTATTGCATGAACACACCTAAATCTGGTTCAGTTTGACATGCTGTGTCTCATTCCTTCGCACACAGTGTTCCCAGGATAGGCTCCAGATCCAGAGGAAGAGAGCACTAGTGGGCTGCCTCTCTAGCAAGGCAGTTTCTAATTGTGCCTTCTAGTAAACCCATGTTCTCACTGATTCTCACTCACACCCACCCTGTTCCTCATCACAGTCTCTCATTAACACCTTCTTCTAGAGTCTCTACAGAGGCTCGGATGAGCTGTGCATAATAATAATAATAAGCCGATAATAATAATGTCCACATGGGTATCTGGCCCCTCATCAAGCCTAGTCCTTATAGGTAACTTAACTATAAAAACTCCATGACCATAATCATTTAAACAAGGGGAAAGAATATGAATAGTTTTACAGTCTTTATTCCACTCTCAGTACTATATCTGTCTTTTCAGCATTCCTTCCCTCACAGGTTTTGTATCATGCACATTAAATGTATGTATGTCTGGTATGAAATCACAAACTGACTTCCAAAATCCCAAAACATGGGGACAAGAAAAGCCATTTTCACATGGGTAAAACTCAAACATTGTCCATTCAGCCTGAGGACTGAGGGTTCATCTATCATCTATAATACTATCGTTCATCCAGTATCTCTGATTCCTTCACCTAGAATGTATCTGACGCATCTGCACATAGTGTCCCTGGTCGCACTGCCAGACATTATAACTCAATAGCCTGCCTATTACCCTCTCATGGATCCTGCATGGATTTTACATAACTTAAAAGATGAAAATCGGTAAGGGGATGCATCAAAAGAATGATAATAGAAAATAATATCCAAGCAAAATCACCTTTTTTTTCTCAATACTCAATAGTTCGAAGCAATAGATAGTTATTTTCATCCCAACCCTGTATATTACATGGGGTCCTGTAAAAAAAAAAAAAAAAAAACATCCAACCCTGGAAGACTGTAAGCCAATTAAAAGATAGTATGTGCAAATGTTAAATGATTCATTGTCGAGACCCAGTCAAGATGAATCAGTTTCCTGCCAATCTACACTTCAGGTGCCAAATGCTTTGTCTTTTCTGAGGCAGTGGAGACAGAAAAGGATTCCTGGCCCATTTTATCAGAGATCTTCAGTTCTAAATGCTTCAGTTGATACAAATTATATGCAGTAAACCTGTGGAGATATTGGCATCTCACAGCTCAACATCCAGTCTGCAGAAGTATATACAGGTAAGTTATTAGCCAACTGAGTGAGCTAGACTAGCTATCCAGATTGTTTTATATTTTACAGTATAAAAGCTCTGTGTTAAACTTGAGACATCATTTTTATGTTCTGTAGCAAATGCCTGTTGTGTTAAACATATCTGTGTGCTGCTACGGCCTATAGATAACACTCAGGATAATTTGTAAGGGGTATCTTTGCTAAATAGATAACAGTGTAGCTAGAACCATGTATGAATTAACATGAGCTAGCTAGCTAATGAACCTAGTAAGCTACTGAAACCCCAACAGCATTTGGCTAAGTTAGCTAGCCAGCTAACTTTACTTGTTAATTTACTTTACTAACTTGACGTTAGTGCTGGTTAGCGAAGTATTGCTACATTAGCAGTACTCCAGTCCAGTACTCAAGTCAGTGTTTGGATTCTTTCCACTACTGCTCACATATCAGAAGGAGTGCTGAATTTTTTTAGATTTGCTTTTTTGTCAATTGAAATGTTAATCTGGTTTGTTCAGTTCCGTTTAGGTGGGTGTTGAAGGGCAGCAGCGTGTTAAGAGCCTGTCTGCCAACGGAAAAGAGCTGAAGTGGAGTCTGGCAGTCACAGCCTGGTTGTTCTGCTAACTTCTGCCAGACAGCAGTGCTGTAAAAAGTATGTGGGAGGGTCATTTAAAATTCAAGTGGTTTAAGGATGCACCATGGGTCCTTATGAAGTCAACAATTCTCTCTCTTTTTTTTAATTGATATTACCAGCTCCAGTACCACCACAGCTGAGACCCTTAGTGGTTACACTACTGCAGTTCACGTTGCTGATTCATGACTGTGCTCCAAAGCACAGCTTGAATCACATCATTAAGTTTACTGATGAGACGACAGTGCTGGGCCTCATCAGCACCAACGAAAAGTCAGCATACAGAGAGGTGGTGGAGTGGCTCGCAGAATGTTCTGTGCACAGCACATGTAGACTACACTGCTAGCTACTAACAAACCAGCTCTGCAAAGACTCTAATCACTCACAATGCAAGATTAGGGGTTTATGCCAAGGATTTCACACTGCAATGAGAAAAATTTTCACTTGCATGCTTATAACCAGCACTTAGATGGCACATTCATGCTCATAAGAGTGTGTCTGACACCCATACATGCCAGTGCGTGAACATACCCAGCAGGGGGGATGAGGGTGTGCAGTGAGAGACCCCATTCCAGCCCCAGGGTTGTGTGTTAGCAGTCAGCACAGATCTGCAGGTGATATTTACCATCACTGGTGGTTAGGAGGAGTGAACCATAATAGAACAGTGCAGTCACTGTAATCATACTACAAACAGTCAAGGTTAGTGGGCTGTCCAAATCAACTGATTCTTACATGCTCAGCAATAGCAAAGAACCTGGCAGACCACAGAAGACCGCTATACTGGATGACTGGAGAAATACATTAAATCTTGATGATCTTGAACATTTCAACAAACTCAATGTCAGAAGCATAGATGTGTCTAAGACTTCCATAAAGAGAAGCATATTTATCATGAACTTAGGGTTAATGCCACTAATGGTCACAGACTTCAGTCACTCGTTGATTGGAAAGGATTTGCGAACAAGCACTAAGCATGTTATTATGTTAATTTGATGAAATACTCTTGATCTACTAAAATGCCTGGATTGTGTGTAGACATTCCTGGGCTATAATTCCTACACAGGTCATCTGATTTGGACATTGAATTAAAAGTGACAGCCTGAATTTTTAACTTGAGAGTCACTGATTTATCCAGTGAGCTGAAGCCCTGAGCCAAAACAGCAAGAATTTGGTTTCTGCGCAGTTACTTACATAGTGCAGTGTAGTTGGATTCCTGAAGGATAACATAACACAAATATGCGCCTGCTAAACAAATTCTCCTGGGTTTCTCTTGGGTATGGATAAAAATATATGTCACATTTGATTTATGTCATGTAATAAATAAAAGGCTTTTTTTTCAATGTTTGTGGCTTTATAACGGTTGATTAATTGTTCACAAAATCTGCTGACATTCTTAAAAGCAATGATTGACCCGTCATGTTTGGTGCATGCAGAGCTGTGGTTTGTACTTCGTAGGGAATGCTGGAGGGCCTATGAGAAATTGGCTCCGAGACACAAATAACACGCAGACACACATACCGCCTTCTAGACTCACAAGGCACTATCAAAGGCCTTTGCTTGTAAAAGCTATAACACCAGAATCCAAATTCAATTTACGCGAGACGGTTGCTTTCGCATGCCGTTTTAATGTGGCCTGGCCTTTTCACAGCTGCGTCATGAGGCTGTTTGAATTGGAACCTCTGCAGCATCTCTAAACGATTTTCCCTAGCAGGCTTGTCCTGGCCTGCACAAATGAAGGGTACGATGGAGTGGTTAGTGCTCAGAAGTGCCTTACTAATTCTCAAGGCCCCAGAGGGTCTTGGGCTCGGGCCGCCTGGCACACAGAGAGAACAGACCTGGCAACATACAGTGTCTGCCAACTGCTAATGACCCTCCACACATTAGTCTGCCTGAGGAGGAGAGGAATGAGCTACTGTTTCTTAGTCACTTCAATCTCTACTCACCTCTCAGTACTGTTGGAACAGTACCATTTAAAGGGGTTCTTTAAGAAACCTTAAAACAATTTATTGACTTTTGGTACATCTCTATATCGGTAGTTAAATATGACAAAAACCTGAAGACACAGCCTACTGTAATCATATGTTCTAAAGCAAGTCATATCCACTGTACTTTGGTGAGCTGACTAAAATAGTTCTGTTGAAAGACAGATAAGTGGCAAAGTTGGGGGAAAACCTTTCTTGTCTTGATATGAAGAAAAGCTTATATTTAGTGACCAAAAGAGGGCACCCTTTTTGACCAGTCTGGAACAATCCAGGGCTACTGGTCAAAAGTCCATGCTAATGGTCCTACCAGTATTTCCCAATAAATAAAAGGGTATACTCAGAAAAACTGCAGATTTAAACACTAAATAGTAGGTTAAAAGAGTTCACCACCACAACAGACCATCAGTAGTAGTATACTATAAAGGTACATACAGCATTGATGTGTAAGTGGTGTGTAAATCCAGATACACAGATGAATGCTGTAGTTCAGCAGTGCTTTTCACTTGCAGCTTTGTATTTTTGAACCTAAAATCATGATGGTGTCCCTAATACTTTGAATCAAACAAACAGTGCCAGTTTCCATGTGAAACCTCTTGGGGAGCATCAGTTAGACTACCTGATGAAATCCGTTCATTCTTCCAGGATGACACCGTTATAAACTTGGGGGTTTTGTCCTAGGATGTACCATTTGGAAATGATAAGGCAGGTTTCTGGGTTCTACATTACTAAATCATATGTCAGTGGTATAAATTTGGGTCAGCTACTAAACCCCAATAACAGCAGACTCA
>CM040978.1:19945424-19975942 GCA_022985145.1 Pangasius djambal
ACTCGGATGCCTAGAGTATGTAGAGCTGTAATAGCTGCTAATGGGGATTTCTTTGATGATGTTATGTTCATGTTTATGTTCATAAACTTTTTATTTAATAAAATATGTTTTCATAGTTTGTGTTGTCCCTTATTATCAATGCAAAATGGTCACTAACTAAAGAGGATTTATGCTGATATTGCCCAAAAACCCTATTTTGTTCAGGCGTTTCCAAACTTTTGGAGGGCAGTGTATGTGTTGCTAATCTACCAGTTAGGGTAAACTGGCTGAGCTTTATAATGTTTTCATCTTTATCTAGCTATAGGTAATGATTAAGTATATGTAAGAACACTTGGTTTCTCTGATGGCGTGAATGTAGGCTATATGATCCTATGTTTTGTAAGGGCGGGGATTAGGCACCTTCTCTTGGTTTTCATCGACCCCTCTATTACGAATTGGTCATGCTAATCAAAGACAACCTAAAATTTCGTTCATTTTGTTCCAAAAAAGATGGCAAGAAGTCATCAGAGGAAGGTTGTTCCTTCAGATGGGTTTGTTGCACTTCCATTTGGGGATGGCAGCGACAGAAGGCAATTTATGAGACTGAAATTTGCATAATAAGAGCTCTTTTCTGCTCTGTCACATAATGGAATATGACAGAAATATGCACCTGTGGTTCTCCAGCTAGAAAGTCATTGAGTTCTACATTTCATGTGTATGGAGTATTATTGGACATGTTATGAACACAGCTGTTCTGTTCAGGTCTTTTTGTCTGCTGTGCTTTGATGTATGCAGATGTCCCATTTGAGAGCTTTGTTTTGTGGGGTGGCTACAGTTGAGTACAAGAATTTGCATACTCATATGACAAATAAAGGAGAAATTGAATTTCTATTAATGTGACATAGATTATCAAAAGAATTCCCAAAAACATGTCAGTAGGCGGACTTGTGTGCATACATGGTCCCTGACCAGGATTACAGGAGATTAAGGAATTAAAGATTAATAGTGAAACAAATAACAATTTTATCACCTCAAAAGTTTGCATCTCCATGTCTCAAAGTGATATAAATATTCTCTAATCATCTGTAAACTTTTTGCCTTTGTAACTCAATCCAACATTTCATATCATTGGGCAGCTTTTGGTTCATCATGTCACTTGTAAGAATCGTTCTTGAATTCTTTGGTGTTTCAGTTTACTGTCATGTGCTGCCTCCTTCAAATCAGGACATTTGATTTCTTGCTTTTGGTTCTTTACAGACTGGTTACTTTTCCTGCTGATTTTGGATTTGCATTTCATTTGAAACTTCTTGGAATTCTTTTTACTTGTAGACAAATAAAAAATTGAGGTGTATTTTCCTTGTTTTTTTCCTCCGTTCAAGATCCAGGAGGTATGAAACCGTTCTGTGAATACGGCACTTTCTGTGTTGTCACTTTACGTAACATGATTTCCTGGCATTCAGTGCAGTCCAACCACAATACAATCTCCCAGAGTGTTATGACATGCTGCAAATGTGCCTGTGCACGAATACTTGTGGTTAAAGTGTTATTAAAGTCATGGTGGAGATGCAGTTGTCCTCGACTTCCGCTTTGCCTCATGCTAATAATCATTTCAGTAACTGGCCTTATTTGATAATGCGCATACATTTTCATAGTTATTCTCTATTCTCTGGTGTTGTGTGTGCATCCTTACAAATGACTGTTGTTCATTCCTGATGACTAAACATCATGTGTAAACGTCACCAACAGCATAAACTAATGCTATCATGCTGTAAATACTGTAGGTGACTAGTACATTATTGGGAAAGTTAAGATGTCCTCAGTGTGAATGGCTATGGGGCAATATGAAGATGCTAATAAATCGTGTACAGTAGTTGTCTTTGGAGGACGTGATTCATATCTCTCTCCAGTATAGACGACATCACCAGGTCTTCAGCGTTCACTGAATTACCCGGCCTCTTACGTTATGGCAGTGTTTTGGACATTTTACCGAGTGCTGCTCCCAGCTGGATTTATGGCGCGCCGCTTGATCTGAGCTATCAACACCTAGCCTCTCATTTATGGTATCTAAATTTTTTACCTGTGCTCTACCCGTGACCATCACTCATATCGACAGCCCATGAGTCAGGTGTTTTCCCTTTTAGTCACACTTTGTCTGAGTTATGACGCTGTGCTTCTCTTGTTCATCAGCGTTTCTGTCTCAGTGCGCATGGCCCAGATAGAGCAGTATTTATAGAGTGCTAGCTCCCTGTTACTGCTGTGTAGCCCTATCCACCGAACAGTTTTAACAGGGTCACGATAAAGTTTGCAGAGTTAGGACTTGGTCAAGGATTCCCACATGTAGAACTTCTTTGTGTGCAGATACAGACTCTTACACGTGCACACACACACACACACACACACGTCTAGAGATATATGATATCTTCTTACCCTGTGTAAGAGATAAAGCAAAGGAGCATCCCTGCAAAAACTGTCCTGGCTTTTCCCTCCTCTATTATGCCAGACAAAGGTTATCAGAGTCATACTGGCTGTGTTTTGTGTGCATGTGTGTGTGTGTGCGTGTGTGTGTGTTCTAAAGCCAAATCATGACTTAGTTATGAGTCATCTCACAATGTGAGACATTAGTTCTTTGGTATGGGATGCACGCACACTGAGTGGGTCATTGGGTTGACAGCAGTGGCTGTGATACAGAGCCTGGTTCTAGGGGCGGGTTTCCCATTCATCATAATGCCAGCGGTCTCACACACACACACGCACATACATGCACATACATGCACATACACGCACACACACACACACATACACACACTCTCACACAGACACACACTTAAACACTGCAGTAGAGGCAATCACTGTAACTTCCACTGACCTTCATGTTTCTGAAAGCTGACTGTAAACCTGGAGCTTACACTCCAAACTAAGCTTTAGGGAGAGAGAGAAAGACACACAGAGAGAGGGAGAGAGAAAGAGAGAGAGTAGCAGAAACAAATGGAAGAGAGAAGAGCAAAACAGAATTAGGGACTGAATTATTAGGTAGACAGCGGAAGAAGTGTTTTGCTGTTTTCAGGGAATGCTGTCTTTGTGCCACTTTTCTCTTTGTTCTCCGTGGGTGGAAGAAGAGAATGCGTCAGGCTTTATCTGCTCTTAATGACTTCCTTGGAGCATTATGAATAGAGCAATGAAGAAAATAATGGGTCTATTTTTGTATGTATGTGTGCACGTGTGTGTGTGTGTGTGTGTGTGTGTGTGTGTGTGTGTGTGTGTGTGTGTGTGTGTGTGTGTGCGTCACAGCAGGTACATCATCACACCAACTTCAGTCTTTCTGACTGATCAACCAGACTCTAAATGGGCTATAATTGCTAAACATCTGTAGCATACAGGAAAAGTGGATTATTTCTCAGGACTGGGACCGTAGCTGACTACACATGGGGTCAAAGCTCAAAGTGGGGTTTCCATAACAACAGGAACAATGCATGATGCAGTGAAAGGAGGAGAAGGAGGAAGGAGGAGAAAGAGAGAGTTACTTTATGAAAGTCGGCGCAGATGCTGTCTCAAAGCTCCTTTGTGATTCACATGCTTCAAATCCTCTTTCTGTCTCCGGCAGTGCTTTTGTTCTGTTTCCCTCTTTCTCTCATTGTCTTTACCTCCCCTTCACAGTGGAGGTTGGAATAATGCAGCCCGGTATGAGGTCTTTGACCTAATACTCGAGTTCATTATGTTTCTGCAGCTGTTAATTACACTGCAATTAAGAGATTAAAGTGCTTATTACTCTCATAAAGATAGTCAGCACATTGTTTTTGTGTGTTGTCTTTTCTAGCGGACAGAGTACAGAAGAATCATTTGCCACAGACATGCTGATAACAGTGTAGCATCAAGATCAACACATGCTGGACGCAACATATTGTGTAACTCAGTGTACTTGAGGCAGTGTTTTCATGCCAGCACAAGTGTGATGTGTTGGTTAATAATGAACATCGCCTTATTATCCACTTATAATCTTAAAAACTCCATCTCTTTTCGAACTCAGTTACCTGCTGTAACACACTTGACCCCCCCTGCAAAACACTCGGGTCAAGTGGGATTTTATTGTCATTCTTCTGTATCACTTGTAAACATTAGAATGAAATTTACTTTCTTCAGAACTATGGTGCAACACATAATGATACAGCAGCACATTATACACGACTAGAAACAGTGCAAATGCATGTCAAACGTGAGCCGTACAAAATATGCAATAAATACTCAGGACAATAAATACGCAAGACAGTGCACACTAACTAGACAGGAACACAGAACTGTACCTGATGGAAGAAACGCGTGCAAAGAATTGTGTGTAAACTGTAGGCTATGCGATTGGGTAGAAAAAAGACGTAGAAAAGTGTAGAAGCAAGATCTGGAGTGTGTGTTGGACCTTTCACATAAGAGTTTAACTAAGTAGCACTAAAAGTTCCTAATTAAGGGTTTCTTCTGAAAACCTATTCACGAAACCACTGGAGAGAGCTTATACTAAAGAATTACTAATCTATGTGAAAGGGTCAGTGGCATTTCATGAATGAATATCGACAGTGATTGGCTGATGTGGTAGTACTCTGCACAGTAAAGATCCAGTTCGGTAGCATGGTGGTACAGTGCATATCTGTGCCACCTCACAGCTCCAGAATCCAGGGTTTGATTCTGAAATTGGGTTACTGTCTATGTTGAATTTCACATGTTCTCCCTGTGTCCATGTGGGTTTCCATGTGGCTTCCCTGTTTTCCTCTCCCTGTCCAAAAAATATGGATTGGCTAAATATGGATTGCCAGCTTACCCCTAGCTGTAAATAAGTGTGTTTATGGTGCCCTGCGTTGGAATGCTGTCCCATCCAGGGTGTATTCCCGCCACGTGCCCATGTGTTGCTGGGACTGGATCCAGGTCCACTGTGACCCTGTTTAGCATAAAGCTTTTTAAAGATTACTGAAAATGAATGAATGAATGAATGTTACTGATTTCATGCCTAAAAATAAACATCCTAATGCTAACATATACGGTAGCATAGAATATATGTGTGGCAGATTGTCAGCATAGCACATACATAGGTATTTAATTTACATTAAAAAGCGCATTTATTGTTGTGCAAAACTAGCGAGTGACACTTGCAGAAGTAGACAGTTGGTCTCCAGTGGAAGTTAATTACCGTTTACCACGTTATTGACACGATACCCTTTTCAAGCTCATAGTCATTACATATCATTAATTCACACACGCGAATTGGGCTACACTGTTACATCTCTTTAGATTTGTTTGTGATTTGATCTCAGTGACTTTGGATTCCTCTGGTCT
This sequence comes from Pangasius djambal, assembly GCA_022985145.1. Lineage (NCBI taxonomy): Eukaryota > Metazoa > Chordata > Actinopteri > Siluriformes > Pangasiidae > Pangasius > Pangasius djambal. The sequence continues at coordinate 19,950,720 of CM040978.1, forward strand.
ACCCCTAAGTTTTTGCAGGTTTTAAGGTTAGCACGGAATTTTTTTTTTTACACAGCAAAAATGAGGAGTTTTACTATGAGTTTTACGATTTAATTAGGATTAAAACGGCCAAAAGTTTCTCCTAAATCAGCCAGTTAGAAGCTACTGTTTGGCCTTAAGATTCTTTGTGAATACAGCCCCTGGTCTAAGGTTCATTACATTGAAATATATAGAATAAACATTGCATTATTATTACAGAGCATGGAAAGAAATCCCATAATTTTAATATTACTATAATAATATTATATTCAAACTAGTTCAAACCACATGTGAGGACCGAGGGTGTTTGACTGTGTGGGAATGGTGTGTCTGTGGGACTGATGGTAAGTGTGTGTGTGTGTGTGTGTGTGTGTGTGTGTGTGTGTGTGTGTGTGTGGGCGTGGGTGCTTTGTCAGTCAGGGGAATAGCAGAGGTTAGCACTTGAGGAGTGGAGGGTTTTCAGGCTACTCAAGCATTCTGACTAGAGAACAAAGGACCGCCGGGAATGTGTCTGCATGTGTGTGTGTGTGTGTCCCTCTCCTTTCTTCTTTCTTTCCTTGTCTGTCTATCTTTTTCCATCTCTCAGGTCTGCTTCTGTTTTGTGCTAGAAAAGTTGTTTCACTTGAAGCATTGCCAGAATGTTGGAAGAGCGGGTGGCCTTTTTCTAGTCATTATCGTTTAAACATATTTATGCTGTACAGATCCTCTGGGGCAATCCATAATGAAATGTCATGTTCTTCCATTCACCACACCGTTGCTCCTTGTGGTTTCATTAGACTTCTGCATCAGGCAGCTCTAAACTCGATGAGTGTATTTTATCTGCACGCTCGCTTCTCTACATTGCCTCTCTGCAATGAACTCCCTGAACTCTAATATTCGTACTCATTCATCAGTCTTAGAGAATCTGCTTTAATGTAGATTGTATTGTCTTTTTCACAGTTACAGCAGCCTGAATGCCTCAAAACAGTGAAAGTGGGAAACACATATATACTCATTTATTTCTAGAGAGGCCGGCGAGGATAAGCGGGCTCCTGTAGATAGTGAAGATATGAGGATTATGTCCATGTTTCATGGGAACTCAAGTGATAATACTACCTTATCTCTTCCTGATGTGTTTTGTTCTGGTACATTTCATATAGACTACAAAGAAATTGAGAATTCTGCCAAAGCTCTGAGGCTGAGACATGCAGCACTATACTACACTATACTACAGAATACTGCATAACAGAAAGTTTAGCTTTTTAAGTTTAGAAATAGTTGACTAGAGTGCCATGCTGCATTGTGCTTTGTCTGTCCTTAAGGCAAATGTTTTTTTTTTATTTTCCAGTAAAATATCAGGACTGCAGTTCTCCTGCACAGACTTGCACACAGTCTTACTGATTGTCAACTGCCTGCAAGTCTTAACAGGACCCTGCGGGCTCTTACCAACCCCGAGCTTAATAATGGAGCTTTGTGTTTCTGTGACTCTCTTTCTCTCTGTGTGTGTGTGTGTGTGTGTGTGTGTGTGTGTGTGTGTGTGTGTGTGTGTGTGTGTGTGCATGAGTGCGTGCATGTGTGTATGCACGTGTGTGTGTGTGTGGGAAAGAAACTTGGTCTAAGGAAAGACAATCCCAGAACAATCATGCAGTCATGCAGTTACAGTATAATGTCAACCAGATCAAGCCCCAGATTTTCTCTGTTTGCCCGAAAAGACTAGAAAACTATGCAACCGTTTTTGTCCCTGCAAATAAACACATCAGCATGAGATTTGGTTTTGCTATCATAAATGCCACTTCGCCTAAACTACCAAGGTTGCTTGCATTTTAATGAAATTTCACTTTTGACCAAGGCTTTTGCTTTGTGCTTTGTTATGTGGACAACAATCAACTTATTTTCTGGCACCAAAGACGCATGAGTGTCATTTTTGTGATTTTAAAAGCAATTTAGTTTGGAACTAATCATTTCATGTATACAGTCCCCTCTGAATGTATTGGAACAGCAAGGCCAATTCTTTTGTTTTTGCTATACACTGAAGACATTTGGGTTTCAGATCAAGAGATGAACTTGTGATTTTGGCTTTCATTTCCTGATATTTACATCTAGATGTGCTAAACAGCTTAGGACATGGCACGCTTTGTTTGAGCCCACCCATTTTTCAAGTGACCAAAAATATTGGAACATGTGACTGACAGGTGTTTCTTGTTGCCCAGGTGTGCCCTGTTAGATTGACTGTTTATAGTTAATAACTCTGATTGTCTACTCTTGGTTTGAGTTCTGGGTTTCACCTGTGAAGACTGCATTTGATGTTAAAAAGGATAAACCAACATGAAGACCAGGGAGCTGTCTATGAGAGAAACATATATATATATATATATATATATATATATCTCACTCTATCCTTGACAATTCTGAACTTCTTGTTTTTCATGAGTTGGCTCGTGAAGTTTTATGAACTCATTTTGTTCAGATCATTTTGATTATTGCAGTATTTGAAAAAGAGGCACTGAATTATGATGCCAGTTAAGGCTCACAGATTATGCACTGGCGCTTTAAAAAAATAGATCATGGCCATCATATCATAGCATAATGCACATTTACACAACCTTACGTTTCATTATTTGAGAGCTGCTTTTATCCAAAGCAAATTGCGAGTGTGGCAGAATATAATTCAGGCATTCAGCTGTTAAAGAACCCAACAGTAATATAAGTGCTGCATTCAGCATTCAGTCTATAATGATTCGTGTCTCTGTTACTCTTCTAGGCCATGGAAAAATAGTTTTTTCTTCAATCCCTGCGTTATAATTTCTAAATAACTTTGTAAAGTAAATGATGTTTTCAACTATCCAACTCATCCAACAATGCTATAATATTGCTGAAGCATTTACACAATTTATGCACTGAAAATCGCTATGTGATAATAAACCAGCACAGATCATAAAACATTTTACTGGCCTAAATATGCATATCAGTGCACTTTTGCAACTTTTACACCAAAACAAAACAAAGGTTTTGGTCTAAGTCTTCATGTTTTAGTTTTTTTTAGTTGTTTACACTCATTTTTAAAACTAGAGCTCAAGAAATTGTATTCAGGCCAATATGAAATTGCAGTTTATATAATGCCTATTTTGGCCAATATTATGACTGACTTCTTACCAAACCATTATGTTATTCTTCGTGTATTTGATAGACAGACAGTACATAACAGCTAATATTACAAGCTTGTACATGACCAAGCTTTTAAGTCTTCTGTTTCTTCTCCACTGAAAGCTCTGTAAGGGATATTCTTTCCCATGTCCTCTCTAGGCATGTTGATGATACTATCTACTCTCAGTATACAAAGAAATGATAAAAGACCACAGGGTAATTTTCAAGGTTCAAAGTTCAATTTTCCTTATTTGTCACGTACATGCGATGTATTCATGTAGTGAAATGTTTTTCCTTAGTGCCTCGTCCCACAGTGCAACAGTCATACGTAATAAAACAGAATATAATAAAAACCGAATATAATAAAAGCAGAATATAATGAATAAAATAGAAAAATAGAATAGAATAGAATAGAATAGGATCAATCAGACAAAATATAGATGTTATATGTAAAAATATGTAAATTATGTTTAGCAGCTTGGAGGAATCTTAGCAGCTTTTAGAGGACATAGTGTGCAAAAGAGTGCAAGAGTCTTTGTATAAAGATTTATAGTGCAATTGTTTGTGTATGTGTGTCTGTGTGTGAGGTAGTAGTATGCAGACTTCTCAAGTGTCTTCATTCAGTAGCCGGATTGCCTGAGGGTAGAAACTCCTCCTGAGTCTCTCTGTGTTTGTCCTCAGGATCCAGTAGCGCTTCCCTGATGGGAGCACTGAGAAGAGACTTTTTCCGAGGTGGTGAGAGTCGTTTAGGATCCTCCTGGCCCTGGTCTTGCATTGCTGGTTGTAGATGTGTGTGATGCGGGGGAGAGAAGTCCTAATGGTCTTCGCCACTGCCCTCACCACTCTGAACAGCACATTCAGGTACTTGGCCGTGGTGCCAGGTGGTGATGCTCCCGGTGAGAAGACTCTCCACAGCCCCAGTGTAGAAAGCCTTCAGCACCCTGTGAGAGACCCTGAACCTGGCCAGACGTCACAGATGGTAGAGACGCTGGTGTGCTCATGTCGCCAAGCTGTAGATGTGTGTAGTCCATGCCAGGTCTTCTGTGAGATGGACCCCAAGGAAGCTGTTTACCGTCTCGACCGTGGCCCCATTGATCAACAGAGGGCTGTAGTTCCCCACCTGCTTCTTCCCATAGTCAATAATCATCTTCTTAGTCTTGATGACATTCAGGGAGAGATTGTTATTCTGACACCATGTGGAGAGGATATTCACTAGGTCTTCTCATCATTGTTGGTGATGAGGCCTACAACCACTGTGTTGTCGGCGAACTTCACCAGCCTGTTGGAGCTGTGTGTGGCCTTGCAGTCACTGATGTAGAGGGAGTACAGCTGAGGACACAGCCTGACCACCTGGGGGCGTCCGGTCAGGAAGTCCAGGATCCAGTGGCAGATGATGGAGTTTAGTCCCAGATCCTGGAGCTTTTTGCAGAGGTGTGAAGGGACGATGGTGTTAAAGGCGGAGCTGTAATCCACAAACAGCATTCGCACATAGTTTCTTTTCCTCTGGTCCAGTGTGTAGGGTGTGTAGGGTGTAGCTGATGGTGTCGTTTGTGGACCTGTTGGACCGGTATGCAAACTGTAATGGATCTAGGCAGCGTGGCGATTTTACCATGACACTGTAATTGCAGTAACAAACAAACAGAGAATGAACTAAGAAAAGGAATTTGCTTAATTTTTCAAATGTATTTAATTATAATACTTGTGAAATTATTTTTCAAAATGCAAAAATATGAGATACTGTGGTAATGATGCATTGCATGTTCGAACAATGGTATTGATACACGTGGATTTCAGACAGGCTCATCAGTAAATCTACTAACGTTTTCCAGTATTGATAATTTTCCTGGTTCTTGGACCAGGAGTGCTTTAAACACACCAGGAAACACACTCCTGGACAACCATCTCTGCAGCACTCCATCAATCAGATGTTTATGGTTCAGTGGCCAGAGAGAAGCCACTCCTCAGTAAAAGGCACACAACACCTTCCATCCCTACACAGAAGCACGGTGGTGGCAGCATCAGCAGGAGAGAATCAAGGGAAAGATGAACAGATGAAAATATGGAGACATCATTGAACTCAGACAGGGGCAAAGGTTCACCTTCCAACACTACAATGATCTGAAGGTTGCAACCAAGACAACACAGGAGCAGCTTCACAACAAGTTTGCTTAAACTTGACTGAACATTTCAGGTAAAACCTATGAATAAAGGAGTGGAAGAACATCCCTAAATCCTAGTGTGCAAAACAAGTGGAATTATAGCCAAGAACATTTAAGACTGTAATCACGAAATATTGAGTAAAGGAACTGAACACTTGAGTAAATATTGTATTTTTTGCAGACAAATAAGCAAAAAAAATCAAAATTGAATCTAGTTCAAAGTGTAATATAACAAAATGAAATAATAAAATAAATTATTAACTTATTAGTATGCATATAGCAGTGCCAAATCCTGGATTAATGCCAGGTGGCAGTGATGGTGACAGTTGCAGGTTAAGAGTTTTATTTCAAAAACAGGAGAATGAATCCAAAATGTGAGGTAAGATCAAGGTCAAGCTACAGGCAGAAGTCAGGCGATGTGCAAACGGAGTAAACATGGCAAAAGACAAAAACATAAACAAATAAACCAGAATGGTAATTGTAACCAGAAACACTATAGCAGGATCATAAGGCTTGGTATCGCAGGTACAAGACACAGAGCATATAGTTCTGGAAATGTAGTGGTGAAGAGTATGTGATATGTGCAATCACTAGGAAGGTGAACGTGAACGTGATAGAGTTCGTGATGGCTGGATGTTGTAGTCTTCGGTGGCCGTGTTTGTAGGCCGCTCTGTGTGAAGAAATGCTGATCCCAGCATTGACGGGCCAATTACATTTTTCCTGATATTACCGTGAATGTGTATACATAAAGTTGCATTATGTAGCTTTCTCAATATTTAGCAATAACGTGTGCCTCTCTCCTGTGCTTCAGTGGGTTGTTTCTATTCGAATTTAATCACTAAAAAGCAATAGACTATAATGAACAGGCATTTGCACAGTGACACTAATGAGATGAGTAGGGAATTAAGTCTGAAAGGCCAATTATGCAAGTCATGGCCCAGCAGGCCTTGTTGCCCTGGATCTTTGACAAACAGGTCAGAGTTCATACCAGTGTATAGTAGGGTCTTAAAAGCAGGAATAAAATAAGATACAAGTGGAACTATATAGAACCAGTGTTGATAACTCTCAAAATAAGCTATATCAGCCAGAGTGTTGTGATTGTGTGTCTACTTTCAACATTGTATCTTAATTCTCTGCATAAAATTAAATAATAAGCGAGCATGAGATTTCTGCCTCATGTTTCACTCCTTTCCTAATAGCATGCTTTACAATCCAGAATAGAATAGCTTTAATTTGCATTTAAGCATCATCCCAATCGTGTTCCTTGGTCTAATTTTCTGGTGTTATCTCACTTTTGGTTTTCCTTTTTTTACTGTGCGTGTTAGGTGGTCTGTTTTTTTTTTATACTTTATAATAGCAGCTTTCATAATCATTTCAGTATTTTGTATTTCCTGATTTTAATGACATTTGCTCTTTTCCTGCCAAGCCTTTGACACTGTAGAATTGTCCATAATTATGTAAAATAGAAGCGCATTACATGCCTCCATTATACATTGTTGTCAAATCCATTCAGACTGATTTGGCTTGGGTATTCAAATATCCGGACATCAGACCTCATTTTGGGATTTGTGTACATAATCGAGTATTTGAAGAAGCCATATGTATTGCAGAATGAAAATGAAAGAAATAATCTATTAAACCTGGGAATGTGATGTAGAAGCACAGAGAATGGCAGCAATGTTTGCAAAATGGCAGCTGTCAGTTGGAGCTGAATACTTAGCTATAGCAGCTACTGTACTTCTGTCAGTGCAGAGAAAGTCTCCAAACTCACTTTATACCTACACATGTAACATCGATCTGGATATGCTGATATTGCCAGTGTAGTGTTAAATCAGCAGGACTACACTTAAGAGTTTAGTGACATTATGGAAAATGTGTGGCTACTATTTTGTTAGCCTATTTAGCACTGGATTTTTTTGTATTGCTGCATCACAGGGCAGTGTAACACACTCAGAGGAAAATGCTATGTGCTCTCTTCCACATACATGAGCTCACAGACGCCTACGATTGGCTAGTGTCACTCTGGTTGACAGAGGAGAGAGCATACACAACCCCTCCCACACAGACAGCATGACCAGTTTCACTTCCTTGGCTCCTAGTCACTGATGGCTTATGTGGCATCACCAGGATTTGAATTTGCAATCTGCCTATGTTTGAGTCTAACTAACTAACTTACTAACTTTTAAGATCAGCTATATATGGAAGAACTTACCTGTAACAGCTACTTCTGTCATGACAGAAAAAGTCTCAGCACCCATTACAACAGTATCCGGCACCTCTCATATCTGAAGTGCATGCATCCAGCATTATTGTATTACATGAAGTGCTTGGAGCACTATTGTGTCTTTTCCTCGCTGTCCACTTGCTAGATCACCTCTTGCCATGGTGTTCCGGTACAGTACATAAATTATGCACTATATCACCTTGCACCTAAAAATGTAGCTATGCGGATATGTAGCTTGTGTTAGATTAGCGGGACCACACTTTAGAGTTTAGCATTGTTAAGCATTGTTTTCCTTTCAGATGTTTATTCTGGCGATTTGATGACGATATTACAGACACAAAACATATTCAAAAAATATTCTTCATTTAAAAATGAGGATAGCCGAAGTAGTTAAAGTGCCCAGACCTGTCAATGACCTGTTGTATCTTGTAAAATGCAATCAAAAAACTTACATATATAAGTCTAAGTCATATATATATATATATATATATATATATATATATATACATAAATGCAGGAATATTTAAACCTAACCTAAAAGATGTGCTTTTGTGGAGCCATGAAAACAGATTTATTATGTAGTTATATGATCTAGATATAAATAACTAATCCACAGAGCAGGAGTTTGAGCTTTGTGCTTTTAATCTCACAAACCCTCACAGCACACTCATCCAGTCTCAGGTCTATAAGAGAGTGTGTATTGATAATGTGTCGAAGTGACAGTATTAGCACACAGGGATTTGCTCTATCGATTCTGCACATCTTCAAAATCTTTGTTTGAATGAGTTTAGATGTGTATTTGCCCGTCTAGGGATTTTTCGTTTATGATGGAGGAGTACAGTTGGGTTTGGACACCACTGGACAAATATATTTAAGACATTCTCCTCACATTTTCCTCTCTTCCCCCAGCAGCCTCCGTTTATGAGTGTGATGTAGTGTGTGCTTTCTGTTATGGAGTGTGTCCCTTGTTGACCTCTGACTTTTCCTGGCGGTAATGGAAGACTCCAATTCCATTTCCTGGCAACGTGGCATCTTGAGAAAATTTATCTCATGCAGAGCAAACACAGTAATACTAATACAACAAGGAGACATGAACAGAGAATGTAACAAATTCATTTATAGTCATGAAAGTAATCATTTATGAACATGAAATATGAAAGTTCATCGTGATGATGAAATAGTGTGTCCTGTCTGTAGTACCAATTTGTTTTTTAAAACTAAATTAAACCAGGTCTATAAGTCTGGGTCAGATAAAATGATCTCAACATAGGTTCAACAATTAAAAAAATGTATGACTTGCTTGCACAGTATTAGGTAAAGTAGGATATGGTGCTGTATATGATATGAAGTGCTATGGCATTGCATCGTGATGAAGAAGAAAAAAAAAATCTTAGTCATGACATTCAGCAAAAGGACAAAACACGATCAACAAAGAAGTTATAAATATCACAGACTTATTATAGAGTCACAGACCAATACATAATTGATTTTAGACTGAATTATATAAGCAGGTGAACCTTATTCTGACTATAAAATTTGAAACATATTTCATGTTGCCAAATAAATGTAGAAAATAATTAGGTATATTAGACATCTAGAAATCTATAACTGGTTTATAGACATAAGTTTCATATACGTAAATTATTGTCCAAATCCTTCAGGCATAATCTGTCTTTCACTAGAGTTCCTCTGGCACATTTTGTTGCTGAATGTTTTACATTGTAGAATATTGGTTCACTTTTTGTTAGCTGAAAACAATATTCACATTAGTTTACTAACCTGCTCTGCAGGTAGCACAGAACCATTAACTGAAGCTAATTCTGTCTCTAATTCAGTATAAATGATGTGAGATCAGTTCTTTATTAACTGTGTCCTTATCAGCGTTTGATTTTGTTTGTACATTGGCATGGGTACAAATTGAGACATTAGCTTAATATCCATATAAAGAGTGAAGAGGAGCATACTCATTTATCCAAATATATGGCGCAGTGGTGGGAAGGCAAGTGAAAGGTCAATGAATAAGATCTTAACACTGCTAATAAATGTTTGTAGACCTCCATAAACCTTGGATTATAACTACAAGGTGTTTATGGAGCATCATAGACAGTACATGGATTAATAAACGTAGACTTGAATATGTTGTGAAATCTTTGTTCTCTTTATTTTTTGACTCAGTAGTAAGAAGTAGGGATGTAATCCAATATCAGATCCGTTAATCAGAATGAACAGATAATGTGTTTAAACAAATACAAATATAGATATGAATAGGAGGGGTACCGTTGTTTTTTTAGACTAGAGGTGTGACTGGGATCCCACGGGGCACAAACAAAACGTCACATAAGTGGTTTAGGCTTAGGCCACATCCACTTTGAGTTTAAATCCAAATAAAGATACAGATATGAATATTTGAAACGATAAACATATACAGATATAGATGGTGGCACTGCATTACACCCCTAGTAAGAAGATGTGGACTACCGAACAAACTCATCAGTATATACTATTAAAGACACAAATAAACAACCTTAAGCTCACTGACATGGTGGTTTGGTTCTAATAGACCTGTCTGATAGTCAGACCTCTCCACTGCTGCTTGTTAGAGAATTCTTGTTTAAGTGCAGATGTTGAAAAGTGCCAAGCTGCACATTTGGGGCAAGTTTGGCAGCGATGTGTGTGCAAGGCTGTGGGCAGACTGTGGCAAATGTAACACATTTTTCACAGGCTTACACCAACCACAGAGAAATTCAGTTTGTGTGTGTGTGTGTGTCAGTGTTGCCAACTTAGCAAGTAGATTTAGCGACTTTTCAGACCCCTTCAGTGACTTTTTTACAAAAAAGCGACTAGTGACAAATCTAGCAACTTTTTGGACAAACCTTAGCTACTGTACAAATGTCACCAGTACTGTCCCGCGCGAGCACGAGGTCTTGCTTCCCCGCTGCAGTCACACCCCTCTGCGCGTCTGCTCTGTTCAGTGAGTGGCTGAGAGACGAACAGGCTATCTTTAACTTACATGTATAGTGGTTTTTTTCCAACGACGTCGTGGTTCACCGGAATTTTTTCAGTGCTGTGGAAGTAACTTCTGGTTAACATGTAGTAAGTTCTGTTCCGTTGACCGACAGAAAATATGTAATTGAGAACAGTTTTACTGGACATTTGGCTATATATTTATATTAAAACGGTTTGTGAGCATGGTTTGTGAGGGGAGAAAACAGTTATGAAGTGCCGACATTACGCAGAATGCAAATACGACGTGATGACGTCATTCAGCGACATTTAGCTACTTTTCAAGCAGGGTTTAGCTACTTTCCATTGAAAATAGTTGGCAACACTGGTGTGTGTGAAAGTGGATAGATTTGTATGTGCTGAAAAGAAAACATGTTTATGGCATGGTTTTATTTTTTAAAGTCAGAATGTAGTACAAACTGTGCCAATCAGTACTGGTGAGTGTTTCAACAATTCTGTGTGTGCACATGGTCTGGTATGATCATCTGCAGAGACTTAATAAATCGAGTGAAGTAGTTGATTTATTTGGTGGATTTACACTGAGATATCTGTTTAGAGAATAGTAGATTGCTATGCCTCATAAACTGCTAACTATAGTTACACACAGGGGGTAAATTAGGTGTGAGTACAAGAAAGTGAATCTCGTGCACCTTGGGCTCATGTGAGCAAGACGTGGAGCTACTATATTTTAATGAAAATCTGAACAAATTCACAGTCTTCATAAAATCCATTGAATTATTCAATGTGATTAATCTCCTTGAGAGACAATAGTTGAATGGTCCACGATCATCTTCCTTTGGCACCACATGTTTAGAACTATGATTCCTTTCATTCTGTTGAGATTCGCTATCAAGTATGTAACGTGAGTATGCAGTATTCAGTATCCCGTATTCAGTATTCTATACACTTCAGTACTCTGTACATTTCAGTATTCTATACACTTCAGTATTCTGTACATTTCAGTATTCTATACATTTCAGTATTGTATATACTTCAGTACTCCGTACACTTAAGTATTCTATATATTTCAGTATTCTATACATTTCAGTATTCTATACACTTCAGTATTCTGTACATTTCAGTATTCTATACACTTCAGTATTGTATATACTTCAGTACTCCATACACTTAAGTATTCTATACATTTCAGTATTCTGTACACTTCTGTAATCTTTACATTTCAGTATTCCATCTACCTCAATATTCAGTACCCTTCAGTATTCCTTACACCTCAGTATTCTTTATACTTCAGTATTCCTTACACCTCAGTATTCTTTAGACTTCAGTATTCCTTACACCTCAGTATTCTTTATACTTCAGTATTCCTTACACCTCAGTATTCTTTATACTTCAGTATTCCTTACACCTCAGTATTCTTTAGACTTCAGTATTATGTACACTTCACTATTCTCTATACTAAATCCGTTTCTCAATTAAACAGAGATTAGAATTGAGTGATATACTGTATGTATGGCAAGAGGAAAGAACTACTGACATTTTTTCAAAAGAAATAAATTGTTTATTTTGCTTTATTTTTTATGCCAAAACTGATAGACAGTGAAAAATTGTCTGAATTGAAAAATTGAAACTGGCCACCCAATTGTTCAATTATGTCTATATTAGGCCAGAAACAGACAGCATTTCTATCACCTTTACATGATATCAGTGTTAAGGCCAGTGTTGAGGATATAGTTCAGCTTATTGAAGGTGCTGATCCTTCATTGCTGGCACTTCATAAACGCAATATAACTCCTGTGTAGACTAGTTTAATAATCAATAAAGTGGCAATGTAAATTCATTTAGAATGTTTAACTGATGCAGCACACACACACACACACACACTTCAAGTTGTTCCTTGGATAGCTTAATATCTTCATGTGTGACAGAATGTGTCCTGAATACTTTCTTTATTTCCCTGTCCTTTTCTCTACTCCTCACACTCCATCTGACTTTGTGCTTTACCCTTCCCTCACTCTCTCCTCCTGTTCCTGTTTTCATCCTCATCCTGGAACATCTGCAATCTTTCCTTCAATCTCCAGTTGTTTGGAAGATGAAAACATTTCCTTAAAGTCAGCTGTCACGACAGCAAGGCTAAAGTTTCAAGATGTTCTGTGTACTGACCCAGTTCTGCTTGTGCTTTCACTGCAGCCCTGATATGATCGCTATGCAGTCATGTATGCTGACAGCCACCGCTTAGACCATTGTGGTGATGATTATCATGTTTGATTGTGAGAGCTGTCTAGAAGTACACAGTTAATGACTTATTCTTGAGGCATGTTGTGTGTGTTTCGAAGTTATATAGGAATTCATAGTTTGTGTGTGTGTGTTTGTGTGTGTGTGTGTGTGTTCACATTCTGCACCTGATATATAAACATTTGAAAGTGTACGTGTGTACAACCATTGAAACCTTGTTTTCGAGTTTCTGATAAAGACCTGAGAGATAAAACATTTGCAGGAGATGTGAAGTATCAAAACAAAATAGTTTTCTGCTACATAACTTGGATGAAAATGAAGTGTCTTGCACAAAAATGTAGAACAGAGAGGAAAATATGTGTATCCCTGCTTTTTTGTGGAAACAAAAGATCAGGAGTTTTGGGGTTCTGAGACTTCTGAATCTAATCTGGATTTCAATTTCATGCACACATACAAAACACAAGCAGCATGTATGAACACAGGTCTCCCCTCCATCAGGGAGGTGAGAGACGCACAGGAAGAGGTCGTCGCAGCTGACTTTGAGTGTGTGCATCTGTGTGTTTTTGTTTAAATGACCTCATTTTAAATACACCAATATTTGGAAACCTAACCAAGGAATATACACCGATCAGCCATAACATTAAAACCACCTGCCTAATATTGTTTTTTTTTTTTTGGAAACAAAAGATGATGAGTCTTGGGGTCTTGAGACTTCTGAATCTAATCTGGATTTTAATTTCATGCACACACACACAAAACACAAGCAGCATGTATGAACACAGGTTGACCTAGTTTCCCCTCCATCAGGGAAGTGAGAGATGCGCAGGAAGAGGTCGCCACAGCTGACTTTGAGTGTGTGCATCTGTGTGTTTTTGTTTAAATGACCTCATTGTGAATACACTAAAGTTTGGAAACCTAACCAGGGAACATACACCGATCAGCCATAACATTAAAACCACCTGCCTAATAGTGTGTAGGTCCCCCTTGTGCCGCCAAAACAGCTCTGATCTGTTGAGGCATGGACTCCACAAGACCTCTTAAGGTGGTCTTGAATTCTTTGTCATGTTCCTCAAACCTTTCCTGAACAATTTTTGCAGTGTGGCAGAGCGCATTATCCTGCTGAAAGAGGTCACTGCCATTAGGGAATAGATTGCCATCTCTTTCCAATGTAAGCAACACACATGTACCCGGGCCTTCCACATGATGCAAAAGAAAACATGATTTATCAGACCAGGCCACCTTCTTCCATTGCTCCATGTTCCTGTTCTGATGCTCACCTGCCCATTGTAGTCAAGTCAAGTCAACCATATACAATTACATAGTGAAACTAAACAACATTTCTCCAGGGCCAAGGTGCTACATAAGACAAACACAGAACAACACAGAACTACAAGGGACTACATAAATTATAGGTGCATAGTTTCAGCAGTGGACAGGGGTCAGCATGGGCACTCTGACCAGTCTGTGGCTACGCAAGCCGTATATGCAGCAAGCTGCGATGCACTGTCTGTTCTGACACCTTTCTATCATAGCCATCATTAACTTTTTCAGCAATTTGTGCTACAGGAGCTCTTCTATGGAATCAGACCAGACAGGCAAGCCTGCATTCCCAACACGCATCATTGAGCCTTGGGCACCCAGGAGCCTGTTGTCGGTTCACTGGTTGTCCTTCCATGGACCACTTTTGGATGGTACTAACCACTGTCGATTTGGAGATGCTCTGACCCAGTCGTCTAGCCATCACAATTTGGCCCTTGTCAAAGTCACTCAGATCCCTACGCTTGCCCATTTTGCCTGCTTCCAGCACATCAACTTCTAGAATTGTTTTGTGTTAGCTCTTGATTAGTTTGTCCATTCATACCCAGTTGTGTCTAAGATTCTTGGCAAAGTCTTCTTTAACGTGAATGAAGAGGCAGGACACAAGAGTGTAAACTTGGCACTTTCTGTATTAGGGTGAATCCAGTACTCACAGGCTCTGTTCACACCTGGCATTAACATACACTATATTGCCAAATGTTTTGGGACGTCTGCCTTTACATGCACATGAACTTTAATGACATTCCATTCTTAATCCGTAGGGTTTAATATGGAGTTGGCCCACCCTTTGCAGCTATAACAGCTTCAACTCTTCTGGGAAGGCTTTCTACAAGGTTTAGGAGTGTGTTTATGGGAATTTATGACCATTTTTCTAGAGGTCAGGCACTGATGTTGTACGACATTGGCTCACAGTCTCCGCTCTAATTCATCCCAAAGGTGTTCTGTCGGGTTGAGGTCAGGACACTGTGCAGGCCAGTCAGGTTCCTCCACACCAAACTCGCTCATCCATGTCTTTGTGGACCTTGCATTGTGCACTGGTGTGAAGTCATGTTGGAAGAGGAAGGGGCCATCCCCAAACTGTTCCCACAAAGTTGGAAGCATGAAATTGTCCAAAATGTCTTGGTATGCTGAAGCATTAAGAGTTCCTTTCACTGGAACTAAGGGGCCAAGCCCAACCCCTGAAAAACAACCCCACACCATAATCCAACTCCACCAAACTTTACACTTGGCACAATGCAGTCAGGCAAGTACCGTTCTCCTGGCAACCGCCAAACCCAGACTCGTCCTTTGGATTGCCAGAGAGAGAAGCGTGATTCATCACTCCAGAGAACACGTCTCCACTGCTCTAGAGTCCAGTGGCGGCGTGCTTTACACCACTGCATCCGACGCTTTGCATTGCACGTGGTGATGTAAGGCTTGGATGCAGCTGTTCAGCCATGGAAACCCATTCCATGAAGCTCTCTACGCACTGTTCTTGAGCTAATCTGAAGGCCACACGAAGTTTGGAGGTTGGTAGCTATTGACTCTTTTTGAAAGTTGGCGACTTCTGCACACTGTGCGCCTCAGCATGCGCTGACCCCGCTCTGTGATTTTACAAGTTGCTGTTGTTCCCAATTGCTTCCACTTTGTTATAATACCACTAACAGTTGACCGTGGAATATTTAGTAGTGAGGAAATTTCACGAATGGACTTATTGCACAGGTGGCAGCCTATCACGGTACCACGCTTGAATTCACTGAGCTCCTGAGAGCAACCCATTCTTTCACAAATGTTTGTCGACGCAGGCTGCATGCCTAGGTGCTTGATTTTATACACCTGTGGCCATGGAAGTGACTGGAACACCTGAATTCAATGATTTGGAGGGGTGTCCCAATACTTTTGGCAATATAGTGTACCTCGTTCGGAATCTAATCGTAAGTGGACAGTAATAAGTACAGGTGTGAACGGGGTCCAATGTGTCTTGGAAACACGTTGTGATCCAATCATTCAAACCACATTCAGATTTGGTCAGAGACGCATATAACCACATCACATTTGTAGTGTGAATACAAAATCATCCTGATGCATCCCAGCCAGCAACGAAGGACTACCTAATTGACAGCATCATTGCCCTAACCAGAAAATACATAATAATTTCAAGACTTTCTGGAAAAATATTATGTTTTCTCATTTAATATGTTCTGTTTAATAATCTGTTTAACTCTGTATCATTTTGTTTGGTCATAAGAACACATGCAAGAGGAAGGGACGTGTGAATCAAGCCAGAGTTGAAATCCCATGAAGACTGACGTTGCAATCTCCTGGGATCTCCAAGTAAACATTCCAAGAAATTATCAGCAGGGTCTATATGTGAACAGAAGCCAATACATTACAAGAAAATACACATTGACATCTTCTGAGTACAGTAATGGACCAAAAAGGATAGTCCATAATCAAAATTCATGAAAACATGTTTAAACCAGGATGTTCTAGGAACAAAGTACAGGAAACACAAGAAGAAGAAACAAGGCTCAGACTTCACAATACTTGATGTATGATAGTAAAAAAATTCCAGGAAATGATCAGCCTGGGTGTAGAAGCCAAAACATTATGCAGAAAGACACACTGACACCTTAGGAACACAGAGAAGGGATAAAAAAGAAGGAAAGGCTTCAAGGAAAGTGAATGAAAAAGAACACAGGAGACATATCTGGAAAATGGAGGGATTGAAATGCTGAGAATGAAATTCGGGAGCAAATTAGTAGGAGACTATATGAACATGTGTAAAAAACGCAGGTGCATTGGTTTGTTATGCATCATGTCATGTGTCGTGTGTAACAGGACTTTCATAGTGTGAATGTGTGCATCCTGTTAAAATAAAGGTTGAAGGCTACAAAACGCTTACTCGGTGGCTGAGAGGCTAAAGACATCAGAACCTGCCATGCACACAAACGCACAATGTGTGATGAGCTACTAAATACGCACTCATCATCCCGCTCAGGCAAAGTGGTGTGTGAACATTCTCGTTGTAATGAGCCTTTTTTTAAAAGAGCAAGATGAGTGTGAATGAATGTGTGAGAAAGAGAATGAATTATTCAGGGAGTTGACAATTCAGCATGGAATAATGTATCTTAAAGAGCATCTTCATGAATGTGATGAATGTCATGAAAAATGTACTGCATCACCCCTTATTTCGATCGTTTCTGACTTCTACAAAAGTCATATTCCTGTTACGGGTGTGATGAACAAAACAAGTTTTGGGATGGGGTTAGATGTGAGTCGAGGGCTGTGATGTCTACATATACTGGTGCGCAGACTTGTTTCCTTAACATGCTGTCTAAACACATCTTTGTGCTTATTTCTCTGACACTGACACACACACATCAACCCCACACTGGTAAGAGAATCAAGTCTCTATAAATGTATAGTTTTCAAGGGCACGTAATGATGGCGGTAGTCTACAAATAAGAAACTGGAGAAAACTGAGTATTTTTAAATCCCGTTTTTTTCTGCAATAGTACAAAACTCTAAGGACGAGTGATGTATTAGTATTAACTGATGATTTATTGCCAAACAATTGCACATGCAGTTGTGGTTTCACTTTCATAGTTTTCCATAGGTGCATTTTGTTTTCCTGAATGTGCTTCAGCACATGTTACATCCAGCACCAAACAACATAAGCTTTTCAATTCATACTGGCTATGGCATTATTCATTCACTGGTGCATGGAGGTTTCTCACTACCAGTAAGCTTAAATCTAATACAGATTGTCTGCATTGGACTGTCAGATTATTATGAACATGCATTACCACTGTACACCGTTAAATAAAATTTATCGACTCATTGAAATAAGCTGAGTGTGCGTGAAGCTGTTTTCCACGTGTTGGGTTTAAAAGGAGTGTTTATTAACCAGTTATAACCCGTAAATGAGCCTTTAATTTCGCTATTACAGCTCACCACTCCCTCCCATTTAAACGCATACGGACTGAAAACAAAGACACAGGCTGATGAGCCGAAAACTTGCTGTCATTTTGTTGTCGTGATCAGAATTGCTGGCAGATATCAAGAATTCTGTTTTCTAATATCAGTATAAGAAATTATATTGGAATTGACTATTAAGGTTAATTGTAAAGGACTATTAATTAACTATATTAATGACTATTAAGGCGAGGCACAGTGGTACAGCGGGTACCTCACAGCTCCATAGTTGCTGTCTGTGTGATGCTTCCCATGTTCACCCAGTGTACTCCTGGGTTTCTTCTGGGTTTTGTGTGTGTGTGTGTGTGTGTGTGTGTGTGTGTGTGTGTGTGTGTGTGTGTGTATGTGTGCATGGTGCATCCCATCCGAGGTGAATTCTCCTGCCTTGTGCCAGTGTTTCCGGGATAGGCTCAGGATAAAGTGAGTACTGAAATTGAGTGAGGAGTAGACTTATAATTTATCATGAGTGAGAATATATATGTATGCTTGTATACACGGCTACTGTATGTGTCTATTTATTTATTTATAAAGCCCGAAATCACAAGCATTTTGATGGCTTTATAAAGTGCCTTAACAATTGATAAAACCCTATTTTTAGACATGAAGTATTAGCAAATATCTAGGTTTCATATGAACTACATTTGAATACTTTCCTTAATAGCTCTTTGAATCATAGCTGACTGTGACATTGCTTGATACAGAATTTAAATTTAGCTACAGTACTTATTCTTGTTGTGTTAAGGCTAGGTGTGTTAAAAATTAAGGCTAAAGCACTTCTTGTCTGCCTTAAAGCTTTTCTTCACTATCACTGTCACTTTGCTCCACTTTCGGCTTTAACCACTAAAAATGAACACATTTTGGGTCAAAGTAACTGAAAAAATGGAGTATAATGTAAAAATGATGGACAAACTAACTGAGTCACATGACTGTGTAGTCAAACATAATCATACTGCATACAATACGAGGAATAGTATGTTTTATATATATTATAGGTGCAGTGTACAAATATGCAATTTCAAATATAGCCACCGGCTTTTCTTACATAATGCATTGTGTGTATATGTATGTGTGTGTGTGTGTGTGTGTGTGTGTGTGTTTTCTCATTGGGAACAGCTGCACATAGTGTGCCAGTGAGTCAGTGAGATATACGATGTGAAACACTCAAGTAAAATGTGGGTTTAGTTAAGATCCCTGAATTATGCAACAGCACCGTCAGTTCATTTCACTCTTTTAATTAGCAGCAAGAACTTAATGACAGTGGCAGGTCTCATGTCAGAGACGGAGCAAGATGCATGTAAGTGTTCAATAAGAAATGGATTGATGGTTTGGAGCATATTATAAGTCCCTGAGCACACACATTTTGATGCCTATGGATGCTATGTACAATGAATCAACTTTAATACCTATTACCTATAATGGATTTATGAATATAAAAATATGAGCGTGTTGTATGCGCATACACTGCTTACTCTTACTGTGACTAAACACCACTGTAACCAACCTCTTTTCATGTGAGGGTTCACACTGATGGAACTAATTACCTGGCTTTATTTTCTCCATCACCATCCTCAAAAAGATTTTCTCATAGCCAGGTATGGTTTAGTAAGGCATGGACAGGAACCTACGCAGGGACCCGGCCTGACTCCACCACACGTGAGCCAATGCCACTGCGTCCCACAAGCCAGCACATGCAAAAATAAAAGCATGCATTATGAGGGTTTGAGTAGCCTCAGTGCAATGCAGAAGGCAGTCTTACCTCAGGCAACTGGCTTCTTGATGCCATTTTTCCTCGCAAACTCATCCACCAAATTGTTATAGTCCAGCTCTTTAACAAGCTCTGACTCAATGGCCAGCAGTAGCAGCATGTTGAGTCTTCTTTGACAAATTTTTGTTCGTTTTTACTCAAGGGAAAATCGATATTTTGTTTCGGGCTTTTTAAGGTTTCTTTTCATTGACTCACTTAGTATGGGTTCCAGTTGTCTATGGTTCATTTTCATCCGCTTATCTAGCTCCAGTTCTTGTCATTAATAACAGTGCTGTTAGCATGGAGCCGTCTCGTCCTCAGACTACTGGTTTTTGTGGTAATTTTCTCTCTCTCTCTCTCTCTCTTCCTACTAGGATTTCCTTGTTAGCAATGCTGGCACCTAAGTATCACTCTCATAAAAATGATTATACACTGTATCAGCAGAAAAATAATCTGCCTCTATCAAAAACAAAATCTGGACACTACTCATTACCTACTTAGGCCAATGACTCCGTAATCATTACTCCTATTATATGTATAACAAGGCATAATCCTAAGCCGTACCACATTACTGTAGAGCTCTATAAACATCCCCTTGCGCTTGCACAGTCACACTCTATCCAAGAACAGAGCAGTTTGATTTGGTTATGGTCGGGTGATTGGGCTTAACATAATCAACTTCTCTGGGAGGATTTGGATGGAAACGTTCACGTGTGAGAGAGAGAGAGAGAGAGAAAGAAAGAAAGAGAGAGAGTTGTGTCCAACCAGCTGCATAAAGCCCTGGCACGTCCTGCATAAGGCTCAACAGAGCATCTCTGAGAAATGGCGACAAAAACACAGACTGTTTATATGAAGGAATTGTGTGCAGCATATATAGCTGCAAAGAGACACGTAAACATTTTCATAGGTTTTTTATTTTTCAGATAGTGTATGATGTCACCACTGTTGAGGAAGCAAGTTTATAAATTTTTAACTTGTTAAAATACAAACTACTCATGATTTAAAATAGCTAAGCTACAGCCAAATTAGCCTTTTTGATAGAGTAGCTAGCTAAGAAATAATGCTAGCTACACTGAAGCTAGTTTATCAAACTCAGAAAATCTGTGGCATTTTCATTTTCTTGTGCTGCTAATCTTTTTGCACAAAATAATAATTTACTTGCTTTGTACAGAGTATTCCATAACAAAGACATTTCTTTTTCTATAAGCAACAGATACAGAGAGGGCTAACTCTGCTACTCTTGGTTCAGTTTGTTTCTGCATATACTGTATCCAGCTAGCTAGTTAACGTTAACAGGCACACAGTAATCCAGAAAAAGAAATGGAACTTGTTAATGTGGAACAAAGTAGCTAGTTACTGGAAAAGCTACATTATTCTGAAAAAAGCTCAGCTACTGCCATGCTACTAAAGCATGTAGTTAAGCTAAGAGCATCACTGCTTGTAGCAAACAGCTGTCTGAACGTCACAAATCTGTCTATCTATTAAAGTGCCAAATAAAGAAGTTCTGTAAATTCTATAAAAGTCCATTTCCTTTTTTTTTTTATTCTGCATTGCACTGGCTTTATTAGGGTACACAGTTTATATGTAACCTACATTTTAGCACAAAGCTTCCTTGTTTGGCGGCGCCATGAACAAATAAGAAAAAAAGAAGCAAAAAGCCAAGTGTGAGAATCGATTTATTTTCTGAATATAGATAAGCAATGAGCATCTGACAGTTCTGTTTCTCACTGGAAAGGGAGGACTTGTTTATCTGGTAGAAAAGAAATCAAAGCCACTTCTCATTAATGTCTAGCAAAAATGTGTCACTCCAAAATATTTGTGTGTGTGTGTGTGTGTGTGACGAGTTTGATCAGTGCAGCAGTTCAGCACTTAAGGGGAATATTGCTACCCCTGAACACACTTTTCTCACTGCAACCCGTGGGTATTATCAGGTAAATGAGGTTGTTTTTCTTGTAGTCCAGTTTCTTTGCTGAAGTGTTTACTCATTAAGCGTACCTCTTATATGTCTATTTGAAGCTTGGTCATGCTTTTATCGTTTGTGTTCATGCCACATAGACTCAATTGTAGCTCATTAGTTATTTGCTTCTGTTTTTAGCAGACAAACGTTGCAAAATACAGACTAGTAGTCTTACATTTTTATTTAATATTGTAATTGTCACACCTCCAATTTGCTTTAATTGTATTTACTACAGCGTGTCCCAAAAGTCTACATACACAGGGGACTATGTACGCCAGCACCACACTGGTTGTGCCTTCGTCTGGGGGATGTTCGTAGATGTCCACTTCTTGGTTGGTCCGCAACACTTCCAGTCTTTTTAAATTTGTTAGTAAGTTTGGCAACAGTGTCGTGTGTGACGTGTTTGCCATGTTTCCTGTTAAAGTCCATCGCAACCTTGTGGCAGTTCGCGATCCAGCCATGAGAATGATTTCAATATGTTCTTCTTTTGTCAAAGGCATGCATAGATGCTGTCTGTAAAAAAAAAATATATATATATATATATATATATATAATGTAGACATTTTGCTAAAAAGTGTTCATTATCCCTATGTATGGAGACTTTTGGGATATCCTGTATATTTAATATATACCTTATGGACCTGATTTGGCATGATGGCTTAATATGTTCCCATTTTTTTCAAATTTAACATGTCGATAATTGACCCTTGAGTATAAAATTTGTCTGATTAAAAGGTCTGAAGGTTCTCTTGAGTATTCGCTACTGATCAGCTATGTCTAGGGCAGTGGTGGATCAATGGTTACTGATCAGAAGGTCAGGGGTTCTAGCCCCAGCACTGCCAGGCTGCCACTTTTGGACCCTTGAGCATGGTCCTTAAAAACATCCCTGCTCCAGGGGTGCTGTATAATGGATGACTCTGTACTCTGATCCCAGCTTCCTAACAAGCTGGGATATGTGAAGAAAAGATATTCACTGTGCTGTAATGTACATGTGACAAATAAAGGCTTCTTCTAAAGCTTAATTTAGTGGAATTTAACATTGGATTTAAATTCAAGATACCTGGAATTAGTCTGGTTTCTCCTCACCCTCTAAGTGTCCTGTTTAATGGATGTTCTTGGATTCTACTGTTGATTTGGATAATAGCGTCTTCCCAGTGAATAAATGTAAAGGCGTTGAATAATAAAATATTACTTAGTGTCATTTTAAAATGCAGCATTTCTCAACTCCAGCCCTGGTGAATTCTGCACAGTTACACATTCACACTGCTCTAACACACTTTATTACACTTATCAGACAATACTTAAGCCTTTAATATGCGGTAATAATCCAGAAATCACAATGAACAGAGCAGAGAAATCATAATGCGTGCACCGCCTTTCATTCATTAGGACATGATTTAGATAACAATCAGATTGCGAGTGTTAGAGGTCATTTTAGGTTCCAAATCCACAGACTATAAAGAGATTGAACTAAACTGCTACTCTCAGTGTTATACACACTCATAACTACTCACATTACTTGGATATGAGAAATGAATGTAAGCTTTTTTGCACTGACCACAAAGTGTGATTGTTCGTTTTGTGATTGTTATCTCTGTTTAGAACATTATTAACAGTATGGTGTATCTGAAATTTATTTACACACCTCATTACAATGATGTGGACAGAAATACATCAGAGGAGACACCGTGGTGATTCAATTATTGGGCTTATTGCTCTGCTTGCTATCATTATTTTATTTAATGATCTCATTCACACACTCGTTCTGATTTATCACTCGCACCAGTCACATCAAAAATCATTTTAATACTAGGTTCTTTTGATTCATGAAGGAAGGATTTTAGAGAAGGTGTTCAAATGAACAAATGAAGGCTGCAGCTTGTAAGCACATGCACATGGGCCCTGATGTAATGTTGTAGGTGCACACTGTTGTTGCTGGTGGTGGTTTTTGTCTGTTTAGGAATCTTTTTTGTTTTTTAGTTATTAATAATAATAATAAGAAGAAGAAGAAGAAGTTTATTTTATATAGCGCCTTTCTGCACACTCAAGCTCGCTTTACAATATGGAAACATGACAGCAGACAAAGAACAAAAGACAATAAACAAGAAATCCATGGCATGAATCAGGTCATTCAGTCAGATCAGAAAAACAAGAAAGAAAAAGATGTGTTTTAAGGTGGGTTTTGAAATCCTGTAATGAAGAAAGATCACGGATGTTTTTGGGAAGAGAAGAGTAGTTTCAAGTGAAGGAGCAGTTGTTGGACAGGAATTGTATTTTGATGCCTTAATGAAAAGTGGAACTGTGTGCAGCGTGGGAACTCTCACATTCTAGTTTTCTCAGGTAAACTTGCTGTGGCTTTACCTGCCTCCACACTGAGCTTTTATTTTAAGGATGTTTAGGCCAAAGTCCAAATTGGCAGCAGAGAGAAAGATAAAGAGAGATACATATGAAGATATTTGGCCTTGTTTGAACAGATGCAAGCTTATGTTGGGGTGTCGATCATTATATCATTATTATTCCAAAGCGTGAGTGAATTCTCAGATCAGAAGGTGTTGATTCATTTTCTATAACAGCACAGGTCTGACAGTAGTTCATCTGGAATATAAATTATAGGTCTCTATTAATGCACTCGTTGTTTCTATAGTAACAACTCACTCACAGGGACTTGTATAGTGGAGGCTCCACATCAAGAATAATAATAAAAAGGGTTTTAAAATGTTATTATTTAAGAAAGTAAAAGCAGATTTATTAATATCACAAAGTTTTCTGTTAGGAGATGTTTATTTAACATTTACAGTAGAATTCTCAGGTGTAAGTGCTTTGCAACAGTCAGTAAGTTTTCTGCCACGGGAGAGTCTTCAGGACATTGGGCTTTCCGGTTTCTTGGTAACATGACAAGTCGATAGCATGACCTCAAGACATTTTTTCTCGTATTAACTTCAATGAAGAGAGTCTGGTGAGGGAACGTTTATTTATGGCTGATATAACGTAAGTGATAACAGGAACTCTCATGGATGTTCCATAACAATAAATTCAATTCAATTCAGTTTATTTGTATAGTGCTTTTTACAATGTCATTGTCTCAAAGCAGCTTCACACAAACAAAAATGTAACTATAAATGGTTAAAAAGCATGACATGTCTATCATTAATCAAATAAAAGTTATAATCATTGGCAAATGCTGTGGTAGAAGAGGAATATAATAATTCATGATATGCTATTATTAGAAAACATTCAGCTTTGGGGTTGAGCGTGCTGTGGCCTTTGGCAGTACATGAGCATACTAACAGATTTCAGATTATATCCTGTGAGAGGCTGAAGATTTTAGACCATGGGAGTATTTTTCCAGCTGAAGGCATCTGGCAAACAAAATTTTGCCCAAATTTTGTTCCTTTGTCATTAATACTATGGCTAAGAAAGTGGTCTTCCATTTCAACCCATTTCAAATTGCTATATTTGGTAATAGAAGCTGTATCATTCCTCCTTGTGTAATACCCTTCCCAATTCTGTAACTCAAGTGCTTTGTGC